>JBAMBO010001329.1:0-228415 GCA_037044535.1 Lordiphosa magnipectinata
CCTAGGTACATACCTAGATACATATTTTGTGTACCTTTTACCTTACCTAGGTCTTAATTTTCATTTACCTTGTCAATAGGTAAGGTACTAGGTACTATTTTCGAATGTTATTTTTTCGCTTCGATTACATTATAGCCGAGATGCTGCCGCGCTCAGCCATATTGAAAAGAAAAGGATGAGGGACCTGTTTATGGCTTTTATTCGACGTCCGGTAAACATTTCCTGCTCAAAAACTATACGATCCATGTTGGGTAAAGTAAGGCGGACTATAAGCCGAGCTTCCCTTTTCACTTTCGTAAACATTTTTCGATTTTTAGACAAATGTTCCCAAAATCAAAAATTTTAATAACAAATGGTACAACGCCAAATGCTATAAGAAGAGGCAGAATGTGTTTCCGGCATTGCGCAGTTTTAGAAGAACAAACACTGCAGAAGACAAACGGATTTACACAAAGGCGCAACAGGAATATAAAGTGTTATGCGAAAGAAGCAAAATAGAGTATGAGCAGAACCTTGAAGCGCGCATTATCTCAATAAGAGACAGCAAAGACTGGTGGAGGATAGTCCGATAAATTAGAGGAGTCAGTCCGAAAATAAGTGTGGAAATAGCTGCGTGAGATTTCAGAAATCACTTTAATAATCTCCTTAACCCTCAACAAAACGCCGTGGAGTTTCAATATGCACCAATGTATATCACGGATCCAGACTTAGACGCAGTATTAACAATGGAGGAACTATTGTCAGCACTAAACAAAGCCAAATCCAACAAAGCTCCTGGAGAAGATAGAGTTCCGTATGAATTTTTCAAAAACGCCCCAAATGAGATGCTTAAATAAATTGTCACTATATACAATAGAGTCTTTCATCAACAGTATAATATTTCCAATATATAATATAAAAAAGGAGATATCAATGATCCGATGAACTACCGAGGTATATCCTTTATGAACTGTGCAGCGAAGCTACTAATGAGTATGATGTCGACGAGACTAACAACGTGGGTCGAAAAGCACGATAAATTAAACGAGTTCCAAGCAGGATTCCGGCGTGGATATTCAACGGTTGACAACATATTCATCTTAGCATCTATAGTCCGCATTAAATTTGAAGAAAAAAGAAAAGTTTATGCTTATTTTGTAGATTTTAAGGCTGCCTTTGACCGAGTACCTCGTAAACATCTTATATACAAGTTCCAACGACAAGGCGTATCCACAAAAATAATACAATTTATAGAAAAAGTATACTCGCAAACGTCTTGCGCTGTTTGGACTGGGAGTGAGCTTTCTGAGAAGTTTGAAACCATTAACGGATTAAAGCAAGGATGCCTTTGCGATGTACTTAGATGATCTGCATGAACACTTAGGAGGTGGCCTGTATATCGACAACACAAACATTAGGGTATTAATGTACGCAGATGACATTGTGATGGTAGCGGACAATCCCTCAACACTCCAGCAAATGATCAATAACCTCGAGACATACTGCATATTGTGGGGCATGGAAGTCAATAAGACAAAATCCGAGATTATGTTGTTTAGAAAAGGCGGTAGACTGGCGGCATCGGAGAACTGGACGTATCAGGAGGAGCAGGTGAAGGTGGTACCGGAGTACAAATACCTTGGGGTTATCCTGACACCTACAATGAGCTTTAAGAAGCATGTGGCAGCCAGTACAAAAGAAGCAAAGGCGAGTATAAACTCTGTGTGGGCGAATTTCATCAACTAGGGGACAGTGAACCTAGCATCTAAATGGAAAAACTTTAACTCAGTCAGTGCTATGGAGCTCAAGTCTGGGGTGGAGAAATAAAGGAAGAGGCAGACCAACTGCAGCGATATTTTTTAAAGAGGATACTCAAACTACCAGATAGCACACCCAACTACATATTGGGAATTGACGCAGTTCTAGAAGATGGACACATCTATAGTCTAACACTTCATCTCAAATACCTATCAAGAATTTTATTTGAGTATGAAGATTCTAGACTCATTTGGGGTGGTTTGCGAGGCTTAGAGAAATGTTCGCGCATCATGGCATATCACTCGGAGACAACCAATCGCATGCAGATTGGATTGACCGCAATGTTCGGTTCCTAAGCGCATCAAAAGCAGATAAACACATGCAACACGTGAACAAGGCGTCAGACCTTAATTATGCAATAGGGCCCACATACTGCAACGAGTCTTTCAAGCAAAGCGAGATAACTTGGATAATGAAGGCCAGAGGAGATCTTTTATGGCTAAACAGCTGCCCAAGAAGAGTTGTAAATGGAGGTATATGCTGACTATGCAATATGTCTGAGCAGGAGGACATGCAGCATTTTATAGGACGATGTCCAATACTGAGGGAATTTCGTTGGCGTTATTTTAAAACTTGTACGTTTACCGAGGAAGAGGTGCTGACGGCCCTGAACGGGGGGATGGGATGGAATAATCTGGCGAATTACATAGAGATGGCTACTAATTATAGAAGAAATGTCATAAATGAAAATTTTTAAATAATATGCACAATATGAAATTTTGTTAATTATATATAAAATAAGTATATGCTTGAGAGAAGCTTGGCCCTGGCCCTCCTGGAGGTGCTGTTTGAGCCAATTTTACTTACTTTTACTAAGTATATGCTTATATATGTAAATGTTTTTTATATCATACAACAGAAGGAAGGCTGACGGTTTTAAACCAAGCTTTAAATGTTTGTTTTTTATTAGTTAATCAATGTAAAGCTGTAAGCTATGAAAATTATCAAATGAAAATAAACACTTATCTATCTATCTAGCTGAAGTTCATAACAAATACCGACTTAGAGATATCCAAATGTTAAACAGTTACAGAAAATGTATCCAACTTCTGAAAAGCATTTGAAGTGTACAGCTTTGAAGGAAACATGTGAAGCCTGAGTTTTTAGGCTAGTCTGATTAAAGGGTAATAGAGTAGGATAGTTTAAATTTAAGTAGGTTCTAAATAAAAAAAAAAAACAAAATTGAAGTGTTTTAAAGATTGGCTTGTTAAAGCAATTACGGAAAAATTGGAAACTGTTCAAATTCAAAGAATTCTGAAGACTTTTACGATACCAGAAATGGAAGATTGGATAAAACTGAGAATTGTTATAAAAATTCTAATATTGAATTGGAAGCCTTCACTTATCTTGCCTATAATAGCAAATATTTTGAATCTTTACTTAAGTATAAAAATATTAGAAATGTTCTTTTGAACATAATCTTGCCGATTATGCAAATCTTTTGAATCTATACTTAAGTATACAAATAATTGCAATGTTTTTTTTAATATACTATTGAAAGAATTTTTAGCACTAGAGACCAAATACCACCTACACCAAAAAGAAATACACTAGGTGACAAAATATTCGAAATTCTTGTAATATTAAAAAAGCGAGATGGTATATGAGAAAAATTTTAATAATATAACATCATATGAAATTAAAATGTTCCATTTTTAAACCTTATTGTTTTATTTAAGCCCGTACAGTTAATATTTATTACTAATGTAAATTGATGAACAATGCTTTTTGATTTAAAAGTATACTTTTAGCTATAGCTTCTACTCGACGGAACTTATTTTTAATTCTTAGAACACGAATCAACAGGCAATAATATTAGGGCTTTATGCATGAAATGTCCAGAGGATCGAAACACCAAAGTAAGAGGCTATTTAAACTGTACATCGAACTTTTTAAGCTATTTGAAGAGAGAAAACGGAAATGACTGCGTGACTGAGTACAAGGAATACATTAAAAAGAAGACGGAAGAGAAGAAACATCCCGGCCATACAACCAAGTACAAAGCAAGTGTGAACAAGAAATCTGTTGAAAAAAAATGATCACAAGAGCAATTTGACGATAACGTAGTGAAATATTTCATTCATTCAATGATCCCGTTACGTGCTGTTGAAGATCCATATTTTGGAAAAATATTCTCGAACTTGAAAATATGTGAAAAGGACTTTCATTAATAAGTCGTCGAACCTTAGGCCATCGAATAAATACTTTTTACGAAGAGCAAATGCACCTGATAAAATGTGACTTAAAGGGTGTTAACTATGTGTGCACAGCATTAGATATTTGGTCGAGTAAAAGAAGAAGTTTTTTTGGTGTCACAGCACACTGGATAACCCGTGATCTAGGTAGAGCATCGGCGGCTTTAGCCTGCCAAAGATTCGAAAGATTCAAATAATTCAAGAAATTAATTGTGATTTTGGACTAGATGCAAATAAAATAGTCGCATCAGTAACTGACAATGGAAGCAAGGCTTTCAAACTTTTTATAGTGAAACTCACAAGCATTGACCTCAAAGATGACAGTCCCACTTTCGAAGATACATCTGAATCTGAAGCTGAGTCTGATGCTCCTTTGACTAAAGCAGAACTTTTGATGCTTCAGTTTTTTGCAGAAGAAAGTCAGGAACTGGAGCTGCTTAGTCGATATCCCGAAATTCGAAACGTTTTTGTTAAATACAACACGCCATTACCATCGTCGGCAGCAGTTGAACGTCTTTTTTATTTTGCCACAATGACGGATTTGTCAAAGGCTCTTTGTCTGTGGCTCACAGTCTATCGGATAGCATGTTTGAGAAGAGGGTAGTTCTTAAATGCAATATTTGAAAAAAAAACATTCAAATCTTACTATTCAATTGCAGGGTTCGGAATTTATCGCTCAGAGCCGAGAACTGCTGATCGTGAGCCGGGAGCACTGAACGGCTTTCAGCTCGTGAGCGACAGCACTCGGCTCTGAGCCATAATACACTGCTCGCCACTTGAATAGGACAACCTGTATGCTCTCTTTAAAACTGCTCGTAACTCGAAAACGAAATGGTAGAATAACGGTATTTTTTGCATATTATCTTTGTGCAAGCATTCTTCGCTCTTTCTGGTATACTCCAAGTTTTGGAATAGAACCGTTATAAAGTTGTTTGCACTTTATGTGAGCATTCGCAAAAATTCAATGGAATTTTTGCGCCACTTGAATAGAACATGCATTTTATTTGGTCGGTATCGTTGACACGTGCACACAAATTTTGGTTTACTTAAACTTTTTGCTTTAATTGAAGTGTATATAAAATTAAGAAAAATTAAAATGGGGCGTGGCACTTCATTATCTGAGTCGGAGAAAGGAAAAATCCAAGCTTACAAGGATTCTGGCCTTTCTATTGCCAAAATAGCAAAAAAGTCGACAGGAGCCGTCACGCCATAACAAATTTTTTAAATAATGAGGCCAATTATGGTAAAAACATGAAGGGCCGCACCAAAAGTGTGCTTACCATCGCGGACAAGCGACTTATATTAAGAGAAGCTTCCAATTCGCACGACTCTTTGGCCAAGATAAGGGAAAAATGTAACGTTAAAGCAAGTTTGACAACCATGCGTCGTGTTATTAATAATGCTACACACCTGAAGAGACTAAAAATCAAGAAGAAGCCACCTCTTAACCCGGCTCGGAAGTTACAACGCCTTAATTTCGCGCGCGCACATGTCACCTGGACTTCGGAGTGGCAACGTGTTGTCTTTTCGGACGAAAAAAAGTTTAATTTGGAGGGCCCCGATGGCTACAGCTACTATTTTCATGATCTTCGAAAAGAACCGCACCATCTTGATAAGTTGTATCAAGGTATTATGGTATGGGGGACCATTTCCTATAATGGCACCTGTGAGCTTACATTTATTCCAACCACCATAAATGCGTTGTGTTATAATGGTATATTGAAAGAGGCCTTTCCACACTTCCAAACACTTTTTGCAAATCTAAAATGGATTTATCAACATGATAATGCCCCTATACATACGGCCCGGATTGTTAAATCGTATATAGCGAGCCAAAACATGGATTTATTAAACTGACCACCCTAATCACCGGACTTGAATATCATTGAGAATGTGTGGGGATGGCTAACACGTGAAGTATATGGATCAGGTCAGCAATATTCGAGCGTTCCCGAACTAATTGCAGCTATCAAATTAGCATGGGGCTCGAAATCGTTGAATTATTTGGGAAAATTGTATGCATCCCTTCCAGACCGAATATGTGAGGTTTTGGAGAAAAAAGGAGGGACAACACACTATTAAAAACTTTTTTTGGTTTAAAAACATGTTACTAATTTCTTATTTAAGTAATATTGTTATTTGAAAAGGATTGAAATATTCTTAAATGGTTTTTAGATAAAGTGTCCTATTCAAGTGGTGCAAAATGAAGACTCCAAAATTTGTTACTTATTGGTTAACAATGTTTTTTGTATACTTGCAACTTTTGAATAATTTTGTAATTTTCGTCTAATTACTACATTTAAATAAACTTTATAAGAAAACAAAAATTATTTTCCTAGATGGCTTGGTTTAGCAGCAATTAACTATAGAAAATCGACTTTAGAGGTGGTCCTATTCAAGTGGCGAGCAGTGTATGTATGCCGATGACGTTAAACTTATTTTATCTTTCAATGACCCGACGCATTCCATTAGATTGCAAGATGATTTAAACTCCTTCCAGCGGTGCTTGGTTAATCATTTATACCTTAATTGCTCCAAGTGTATGTTTATGACCTTCCATCGTTGCAAACCTTCGCTGGCTATTTATACGATTGGCAATGAACCCCTACAACGAATATCTACCGTCGTTGATCTTGGAATTCTTTTTGACCCCAAATTGAGTTTCAATCCTCATATCTCCTCTATTGTTAATAGGGCGAATGGTGTACTTGGATTCATTAAACGTTGGTCGAAGGTACCTCCAGCAGACTCTTGCTTATTAACCTTCCTTCGTTAGCTAATCGTAGAACAGTCCTAGGCGTTTCTTTTCTTCATAAGTTAATCATTAGTGATGTAGATTCCACCGAACTCTTAGGTCGCCTTAACTTTTCCGTTCCTTCTAGGCCAACTAGAAACTATTTACCTTTAATCTTGCCCAGATGCACAGCTGATTATGCCCAGCACAATCGTTTTCGGGTCTTATGTCAAAATTACAATGATCTCTATCACCTGCTCTCAACAGATCTCTCTCTCTTCTCTCTAAAAACGTCTCTCTATAATTACTTCCGGGGAAATCTCTGACTCTCCAGCTGTGAGTAGGGGCATAGCTTGCCGGACTGGCTAAAAAATCCTCCCCCACTGGGTCAGAGATTTTCCGATTATTTAGTTTTAAGTTTTACGTATACATTTTTTTTTTTTTTTTTTTTTAAAGGTTTCTTTTAGTTTTCTCTTTTTCTCTCTATCTCTGTTTTAGTTTAATTTATTATATTATCTTATTTTTTCCTTTGCTCCTACATAACTATAGGTTTTGGTTTTTTCTCTCTCTCCCTTTTCTCGATCTCTATATTATTAAAGTTTTTGTTAGCTCTAATAACGCCTCTGACTACAATCGGCTGTGAATAGGGGCAAAGCTGGCCGGACGGGCAAATAAAATACCCCCACCGTGTCGGAGTCGTTATTAGTTTATTTTGTAATTTTATTAGATTTTCTTTGATGGGCTTCCTTAGCTCATAAAATTTTTTTTGTAACGTTTTTATACTTTTGTTGACAGCATTTGTTTGTCGACTCTAAATAAAGAAATAAACAAGAAAGAAAGTCGGTCAAGCCCGACTATAACATACTCTGTACCCTTACACTCGCATTTGCTCAGGGGGGGTGGGTGGTGTTAACTGGCCGTTTTTTGCCCATAACTTGAGTATCGTTCATCTGATCTTTATCATTCCTTCAGCAAATCGATAAACCATTTTGTTAACAAGGTATCTCTAGAAGGGACGAACGATCTATCTCCAAAACTGTAGGAGATATGAAGTTTTTTCCAAATTGCGGGGGCGGGAGGGGGCGTGGCAAAAATTGAAAATAAACTTGATCTGCCTGCAAGTATAAGAAATATATGTCCCATACATGTCAAACCTCTTATCTCTTACCATCTCTGAGATCTCTTCGTTCATACGGACGGACGGACGGACGGACGGACGGACAGACGGACATGGCTATATCGACTCGGCTGTTGATTCTGATCAAGAATATATATACTTTATAGGGTCGGAAACGATTCCTTCTCCCTGTTACATACTTTTGCACAAACTTAATATACTCTATGTACCTTCGGTACAGAGTATAATAAATAAAAACAGATAACCGTAACCGAAACAATTTGATTTTAATGACCGTAACCGAAACCGATATTTGATTCGGTTTTAGTCCCTGCTATGTTCTACATAAAATATGTTCCAACAATAACATTAAATACAACACGAAACAAAAACAAGTCTAATGTAACACTATAATACATACCTTTATGAGTATTTTCCATATTTTTTAAACCGTCATAATATACAATCTTATTAGAATGGCTGATAACACAGTATTACAGCCAAAAAACTTTTTCTATTAGATGGTCTGAGGAGGGATCGAACCCACAACCTCCCGCACCAGCAGCCACACGTACTACTGGTACGCCACGCCCGACCGGTAATAATACTGTAACGCGATAAAATACCATGGATGACCAATGATGAAGAAATGGTTTTTCTTTATTACTAAACTGATGGTGAAAGTCCCATCTTACATACATTCTGTCAACAATTCAAAATATATACTATATACACAATTTTAATGAGTGCTCTTCATGGGCTATTCCATTTCCTATCGCTGCTATAGTGGATGCGCATGCTGATGTCAGTTTCTCTTCATTTTTATACCCGTTACTTGTAGAGTAAAAAGGGTATACTAAAGTCGTGCAAATGTATGTAACAGGCAGAACGAATCATTTCCGACCATATAAAGTATATAAATTCTTGATCAGTATCAACAGCCGAGTCGATATAGCTATGTCCGTCTGTAAAAATACTTTTCGTCTGCCCCCCAGGGGGACACAGGAAGGCTATTAAACATTTCTTTCCATGAGTAGCAGGTAAATCGAATTCGGTTAAAACCGACTTTAACTTACGCTCTCGTTACTAATCTTATCAATGGGTGCAAAGCTTTAAAAGAGTATAACTCTGGAACGGTGAGGGCAAATTAAAATGTTTTTATTAATCAATTTTAAAATTTACCCATCTTTTAACTGCATCACTAGTTTTTTTAATTTTCATAGAAATTTTAAGAGTTGTAATGCGATTTTTAAAAAATTTACGAATAAATGTAATATATATATAAATCTAAATGAGCAAAAGCATAGCCAAAACTTATCGTTTACCTTATAAAAGGTGCAATAATCATAAGTTTATACTTGTAGCACCAGGAATATTGTAAACTAAATTAAATTAAATATCAAAAAAAATAAAAGTAAACTTTTTTTAATTTTTCTTTAAAAATGCTGATTTGAAAACTAAGAAATCGTGATTATTGACAAAGTTATAAGTAAAATTCAAAAACAATACGGAAAACCCTATTTTTGGGGAAAATTCGACTTGCGTGACCTCTAAAGGTTTTCCGAAAAATCTAAAAAAAAAACTCAAAAATACTTACCCCTATAAGCTTTCAGAAAATGCCTTAGCATCCGTGAAAATAAAAAAAAAATTGTTTTCGGGACACCCTCGTGACCATGTCCCCGTTGCCGCTAACTTCTCTTTACATCAACCCCGTTGGAGAGGTGTTCCTGTGTACATCAAACAAAACCGTCCTTTTGCCAGCGAGTGTAGAAGACGCTGAGCTGAACGGCGCTAAATGAAATGCGTGGAAATGTGCATTTACAAATGCAAGCAAACAACATTGCCGACGAGTCGTGCTTGTGTGTGAGTGAGATGACAATTGTGACCTAGCGCCGAACGAAATGCTGATGAAATACTTGCAAGCAACATGATGCCCGTATTTTCGACATTGGACGAGCCGCGTTTTCGTCAAACCTGCAGCTAAGCCTGCTGAGCAGACCCGTGATGTTACCTCATCCAGTATAGTTTCCGACACACCTGTCGCCGTTTTGGTCCTATAGCCGAAGATTGCGTTGCTCCCGTGTGGATCCGTAGAGCCGTTGAACTTAAATGGACCCGTATTGCCGTCGAACCTTAATGGACCCGTATAGCCTTTGAACCCCAATGGATACGTATAACCGCTTAACCTGAATGAAACCGTATAGCCGTTGAACCCGAGTGTATACGTATGGCCGCTGAATCCGAATGGATACATAAAGCCTGAATGGAATCGTGGAGCGCTGGACCCGAGTGGATGTTGGAAACCGCTTTTTCAGAATTATTTATATTGTTCCATGTTAAAATTGGTTTTTCTGTATCGTTATTCAATCCTGTTACATTAAAACAAATTTGGTGTGAAAAGGTTACTTTATGTGGCCACAGTACGTACAAATGTTAACAGACGTGATGGGAGAAAACTGACAATTGATTTATATTGAGAGCCCAAAAATAGTGGCATTGTACTGGACTCTGCGTCGGTTCCGGGACGAAGACCCTATTGCCGTGGGACCCGGAAAGTTTGTTATCTTCTTTGGTGCAAAAGCTTGTAAGAATGTATTATTTTTCTTAATTCGCCAATTATATTTATTTTTACACATGGGAGCACGAAACACTTCATTTTGGTTATGTACGAAAGTTACCCGAACGCAAACAAAAACGAGAGCGTAAGTTAAAGTCGGCTCTAACCGACTTCGATATACACGTTACTCATGGAAAGAAATGTTTAATAGCCTTCCTGTGTGCCTGAGGTGTGACAGCCGAAAAGTATGCAACATTTTTTAGCTCAGCTATTTATCATCCGATATTGATGAAAAGGTTTATAGATGTTGCGAATATAAATGTAAGTTTTAAATTTGAGATCGATATCTCAAAAATTGTGGGAGTTATTCAAATGGCAAAAATTTGAAATAAACTTGATCTGCGTGCAGACAATAAGAGTCTACATTTCCAATTTGGTTTCTCTAGCTCTTCTAGTCTCTGAGATCTAGGTGTTCATACAGACAGACAGACGGACGGACGGACGGACATGGCTATATCGACTCGGCTGTTGATGCTGATCAAGAATATATATACTTTATATGGTCGGAAATGATTCCTTCTGCCTGTTACATACATTTGCACGACTTTGGTATACCCTTTTACTCTACGAGTAACGGGTATAATGAATTAAAATGAAAGGGAACTATTTTATATCAAATTAAAACTAAAAATAAATTGAATATTTATTATATTTTAACACAAATTGAATGACATGCTTTGTTTCTTAACACATCTAGCATAAGCTACCAAAATTCTTTGAAACAAAATCAGTAAAAAATATTTTTATTATTTTCATCATCCAAACGATTTTTAAGTTTTTTTTATTATAATTTACATGTGGTTTATTTTAATGAATTTAAGTCTTTTTCGCATGTTCTATACGCCACACCTACACCAAATCCAGTGCCTAGCCAAGCTGGCCACGCTCGTCTTTTAAAAAACAGTAAGGAAACGGCAGATCCAATAATCAGACCACCACCTGTAACGAAATATTATTTGTATTTTAAAAATAATACATTTGAAGATTACACAAGTTACCATTGTCTTTACCAAATCAAATGTCATGCCAAATCATTGTTGAGAAACAGACGGACGGACATGGCTATATCAACTCAGCTCGTAATGCCGATCAAGAATATATATACTTTATGTGGTCGGGGGAGATGCTTCCTTCTATGCGTTTCAAACTTCTGGGCAAAATTATAATACACTTTTCAAGTGTATATATTATATATAGTTTTAAATGAAATTAAATAGATTTAAAGTATAAATACGAGCTTTGTAAATTTAAATTATAGAGTTGGTGACAACTCCGGTTGCTGTCGATATACACAAACACGTCAGCCAGCTTTTGATTAAATTGGTTTCGAAACCGAGTTCGAAAAGGCATATTAGTCGGGCTTGGGAACATCCAAAAGTAAAACGTTAATTTTCGCTTTTACTTTTTGAAATCGTTCGGCCTTCGGAACACGGAAGATTAAGTTCCAATTTGAATTATCAATTTTTTATACGTAAGATGTAGTAAATTTTAGAATGATTTAAAGATAAACAAGTTAATGAATCATATAAGATTATTATACTCTTGTAGAGGGTATATTAAAATTGTCAAGATGTTGGAACGCATAGAAGGAAGCATCTCCGACCACATAAAGTTTATATATTCTTGATCAGCATCACGAGATGAGTTGATATAGCCATGTCCGTCTGTTTCTATGCTATCCCCTCTGTCAGTTTTAAAGCTATCTTAACCAAACTTTGCACAAAGTCTTTTGGTACAAATACGCTGCACATTTGTCGGAACCGGCCGGATCGGATGATTATAGCATATAGCTGCCATAGGAACCATTTAAAGTGTTGTTTTAGTGAGAAAAACTTTCTTGTCTTCAACGCAAACGTCCCCAAACCTCGTATTTATAATTTTTCTGTGCTTTCACATAATTCCACCAAGTTTGATAGGACAACTGTATAGTACCCTATACCCCATCTCTACCCCATGAACCAATTTTTTTATTTTCAGACAATTTTTGATTTTTTTTTTCTTAACTCTAAAATTTGGATAAAACACTTTACGTTGCACACAAACGGCCGCATTAAAGCATTTGCATACATATAACCAAAATGAACTGTAGTTGAACAATATGCACGAAGTAAACAGTAATAGAATTTTGGTCTTTGATCATCTTTTGCAGCTTTTGGAATGTAGACTCAATCGAACTCATTACGTAAACAACAGAAGTATATTAATATAACTTACATCCTTTAACTATAGTGTCTGAAATACAACGATCCAACCTTTTTCCGAACTTGTCCTCAGAAAATGACATATCATGAACGGGCATTTTGAACGGAATTTTAATTTTACTTCGCAATAATAATAATATTAAAATGTTAGGCAGACCAGTTCAGTTACGGTTAGAGATGGTAAACTCTAGAAATATTTTCGATATCTCTTACAGATATCGAACTAATCAGATTCTACAGCCCTTCTAACCAGTTCAACCTACCTAACATGTTCATTACACTGACCAAAATCTTGAATAAAAATGTTTCAAAACCACACGTTCCTCGTAAAATTAAGAGAGAAAAAAACTCCTTCACCTAGTTGGAATACTAGTAGAATTTAACTGGGAGCAAAATAGCTAGATTCGGGTGAGTTGGGCAATAACAAATATTAGTGGTATTCCTGAAAGCGATTTAGGTTCGATTTCTCTTCTTCTTTATTGGCCCGATGTTGCATCACAACCGCTTGACGGTCTTGGCCTCTGCAATGAATGCCCTCCACTCGCTTCTGCATTGTGCGAGCTGGCACCAGTTGTTCACAACAAGGTTGGAAATGTCTTTCCGCAGTTGATCATCCCATCTTAGTGGTGGGCGACCCCTCCTGGCTTGTCCTCCAAAGTCAGCCGCCTTCGCTTTGTACGTCTTTTTTACTGGAGCTTCTTCATCCATCCGGATTACATGTCCTAACCAGCGCAGCCGCTGTTGCTTTATGCGCTTGACTAGACTGATGTCCTTATAGAGCTCATACAGTTCGTGATTCATTCGAATGCGGTATCCATCGCCAACTTTTAAAGGTCCATATATCCTCCGAAGGATTTTTCGCTCGAAAACGCCTATCGCCTCCTCATCCGCTGCTGTCATTGTCCATGCTTCTGCGCCGTATTGCAGGACTGGGATGATGAGCGACTTGTATAGCGCTATTTTTGTTCTTCGAGAAAAGGCTCTGCTCTTGAACTCCCTACTGAGCCCGTAGTAGCATCGGTTTCCAAGAGTAATTCTTCTTCGGATCTCCAGGCTGATGTTGTTGTCGCCGGTAATCATCGTCCCGAGGTAGACAAAATCCTCTACAACCTCAAAGTTGTACTCCCCCATAGTAACAAATTGTCCAAGACGCGTAGACTTCTTGTCCGTGGATACTAGGTACTTCGTCTTGTCCTCGTTTATCGCTAAGCCCATCAGTTTAGACTACTTCTCAATCTCTGAAAACGCCCTGCTTACCGCCCGTTCGTTTTTGCCGATAATGTCAATATCATCGGCGTATGCGAGTAGCATAAGATCTTTATAAAGAAATGAGCCCGATCTGTTGGCATTTGGGCACTGGCGCAGTATATACTCCATCAGTAGATTAAAGAAGTCACACGATAGGGTGTCACCCTGCCTAAAACCTCTCTTGGTATCAAATGGTTCGGAGAGGTTCTTTCCTATTTTGACGGAGCTTCGAGTGCTTCTCAACGTCATCATGCAAAGTCGAACGTACTTTGCTGGTATACCAAAGGTAGACAGGGCTTCAAAGAACCTTGACCTTATCGGTGTGTCAAAGGCTGATTTATAATCAACAAAAAGATGGTTCGTTTTGATATTTTTCTCATAGGTCTTCTCCAGGGTTTGTCGTAATGTGAATATCTGGTCTGTGGTGGATTTACCAGGTCTGAAGCCACACTGATAAGGTCCGATCAGTGTGCTAATAAGCGGCTTTAGACGTTCACAAATAATGCACGACAGAATCTTATATGCGATGGGAAGGAGACTGATCCCACGGTAGTTGGCGCAAACTGCTGGGTCTCCTTTTTTAAAAAGTGGGCAAATTACACTTAGACTCCAATCTTCGGGCATGCTCTCGTCGGACCATATTCTGCTGATGAGTTGGTGCGTGCACCTTACCAACTCCTCGCCTCCAGCCTTAAACAGTTCAGCTAGCAGGTCATCTGCACCTGCTGATTTGTTGTTCTTAAGCCTTTTTATGGCTACACAGACTTCTTGATGGTCCGGTGGGTCTATCTCTATGTTGTCGATTGGCGGCCTCGCTACTACACCAGAGGCGGTATTGTGTTCGTTGTCGCCTCCCAGCAGGTTGGCGAAATAGCTTCTCCATTTGTCTAGCGCCACTTACGGATCTGTGACCAGATTTCCATTTTCGTCCTTGCATTGTGTGACTCCGGGTTTGAAACCTTCGGTAAGTCGTCTAATCTTTCGATAGAATTTTTGAGTCTCACCCATGCCGAATAGCATCTCGGAAAAGGCGCTTCTCCTCTCTCCTTTTCTTCCGGTATTGCTCTTTAACAGCCCGCGTTGCTCCCGACTGCAGAGTTCTCCTGTAGGCAGCGTCTTTCTCTGCAGTAGCGTCGCGGCACTCCTCATCAAACCAAGTCTGCTTTCGAGGGTGCTCGGCGTATCCGAGTATCTCCTTGGCAGCCGTACTCATGGAGTGTGATATGTGATTCCACTGTTCGCTTACACCAGAAGGGAATGGTGAGTTTTCCCTGAGCAGTTGGGTGAGTTTAGCTGTGTAGGCTTCAGAGGTCCGTTGTGATTGCAGCTTATCGACATTTAGCTTTCGACGTGTACTAGTACGTGAGGCATGTGCCACACTGAGCCGCGTGCGCACTTTGGCTGCAACAAGGTGGTGATCCGAGTCTATGTTGGCACCTCGAATCGCATGCACGTCTAGAACACATGATGAGTGCCTTCCGTCGATCACAACATGATCAATCTGATTTCGCGTTAGTTGATCAGGGGACTTCCAGGTCGCCATATGGATGTCGCGATGTTTAAACCTAGTACTACTTATGACCATGTTCATGCTATCTATTAGCCTTTCTCCGTTACCGGAGGTTGTTTTATGAAGGCTAAATCGGCCGACTGTCGAGCCAAAAACTCCTTCTCTCCCAATTTTAGCGTTAAAGTCGCCAAGCACGATCTTTATGTCGTGATCGGGGCAGCGCTCATATAATTGTTCCAGGCGCTCATAGAATTCGTCTTTTATCGAAGCGCCCTTGTCTTCCGTTGGGGCGTGTGCACAGATAAGACTTATATTAAAATATTTAGTCTTAAGTCTGAGTGCGGCTAGTCGCATGTCCACTGGTGTGAAACTGATGACAGAGCGACGAAGTCTTGCAGTGACTGCAAAGCCGCATCCAAACTCATGCTTGGAAGCATGTCCGCTGTAGTAGATCTCCCAGGGTGCATTGGTTGTTGATGTTCTTTTCACCATGCTCCCCTGTCCAATCCATCGCATTTCCTGAAGTGCGGTAACGTCCGATGAATATTTCTCAACGACATTCACCAACTGGATATTAGCACCTTCTCTGTTGAGGGTGCGAACATTCCAGGTGTATATCCTCAAATCGTGGTCCTTAAAACGTTTGCGTGGGTCGTCGTCAGAGGGGGTCCGTATCCGAGGCATTGTTGTCGCAGTTTTCATTGGTGGAGTTTTTTTGACGGCGGTGGGTACCAAACCCGACGCACCAACCCTATATATTGTACCCTGTAGGGAGGGTTCGCCGCTCACGTTAGCCAGAAGCTTTGCGGATGCAAAGCGTTCTGTTTACAGTGGTCACCAACGAGGAGGTGTGAGTCGACTTGAGACGCAGTAAGCCAGGATCGCGCTGGGTTCGCCAAGTTGAACCGATCAGCCGCTTTACCTCACTACATACGCCCCCATTAGGTCCAGAAAAACTATGACTAGAAATTTCTGGACGACCAGGTTCGATTTAGATTCCTGTAAAAGCAAATCTAAATCAGCTTACGGAACGACCCTTTCACACTCTGATTTGATTTAGACTCGTAAAGAGCTGTTAGTTTGACCGAACATCTGATTGACAATTGGTGCAAAAGTAAACAGAAGGCCACGGCTATGGATAAAAATGCAGTCAATGGTAAAAACTTTTGGGGAAGCGGTAGGCATTGGGGTTTACTTTCATCATTTCTTTGCTCATTTCCTAACTCCGCTTTTGCAGTTATAGCGAAGATCTGGAGCTGAAAGATGCCGTTCACACTGCCATTAAGGAGGGTTTCTAGGTGGGCATTTGCATTCAAGCGTCTCGACCCTGCCTCCACCAAGAACTACTTGGCCAACATCCCCATACAAGTCCTAAGTGCGAGTTTCAAGTCCAAGCTAAGCTTTTCTATCCGTAAATAAAAATATAATTCGGAATTGGTGTCTTTTTGAAATGAATGAGAGGTGCAACTTTATTTGAATATTAATTGACTTTAATCGCCTCCACATAGTCCACACAAATATCTGGGTCGAAGATGAACAGGTTGCGATGCGGTGCCTCCAATTTGCCACTACTTTGATTACCTCTTGGGCCACAACGCCTCCCACAACAGACACGGCTGTCAAGATCTGGACAGAGAGTACGTACAATGCCGCCTTACTAAAAGCCGATGCGAACTGTAGATCATCACGGATGGTCTGTAACAGTTTAAGGTACGACTTACTGGTTTTGTAACTGGGACCGCGCTGATGGGAAAAACGAAATGGCTGAAGAGTCCGAAGCAGAATTATGCATGGACCATTGCGTTTCAACTTGCGCTAGTAGCCCGGGGTAGTCACATCAAAGTCCAGCCATGCCGACGTAACCTTTTCCTTGGGTTTTGAGATTATCTTGTACTTGAAGACATTCCTGAAAGGGGACAGAAGGTGGTTTTAGATGGCGAAATCATCGATTGGCAACCATAATCACTCCACATATCGATTGGTCCGCAAACCCGGTAAATAGAAACCAAACATGCCCTAGACATCGCTGGCGAAGAACTTTACGCCAAATATAATATGAGTCCACTAACCCTGCCCACCACACGTAACAATAAATATCTAACAGAACATATCCATGCGTCTGTTAGACATTACACAACACTAAATACTGCACAATTGGATTTTATAAATTTGAATTTGAATTCAAATAAAAATATCCTGGCTGACTAAACAAACAAGAACTATTAAACGAACAAAAATGTTCTTAGCTGACTAATACAATCAAAAACCACAAGCAACAAAAAAAACTAGACAAGACATTAGTTGACGGACTCCAGATGGATCGAGCCTCCTTTTTGCGCATCCCTCCCATTCCTTGCAGCAGGACATATACGATTCTTTTTTTTTGTGCTGCCCCAAACTATCCGACGAGCAAGCCTTACTTTGCCATGATCAGTTCCACTTCTTCCCTTCCATACTGAAACCTTCTACCACATTTCTTTTCTTTCCATTCACTTAATAATTTATTAACAATTCTTCTTAACACTAAACATATTTTTTTATCTTTCTCTTTATATTTTTAAATTTCTGATTTCTTTTTTTTTTTTATTAAATTTTTTTGCGGCGTTGTTGTTGCCAACCTGCAAGCTGGCAGTTGTTTTATGTCAGGACACTTCCAAAAAAAAATATATTTAAATGAATAAACAAAATTAAAGCCCTCTACCTAAAGAGCTCTTTAATGGGAGGGCTTCCTTCCACCGAAGGACAAATTAAAGGGACACTATTTTTTTTAAAAAAATGCAGAAAATCAAAACCTACATGCAGGGAAACAACAAAATGCACAGAAATATAAAAAATGAATATAAATAATATCAAAATATAAATAATATTAAAAAAATTTAAATAAATATGGACAACAAAATTAATAAGTAAATAAATTAAATAAATATGGACAAAAAAAATAAATAAATAAAAAAAAATACGATATAAAAAAAATTGTTTGAGATGAACTAACGTTGCCGCCTCCAGGTAGGCGTGTCGGCCTCTCTTTGGTAGACGATGGTTGGTCTGGGCACCCAAAAGGAAGTGCCGCCAGCGTCGAAGCACAAAAAAAAAATAAAAAATGAGCGCAAGCGTTGCAGGTTGCGAGTGCTTTGCCAGATGCAAAAAAAAATTTTTTCTTGCCAACGAGAACAAAATTTGTGTGGAAGCGTACTGGCAATCTCTCTAGAAATTCAAGTCTGGCTCCGAATTGGGGCAGGATATCTTTACCCATAAAAAATCCGACCAGGCCCACAAATATGGCCTGGTCTTAATTTCAGGAGCACTTTGGTGTAAGTTGGCTATTTCAAAAAAAAAAAAAAAATAAAAAAAAACCTGGTCACTCCTAACCTTTCAGGAACAGACTCACCCGTGATGTATGGCCAATCTTGCCTGCCAAAAAAAATCTCTTGAATCTCCTGGATAATTCGCTCCTCCTTCCTTCTTCTGGCACAATTTGACTTTTAATTTTCTTTTTGGTACACTGGTGTACGGTAAAACAAAATCAATTATAAAATTTTTATAACTTCCGCACTGCGACTGCGCGCCGGCAACAACCAGATTGAACTACTTGCCCTAACCTTGGCCTAGTTCTTCAAAAGTCATGTTCCACATTTTAAACTGTTCCGGGTCAGTGGACTCTGGACAGTGAATAGTTCACCCTAACAGAGGAGTTTCCCCCATCCCTAGCACTCCTCGCTTTCCAACACATTTTCCCTGTATTGATATTTTGGTGTTATCGGTATATCGATAAGCCGCTTGATCCCCCGGCCACAACACATGCCTTAAAAGCGAAACGAATTTCGGGTCCGGCTCCGGTACGTACCGAAACTTTTATTTCGGTAATAGGTTCTGTTTTGTTTTTTTTTTTATTTCGGTATTCGGTTTCGTTTCGGTACCTAGATTTTTATTTCGGTATACCATTACGTACCGGTATGAACCGGTGAAATGAACAGAAATTTGAAGACTTAATTCCAAACAAAGTGAGTTACAGAGTACTGATTGCGGGTTAATAAAATTCGCACAGCCCAGGCCTTTTTTAATAATTGGATTTCGAAGTTGGCGGACTCCGAGGTCGTTCATCAGGGCAAACGGCCTTCCATCAACCGTGCACAGAGAAACACACGCATCTCGAATAGTCTGTTTGGTAATTTCCACCCGAATGCTGGGCTTAAACAATTCATCAATGCACCTGGACCTGAAACTAGCAGTTTTCTTCTCCGGTGCTTGATTTCTGGTTTGCTGATCGACTTGATTGTCAAGCCTTTTATCATGTTGGCGTGAGATCGGGCAATGTGCTTTTTAAATTTGTTCCATGATCGCCCTATAAAAAATGTAAGAGTATGCATACATACATATAAGTCATTTATGTTCCCTTGCAACATATGTACGTATATGTACAATGAACACACAAACATAGTTTACGCTTCTTTTCATCAGGGGTATACAAACATTAGCATGTACATACATACATAAAGACAGGATATTTCTTAGCACTTTTCCGACGCATTTCCGACTTTTCCGGTTGGAATTTTCCAAGACCCCGTCTTAGTACGCACTTTCACCACTAAAGGAAACTCCTGTCCAAATTTCAGCCTCCTATCTCTTACCGTTTGCGCTCTGCGTTGATTGCCAATCAGTCAGTGAATCAGTCAGTCAGTCAGGACACACTGTTTTTTATAGAGTAGAAGTAGATTACTCTTTGCAGTTTCGCAGCACAAACACGAATAAAAATTTTACAACGATTAACCGTAGGCGACTGTACACTGAGCTCTTTCGTTTTGCATAAAAGAGGGACAGCATCCGAAGAATTGGCAGAAAGCCAACATGCAAAAACGGAACTTAAGTGAAAGAGCGCCAAATATATACATATTTTGGTTGCTGTTTTTGTTTCAGTCTTTCTCACAGAAACCTATATGCAATGACAAAAACAATATCTTTTGTCTCTCTCTCACGCGCAGTCAGCAGCTCTGAATATAGAGATGACACTCTCTGGCGCAGGTAGCATCTCTGAATATAGCGATGACAAAATTCCGTGGGGCCACTACGGAACTTAAAAAAAGAATATTGCTTTGAACCGAAACTGTACCGGTACACTGTTCAGGTTCTTTTCGGTTCTAAATATATCAGTTCACGAATACCGGTATACTAAAAATTAAAAATATCGGTTCCGGTAAAGGTTCCGGTTTGATTCCCTGCTTAAAAGGCATTTAAAAGTACCTTTTTTGTACATTTACCTTTACCTAGGTACTGGAAATTTTGGATACCTTTTCGAATATATTTTTTGAAATTTTCCGTATACCTTTAGTATAAGTACCTTTACCTAGTACCTTTCCAATCACTGTATACTTTTATACTGAGCAGCGACATAAACAGACTGTTATAAGGAACACACATTAGTGAACTTGTATTTAGCTGGTTGAAAATGGCTGCTGCAGGGATAATTCTCTCGCGCCTATGCCGTCTAGCATTAAACTGATTGCAAATGGCTGCTGCCGGGGAGGATTGTCACCTGCCTATGACATGCCTGTGTAAAATGAAAATCTTCAACACATTGATTTGGATAGGAAGTGCATTCAGTTGCAAGTTTTTAGCAACTGCTACATTTGTGGTTGTAAACTAGACACTTTCCCCTGCAGGGAACTCCTAAATTTCTGATTGTAAACTAGACACTTTCCCTGCAGTGTAGCTTATCAAGCCTTTTCATAAACTTTAATTTTAAAAGTATATGGGTTTTTATTTTTAATGTTAAGGGCCTATCCAGGTAGCTGCTATGTGGCATGCTATGTAAAATTACAATTTACTCTAATATTTGTTAGTTTTTGTGACTGATAGATCTATGTGGAATATATCAATTCGACTACTTGAAAACGTCTCGCATGAAAGCTGGCATAATTAATACGTTGATACCATGCGACAAAATTATGGCCGTGAATAAAGAGTTGCTCGCCCCATTCGCGACTTGGTGCACATCTTTCCTACTTCAACGCGGAGGACCCAATTGACATTAATTCAGACTTTTCAAGCTGACCCAAATAATATACTCGAGAAGAACTAAGCATAACTGCCTTTCAATCACCACCATAAGACTCTTAAACCTGGTATTGTTGGGAAAACGTTAAATAAATTTCAAGCAATTATCTTATAGCTAAAGAAAAACTGGCAAACAATTTTTTGTGATGATTTGTCTTTAGGCAGTTTTCGTTGCGTATTTGTGATAATTATATGGGTTGTGTTAGGCCGTCATACTTTCCGCAGTAAAAATTCATTTCTACTCCGATTTCCATGTACGCTCGTTTAGGCAACTTTGTTGCCTTCATCAGGGAGTCTGTTTATTACATAGAAAAAAAGCATTTGAAACATTCATACATTAAATAACTTCAAATACGTCATTTTTTTTTAATGTAAACATCTTTTTTGTTTTATTGCAAGTGTATTGTAATCTACTGTCCTTATTATTAATTTTCTATTTTTGTTGTTGTGTGTTGTGCTAATGCTGTTGTTGGCTTTCCATTTTGTGTTGCAGCTCTCTGGGCAGGCAGAGGAAGCATAACACATTACAAAAACATGCCACTCAGCTGACTTTGACATCATAACAGAAATGGACGCTGAGAATAGATGGAAGACGAGAATGACACTTGAGAGCCTACGAATTCAGGAAGCGGAAAGCACTCAACAAACCGCAAAGAGACATGAGATTAATTATCGCTCATTCATTGTATTAGAAAATTAATTTCAAAGCAGTAGGTTATTTGTATCTATTAAAATGAATTTAATATAATGAGAGGTAGCAATATTTCATATGGGGCTCTTTAACTAAATTAACTACCTAACTAACTACTCATTCAGCAAATTGGCCTTCCACAATGCAGACAATTAACAACCGGAGGGTACACCGGAATTCATCAAGCTGCAAACATGAAGGGGTACATACAATACGTACGCACCAGAGTTGACATTTTTTTATTCGAAAACGGATAACGAATAATTTTTCCAAAAATTATTTTTACTCGAATAAAATAAAAATGATGGAGATGACACAGTAAGATACGTATTTTAAATGCCAAAAAAGCTTAGCACTGCAGCGGGTACGATTAAAGTACCTGCTACAGTGCAAGAACTAAAACATCGTACCAAAGCACCTCCACTATAGCTTACAATCCACTTAACATAAATAGCTGGTATTTTCGTGACATCAATTTTTATTTGTACTGGAAGTAGGCCTTAAGGCCAAAAGGAATTGAATTCAAAATGTTTTATCAAATTAAAGTTCAAAATCCCCTTGCAGCTTTCAAAGCCACTTGATGTACTACCACGCGCCTCGTTTTTGCTTCCGGAAAAATGTGCTGCAAGTGATTTAATTTCAATTTAGTTTAGCAAATCAGCTGTGCTTGCAATCCACACAAGCTATCGATGTGGAAACGCTATGATTATTTAGTTTCTCTTCTGGAAATCAACAAAATAAATGGGACTTAATAAATGGCTCATCAGCTGTTCGAAGCTGTTTTTATACTCTGTACCGAAGGTACAAAGAGTATAATAAGTTTGTGCAAAAGTATGTTACAGCCAAAATGAATCATCTCCGACCCTATAAAGTGTATATAATATATTCTTGATCAGCATCAACAGCCGAGTCGATATAGCCATGTCCGTCTGTCCGACTGTCCGTCCGTCCGTATGAACGAAGAGATCTCAGAGATGGTAAGAGATAGAGGCTTGACATTTATGGGACATATATTTCTTATACTTGCAGGCAGATCAAGTTTATTTTAAAATTTTGCCACGCCCCCTCCCGTCCACGCAATTTTGAAAAAACTTCAAATCTCCCACAGTTTTGTTGACAGATTGTTTGTACCTTCTAGAGATATCTAGTCGTCAAAATTATTTATCGATTTGCTGAAAAAATTATAAAGATCGGACGAACGATATTCAAGTTATGAGCAAAAAAAGTTAACCGGCACCCCCCCACCACCCTCGCCATTCACGCCAACCATCGCTGTATTCAAACAAACACAATTTTTGGGAGAGAGAGAGAGAGAGAGAAACTTATAGATGAGCGTATAATAAAACGAGAGCGTAAGTTAAAGTCGGCTCTAACCGACTTCGATATACCCGTTACTCATGGAAACAAATGTTTAATAGCCTTCCAGTGTGCCTGAGGTGGGACAGCCGAAAAGTATGCAACATTTTTTTAACTCGGCTATTTATCATCCGATCTTGATCAAGGCTTACAGATGTTGCGAATATAAATCTAAGTTTTAAATTTGAGATCGATATCTCAAAAATTGTGGGAGTTATTCAACATTTTCTATTGTGGGGGCGGGGGTGGGCTTGGCAAAAATTTGAAATAAAGTTGATCTGCGTGCAGACAATAGGAGTCTAGATTTCAAAATTGGTTGCTCTAGCTCTTCTAGTCTCTGAGATCTAGGTGTTCATACAGACAGACGGACGGACGGACAGACGGACAGACGGACGGACGGAAAGACGGACATGGCTATATCGACTCGGCTGTTGATGCTGATCAAGAATATATATGCTTTATATGGCCGGAAATGATTCCTTCTGCCTGTTACATACATTTGCACGACTTTAGTATACCCTTTTACTCTACGAGTAACGGGTATAAATATTGCACGACAACCGCGTGACTCCTTGGATGTATTTTAATAATATAGTCGGGAGCAAATGAACTGGTACAGAGTATGTTATAGTCGGGCCTGACCGACTTTCTCACTTGGTTTTACTTGAAGTTCAACATAAAAATTTATTTTCGTGCGTTCTGGAAATATGCCTTTAAAATGTGCCTAAAACACACAGGCACAACCACACTCACCAGTAACACATTCTAAAGAAAATTTTAAATAGTCAGGACATAATGGATCTCGACAAAGACCACAAAAAAAAAAACAAGAAAGAAAATCGGTCAAGCCTGACTATAACATACTCTGTACCCTTAATGTCGCAGCTCGCATTTGCTCACGAGCTATACGCGCTCATCTCTCTCTCACACTAAGATTGCCTCTGTTGAACGGAATGCTGTGGTTATGGGTGGGGGGTGGTGGGTGTTAACTGGCCGATTTTTGCTCATAACTTGAGTATCGTTCATCCGATCTGTATCACATCTTTAGCAAGTCGATAAATAATTTCGATTACTAGATATATCTAGAAGGTACGTACAATACAATTATCATCAAAAACGTGGGAGATATGACGTTTTATTCAAATTTCGGGGGTGGGAGGGGGCGTGGCAAAAATTGAAAATAAACTTGATCTGCCTGCAAGTATAAGAAATATATGTCCAATACATGTCAAACCTCTATCTCTTACAATATCTGAGATCTCTTCGTTCATACGGACAGACGGACAGACAGACAGACGGACAGACTTGCATGGCTATATCGACTCGGCTGCTGATGCTGATCAAGAATATATATGCTTTATCGGGTCGAAGATGATTCCTTCTGGCTGTTACATACTTTTGCATAAGCTTAATATACTCTGTGTACCTTTGGTACAGAGTATAAAAACGAATTAGAGCTTACACAGACTATAATACTGAACATGGACAAGATGCATAAACTGTTTGATGACAAGACGACATACAGGAAAGTACGAAAGGACCCCACACAGAACCTCACAAAGAAAATCAACAGCATTGTGAATCATCTGTATAAGCAACACTACAAATATTGATGCCAGGCTTAAAATGGGACTATTCTGCTCTGAAGGACACGCACCGAGAATGTAAGGTCTCCCAAAAATTCACAAACAAGACACACCACTGAGACCAATTGCGGCATCAACAAACGTTCCATGCTACAAATTAGCAAAACACGTACACTAAGAAAAATCTAGAAAGAATAATTTGAGTAGGAACGCTCTTGAATAAAAATTAGTCGTTCTTGAATTTTCAAGAATTTTGCTCTTGGAATCGAGATAAATTCGTTCTAAACGTTCTCAATTTGGTTTTTTATAGGCAAGGGGAGTGAGGGCAACTAAACTTTGAGAGAATAGCGTTGGACTCGCTCTCGCAGAGAGAGAGATGCGCAGTTTATCGTTTTCGAAAGTCAACTGCGTTTATTTATAAGTGTGTTTCGTCGTAGACGGACCAAGTCGGTCGGGTGGTGTCGGTCGTGTCTCTCGCACCCCCACCCCAAATATTCTTTTTAAGTTATTTATTTTGACAATTATTCGTACTTGGAAAGTACCAAGAAACTCTTGAATCAAGAATTATTCATACTTGGATCAAGAAATTGTAGAGTTTGTTCTTATTGAACAATAGCATTTTCACCCAAATATTTGGTATGCCAATGGGAAACCCGATATCGCCAACTATAGCCAATGTAGCGCTAGACAAAAGATATATATATATACAAAAGAGGAACTAGACAAACAAAATATACACATTAGGCCCAATTTCTCAAAAGTTGCGGTTAGGTACCGGCCGGTCAAATTTGCCGGCCGGAATTACCAGAGGTTAAGTCTTTTGGTTTTCTCAACGAGACTTACCGGCAGGTTCACCCGATAGCGATTAATTGCTATCGCTGCAAAAGTGTGACCTGACACTGTCGACGAAACAGCCGTTTGTTTTGGCATTTTTTAATGCTATTGTTGTCGCTGGTTATTATTTGGCAAAATAGTTAAATAAAATTGCATGCGATGATGAATCACTGTGAAACACCGAAAAGACCAAGAGCGAAGAACTTTTCTGCGGCTGCGGAGACCTGGAAGCAGAAGGCCTCGGCTTGGAGATCAGTATGCCGCCATGCCGGAGCTCATCGCCCGTGGAAAGACTTACTGGATATGTACGAGAATTTAAAAAAACGATCGCGAAAATAATTCGCAATTAAGAAGCGGGAGACTTCTGGAACTGTGGCGGCTTTCCCAGCCCCGCTGGAGTCTTGTCTATTTCCAAAAAATTCGTGGCACGATCCCAAGCTCAGCCACAGGATTGGAAAATGTGGTTGAAAATTATGGTACGATTTTTTTTGATATGTAAGCTTTACAAATATTTAATGGCTTCTTAAATTTTAGCACAAATCAATCAGTCAGTGCCTGTTTGTGATGGCACGGATAGCACGGTTTGCCGAATGAAGTCTGACTCAACAGAAGTCGCCCGCAATGATAAGGAAGAAGAACCTTGCATAAGAGCGCAGCGCCACCATAAGTTTGCTCTCTGACAACAATCCACGATTCCTGTTAACAATCCAAATCATAATAAATTGAATCACAACTGAAGTTAGGGTTTTACCTGTTACTTAGCGAAGATATTTGCTCTAATCCTAGCAAGATTTATTTGACATGCTGAGGTTGTTAACCTGAATCGTTGGCATCATCCAGATCAGTAAAATAATAAATGCTCTCCCTGTACACTCTCGCTTTATTTATTGGTTGCTCCGTCTTGGGTTATGTGGGTATAACAATCACCATGTTGGCTATTGTGGTAATACCGTTCCTGGCATTGGCCTATTATGGAGCTCACGTATCAGCGGTTGGATCAGTATCGGTATACCACATCGCATGAGGCAATTGGTGGTGCCCTTGACTAGGTGGGTCCTTCGATTTTGCAGACGGCGGGCAGTGAGTTTGCCTGCTTTGCTTTATGCCGGCGTGGCGCACAAAACATTTGCCATGAATGCGGCGGCTGCTATTCTGCTGAACAGAAAGTTCCACATCGCCGCGGCTGTGTCTTCTTGTCTTACCGCCTGAATCTCCCATTTCCATTATTTTCCAAATTTGTTCATTTATAAACATTTTGTTTTGGCAATTGACAAAGTAAACAATACAAATTTTGGGTACAGCTGTTTGTCGATCGATAAAAATATCGATAATTTTATCGCAACTTGCCGGCAGGTTAAAATTTGACCCCATCATGAGGCAGCGGTTAACTTTGCCGCTCGGTTCTTGTCAAAGACAGCATGAGACACGCGAATTCGGCTAACCTGCCGGTAGTTCGACTAACCGGACATATCATATGTGGATGATATATTTTGTATCATAAAAAATAGAGGAAAGCTAACTTCGGCTCGACCGAAATTTGTATACCCTTGTAGCTTGTAAGATTCATATAAATTAGTAGCTTGATTCCACTGACACAAATATGTACATTCGGCCAAATGTACACATTTTTGACAAGGCCTCCTATATACATTTTCTACACCCAATTTCTATGGCTGCTATACTATATAGTTGTCCTATCAAATTTGGTGGAATTATCTGAAAGCATAGAAAACTTATGAATACGAGGTTTGGGGTCGTTTGCGTTGAAGACAAAAAAGTTTTTCTCACTAAAACAACATTTTAAACCGATGGTTCCTATGGCAGCTATTACATATAGTCATCCGATCTGGCCGGTGCAGCGTATTTGTACCAAAAGTTTTGTTAAGATAGCTTTAAAACTGACGGAGGAGAAAGCATAGAAACAGACGGACAGACGGACGGACAGACGGACGGACAGACGGACATGGCTATATCAACTCAGCTCGTCATGCTGATCAAGAATATATATACTTTATGTGGTCGGAGATGCTTCCTTCTATGCGTTACAAACATCTCGACAATTTTAATATACCCTCTACAAGGGTATATGTTGAAATAAGTACGTCAGCGCAGCTCGAGTGTAATATGGTGACTGATTTAATGACATATCTGGCAGATATAACATAATTTCATTTAAGCTTGATTTTACAAATTTCAATTCAGTTCATATTTATAATAACTAGTTTATAGTTCGAATAAACTTCCAATAAACATAATTCTAACTTATACCTAACTTCGTGTTAGTTAAATTAATTTTAGAAACTGGAACTGCTTTTGTCAGTGCATCAGCTACCATTTCTCCAGTTGGTATATACTTCAGTTTGACCACATTGTTTTCCAGCTTTTCTTGTATGAACTTCATTTTAATCTCCATATGCTTTGTTCTAGGAGAGTATGTGTTGTTGCGAGCAATGTGAAGAGCGCTTTTGTTATCGCAAAACAACACCATGGTTTGCAGAGTGTTCAGAAGGAGCTCTGCTTGTAGTACCGCGAGCCAAATAGATTCTCGTACGGCGCCAAACATAGACATGTACTCAGCTTCGGTCGATGATAACGCCACAGTTCGTAGTCGCTGAGTAGACCAAGATATGGCCCCACCTTGCGCGATGAGATGTACCCAGATGTGGATCTTCGTTGATCCATATCACCAGCCCAGTCAGCTTCACAAAAGCCGACCAAGCTCCAATCTCCATTTGCCTAATAAGTGATGCCATAATCGATTGTGCCATTTAAGTACCGCATGACACGTTTTACGGCTGTCCAGTGTGCCTTTCCAGGATTGCTTGAGAAGCGGCTTAACATGTTTACAGCAAAACATATATCCGGCCGTGTGTTCTGTGCTGCATAGAGGAGCGATCCAATCGCCTCCATGTATGGTACCTTCCTCATCTCTTGCTTACTGGCGTCGTCTTGTGGACTCATTTCGGAACTCAGCCTTTGTGAGAGGTCCATTGGTGTAGAGACTTGGTGGCAGTCATCCATACTAAAACGTTTCAGTACACCTGCAATATATTTAGATTGATCAATTTTAAAATCACCCGTTACCGTATTTCGCTGCACACGCATTCCCAAAATGGACGAAGCATCGCCCATATCTGTCATGTTGAAATGGCCAGATAAATCGAGTTTTATTTCGTTGATCATCCTTTCGTCGTTTCCCAAAATTATGATGTCATCTACATAGATTGCTACATACATCATCTTCGGTCCGTTGACGTTGTAGTATACGCATTGATCGAATTGGCTTCTTCCCAAACAAAAGTCTGTGAGAACTTCGTTTAATGCCTTGTTCCAGACTCGGCTTGCTTGCTTTAGCCCATAAATAGATTTCCTCAGTCGGCATACCCTGCTAGTATGGCATTCAAACTCCTCAGGTTGCACCATATAAATTTCTTCTTCCACTTCACCATTCAAAAACGCAGTCACAGCATCCCTTTGCTGTACTGACAATTTGTACTGTGCAGCCAGTGTAAGAAGAAGCCGAATTGACGAATATCGTACAACAGGAGCAAAGGTTTCTGTGTAATCAATTCCTTCCTTTTGCGAGTACCCTCTAGCGACGAGTCTGGCCTTATGCCTTATGAGCTCACCCTGCGCATTCCTTTTGGTCTTAAACACCCATTTGGACATGATGGCAGTCTTTCCTGGTGGTAGCTGCGTCAGCTCCCAAGTCTGATTTGATCTCAGTGATTCCATTTCCACCTTCATGGCTGTTTTCCCAGACTTCAGCAATATTGGAACTTATTGCTTCAGACACACTCGTTGGATCTTCTATTCCAGATGTTGACGCCACACACAGTAAGTAATCAGGGGCTTTAGCAGCAATTCGCTTGGAACGACGCAGTTCCTGCTCTTCCAGCTCCTCTGGTGTCATATCGGCCAATTTAATCGCCTTTGTCGTAGTCTCTTCACACGAGCTCTTTCCTGCTGATTTGCTCGCTGCCTCGTCACAGCTGGCGTATTCATTTTCGGATTCAGCGGGACTTGGTTCTGCGACAGTTGATGATTCTAACACAGCTTCCCCCCGGGAATCAAATAATTCGCAGATATCTATGGTACATTGATTGTTATTTTCTGCAATGGTAGAGATATAATCTTCAAAAAATTGTATATCTTTGCTGATTAAAAATTTTTGATCGCATTTACGATAAAGCCGATGCGCTTTGGATGTGTCGCAATAACCCGCGAAGACACATTTCTCCGATTTCGCACCTTATTTGGAGCGTTTTTGCTGAGCGACATGAACCATAGCTGTGCCACCAAATAGTCGAATGTATTTCATATTAGGCTTCACTCCACACCATACTTCCTCAGGACTCTTAGTGTTGCCTCTGCAAGGAATTCGATTTATTAAGTGTGCTGCTGTGTTTGCCGCTTCTGCCCAATATACGCTCGGTAGCTTTGAGTCAAGCAAAATACAACGCACACGTTCAATAATGTTGCGATTCATTCTTTCTGCAACTCCATTCTGTTCTGGTGTATAGGGTGCAGAAGTCTGATGGATGATGCCATAGTTCTGCAAATACTTCATAAACTTATTATTGCAAAATTCGTTACCGTTGTCTGATCTCAGGATTTTGATCTTACGTTCGCATTGACAAGTTGCTTGAACAGTACAAATTTATCAAATACCTGGTCATTGCTTTTAATTGGAAAAACAAATACTTTGCGGGAATAGTCGTCTACAAACACCAGCATAAATCGTGCTCCACTGAATGATTTTGCGTTTAAAGGGCCCACTACGTCTGTGTGTATAATATTTAACAAGCTCTCCCTGCTCACAGTCCGTGTTTGTTTTCCTTGCATACATACGACACAATTAATTCTGTTGGTTTCATTGAACTTTATGCCACTAGATGAATTCTTTACTCGATCCAAGTTCTCACAGCATAGATGGCCTTTCACAGGTCAAAACTGCCGGTTGCCATCATAGCTGCTCCAGAAACTAACGATTACAGTTCAGTCCATATAGATTATTTTGTACGTATCCAGTCGCAATTAGAGTGCCTTTGTCGAAAATTCTGCAGTGATCGCCTTCAAAAACAACCATTTTGCCTTTTTTAGTCATTTGACAAACCGACAATAATTTTGCGCACAAATCAGGAACATACTAAACTTCACATATGTTGTTTTTGGTTATTCTGTTTCCAAATTCTAGCAGAACATTTACAGTGCCAACGCTATGCACATTCATAGTTTCTCTGTTTGCCATCATTACGCTCTTATGCCTTGGTTTTTCCTCGCTTTTAAACATTTTTCGGTTGTTTGTCATGTGAGACGTTGCGCCAGAGTCTATGTACCAAACGTTTTCTTCGTCCTGCTCTTCTTTGTGTGAATTCGCCAACAAAGATGCACTTGCTGTAGACGTTCGCCGTTCTTCTTTGTTGTTTGGACATTCTCTGCGCAGATGCCCATGACCACCATAACTATAACAAGTAACTGTTCTTTGCACATTTTTCTTTGACATCGATCGTACGTTTCTTTTCGCGCCCTTCGTATACAGAGCATTATCAATTCCCTCAATTCCATTATCGAATTTTGCGTCTTGCAATAACAGTTGCTTTACGTTGTAGACAGTTAATTTTGCCTTGGAATTTTCCACAGCCAACACAAGGGCTTGGTATTTGTTTGGCAAACCAGCAAGCATTCATGATGCAGTTATTTCGTCATCTATGTTCAAGCCAGCGGTGCGTACTTTGATGGACGTCATGACCATTTCGTTAACGTAGTCTTGAACTGACGAAAAATGTTCTTGCCTCAGTGACTGATTTAATGAGAGCAAGTGATATGAGTACAAGAGATATTTCAAGTGATGACAGATTGTTCATTACATTTACAACAGTATAAAAAGGATGAACAAGAGAATTTATTGTTGTTGTTTAAAGTTTAACAAAGTTCAGTCAAACTATTTACAATTATGAATTTAGATTAGACAATAGACTATTCCTTACATCTAACAATGGGGAGTTTACTGAGAACAGATGATAGTACTTGTTGTAATTGAGCAAAGTTCGTGAGGCAAGGATTTAAATTAATCGGGTCATAATTTCTCGTTACCCGTGCCGGAACCGCAAAGCTTATGAGGCCAAGCAGAGCGCTTGAGTCAACCTCACCCGACAGTAGCTTATGAAGGAAAAGCACACTCAGTTAGATCCTTCGATTATTCAGTGATGGAAGGTCCAATAAGCGTAGTCTGTGCTCGTATGGTGGTGGATGCCTATTGGGATTCCAATTTAAGCCACGCAGGGCGAAAAGTAAGAACTGTTTTTGTACAGATTCGAGTTGATCCTGATATTTTTGGTAGTGTGGAGACCAGACACATGAGCCATACTCAAGAATAGGTCTGACCAGAGAAACATATAGTTGTTTGGTGACATAAGGGTCATTAAATTCTTTAGACCATCTTTTGATGAAGCCAAGAACTCCCATAGCTTTATTAGTAATAACCGATATATGACCATTCAAACATAACTTGGGCACGAATTGTTTTCCCAAGTCGTCGACTTTATAGATGCGCTGAAGTGGCTTATCCTCAATCATGTAGTTATAGAGATAAGGCGTATTACGATGAAAAGTTAAGTATTTGCATTTCTCATTGTTGAGTGGCAGATTGTTAATCATGCACCAATTATTTAGAGAGTTTAAGTCCCTTTGTAGGAGAAGAGGTGATAAGACAGGCAAAGCTTAAGATCATCCGCATACATAAGCACCTGAGAGTAAGGTAACGCGGACGGAATATCGTTTACAAATAAGTTAAAAAGCAAAGGTGCTAGATGACTGCCTTGGGGAACACCAGAGGATACAAGAATGGATACAGAAAATAGCGAATTGAAGCTAACTCTCTGAGACCGGTTACGCAAATAAGCCACGATCCAATTTAGAAGCTTAGGAGGAAAGCCAAGCATATACAGTTTGTGTATAAGGAGCTCATGATTAACGGAATCGAAAGCTTTGCTGAAATCTGTATATATCACATCCGTTTGCTGCTTGTTAACGAACCCCATATTAACAAGAGATGTAAACTCTATCAAGTTGGTGTTGACCGACCGCTTTTTCATAAATCCGTGTTGTGATGAAGATATTAATGAGCGACAGAAATAGTGTAATTGAGAAGTGATGATTGATTCAAAAAGTTTTGGAATTGCCGAGAGCTTGGAAATGCCTCTGTAGTTTGATACTACTGACTTTGGTCCTTTTTTTGTGAATAGGAATAATGTATGACTCCTTCCAGTAGTTAGGGAAATCACCAAGATCAAGAGAAAGGCTAAAGAGTTTTAGAAGGGGCAAGCACAGAGAGTCAGCACAATATTTAAGCACACAGCTTGGAACATTGTCAGGACCGGGACTGAAGGATGATTCCACCGATCTTAGACTAGATAATAGACTCTCGGAGTCTAAAGCTGGAATGTGCAATCGAAAACCGATACGGCCGCCCAAGATCAAGAGAGGGGGAGGAATAAACACGCTGAAAAAATTATGCGAACAAGTTGGCAATATCCATATCGTTGTCAGCAGTTGTGTTGTCCAAGGAAAGTGCAGGAGGAAAACGAGAAGACTTGCGATTTGAATTGACAAACCTATAAAAGTTTTTAGGGTCTTGCTGAAAGCTTAATTTGCAGTTAACCAAATAATCCTGGTAGCACTCGGAATTGAGACTCATGTATTTGGAACGAGCATCTGAGTATTTAGAGTAATCTATTTGGGAACCAGATCTCTTGAATTTTTACAAACGACTCTTGAAGTTTTTAAGATTGGACAATTCCCTTGTAAACCAGGGTGGAGCCCTTGTGCAAGGGGAAGGCGCATATAATGGGACGAATTCATTGAAGTCAGTATTCAAGGTTAGGTAAAAAGAATTGGTAGAATCCTCCATATCATGAAAAGAGTCAAGGAAGGACCAATCAATATTAAGAAGCGCATCATTGATGGAAGACCAATCCGCCTTGCGAAAGCAAGCAGTGTTTGTACTATGCATATTCGGAATTGGGATGCTGGACGAATCAAATTCAATTTCAATTTGAAGAGTAGGATGGTGAGTATCCTCAGGGATAGAAAGCAGTGGCACTCTAGATACCACAGAGCTGGGAACATCGCTGGTATACACTAGATCAAGATGCCCATGCATAGCAATGCAGTTAATTTGGCCGAGAGAGAGTCCTGCCATTAAATCAACAAAGTCGTGTTGAGTAGATGGGAAGAGCTCATTTGAGTTATCACTTGATGACCAGGAAATATGCGGAATATTAAAGTCGCCAAAAACAATTATACGGTCACGGTCACCTATTAGAGCAGCTATTCGCTGAATTTGATTAGCATGACTTATATAAGTAGCAGGCTCAGAGGCAGGAGGAATGTAAGAGCATGTAATAAAGATATTATATTCATGAGTGCTAAAAAGTTAAAATCCAACTGCAGCAAATTCAATGTTGGGCGAAGAGACGCAAGGAATCACTTGGGATGCCCACACCGCTTTTACAGCAATTAGAACTCCTCCACCACGACGACCAGGACGGTCACATCTATAAACAAAATAATTCTGTCAGGATTTCAGAATTGTTAATGTCTGGATATAGTGATGTCTCACAAAAAGCAATAGCATGTGTAAAAGTTTCGCTTCTGCTATATAGTAAGCTGAGCTTACCACGCAGGCTATTGACATATTGGAAGCAAATAGAGAACGGTATTAGTTTTTTGGAACAGGGACAGACGAAGGCGATTCAATTGAAGAAGTGGGATTTTTAGGTCGGTCAGTAAATAAGTGAACTACTGTGTGCTCAGGCCAGAAGGATGGGGTAAGCGCTCTGTCGATATATGAGTCAGGCAACGTAATTTCGAATTTTTAAATTTTACTAGAGTACCTTAAATTAAATTTTCTAACCTCAACTACATCATGGTTAGAAATATTAAAGCTAGAACATATATAATGTTTGACCAGGGCATCCCTAGCCGATCCTATGAGTCGAGAAACAAATATGGATTGCGAGGTGAGTGGTTCTTAGGTGGAACCGCAGTAAGCCCCATGAAAGCATTAGCAAATGTAACGGCAGCTGGAGCGTCAGCAGAAGATGCGGGACGAACTTCAGCAGAAATTGCAGATAGATTGACAGCCGGATTGACAGCAGTGAATGTTGCAGGAGAAGTAGCTAAAGCAGCAGCAGGAATGGGAGCCCGCATTGCAAGTCCCATGCAGGCGTTAGCAATTGTAACGGCAGCTGGAGCGTCTGCAGAAATGGCAGAAGGATCGGTAGCCAGATTGGCAGCAGTAAACGTAGAAGAAGTAGCTAGAGCAGCTGCAGGAACGGGAGCTCGATTGGCAGCAGTACCCGCAGCAGGAGAAGTAGCTGGAACAGCAGCAGTAATTTGAGCACGATCGGTAGGAGGAACGGCAGCAGAAATTACAGAGCGATTGGCATCGGCAGCAGAAACGGTGACGAAAGCTGGAGCAGCAGCATTATCGGTAGGCGGATTGTCAGCGGTTAATGTAGTAGAGATTGTAGGAGCATCAGTAAGAGAAACATCAATACCAGTAGCATTGGGATTAGGGTTAGGATTCTCGCCAACAGGAGTAGAATATGAGCTCTTGGAAACAGACTCCATTGAAGTAGACGGTAGGTCATTAACAAGGACAGAGAGATGATTAGTATCAGGAGGCCCAGATGATGGAGTACGTTTCTTGCGCTTAGGAGATTCAATGATAATTTTCTTTTTAAAATGCGTCTCCATAGTGGTGAATCGTAAGCGAACAAAGAGGAAAGTTGCAGACGAAAGCAACGAAAGCAACAAGTCGATGTGTATGTGTATGTATGTATATATTGATGCACAGAGCAGCGTAGGCGAATGCAATTAATGCAAACAACAAAGAATGCCAAAATATGTTCTAGATTCGGTTTTAATTTGCATAAATAAAAGTCACTGTCTTTTTAAATTGTGAACAAATGATGACCGAAGCACATTAGGAGATTAAGTGATAATTTCAAATTGGTTTGCGTCGGTTAATCAAGTTGATATTAGCTAGAACAGTTGATTAAGTGGAGCGCACAAAAAACACGACGGGCCACCGAAATGTACTGATAGCGAATGACAGACGGACATGGCTATATCAACTCAGCTCGTCATGCTGATCAAGAATATATTTACTTTATGTGGTCGGAGATGCTTCCTTCTGTGCGTTACAAACATCTCGACAATTTTAATATACCCTCTACAAGGGTATAAAAAGGATGAACAAGAGAAGATATTGAAGACATTAAACAAACTACATCCAAGAATACAATTTACGATAGAGGTGGAGAAAAACAGGAAAATACCATATTTAGACACCGAGATAAAAAGAGATGAGGGAAAACGATTGTTTAAATGGAACGATAAGGAAACAGCATCAGGACGCATAATAAATTTCCATTCGCACCAACCAACATCCCAGAAAACAAACACTGCCAAAAATATGATTACCAAAGCGTACACACAAAGCGACTAAATATATAGACCGGAAATATACATTAAACTAAAGACAATTCTATAAAAGAACAACTTCCCAGGCAACTGATCGAAACACTTATCACAGAAACCATAAAAACTAATCCCCCCCAAACCCTAATAAAGAAACAAAAGACACAGCTTACGTAAGCATGTGGACAAAGTAACAAACAAACAATCAATTACAAAAATAATACCAAGCCAACATTCAAACATAACGTATAAGACTGACGTTACAGAGCATTGAACCACAAAGAAGACTTCGACCAAAGCAAGCACACAGGCTTCCTGAAGAAGGCGCGACAAGCGGCCGAAACGCGTAGGAGAAAAATAGAAAATAAAAACATGACTTTCTATTTTGGATGAGGTATAACGGCCGTTGCAACCCATACATTGGACACTAAAATATCTACCTATATATTAAGGGTGTTTGACTAACAATTTTTTTTGTTTCCGCGAAATTGGCGCATGGTTTTGCTCTTTTAACCAGAGAATCGAAGGATCGGAAAAGGGACACGAATGAGTGCCATATTAACGAGATGTGTAAAACACAGAGTTTGACAGTCCTTATTGGAAGAACTCCTGTAGATGCGTAATGAGAGGAGATACCGCATCAGCTTTTGACTACTGCATAATAAGAGGAAAATGGCATGAAATGGTAACTGACGTCACCGTGAAAAACGTGGTATTTTCGGATCATTTACCAGTGGTAGCACAAACTAATATACGCCCAATAATTGTCAGCTGCGGTGGGTGCAGAACAAGGCTGATCAGTGTAGAGACCGCTTAAACGAACTATTGGAAAATCCAAGGCTGAACTCAACTGATGGCAATTACACAATTGAATAAAAAATATTACTATAATGTATAACAACGGCGGCAAAATGTATGGGATAAAAGTCAATTTCTTTTATGTTCAACAATGGTTTAATAAGGAATGTGAGGAGGCCAGAGCTTACTACCACCAGACTAATCAAGCCCACAAGAAAGTATGCAACGATAAACGGGAAACGTTCTATTTTCATTTGGAAATATCCATCTCAAAAATACAAAACGGCAGGGACTTTTGGGAAATAGCACAAAAACTAAACGTCGGCAAATTAAATAAAGGAATTCAAGCGGAACCAAAAGCACTGGCACACTATTTTCAGAAGCTTCTCTATATGAGTAAGCCAGAAATCCAGCTTTGCTATGCTTTACCCATAATTGAGAACAGCAATCTCGATGTAGCGATTTCAGCGGCGGAAGTTAATGTAGCGATCGCAAAATGCAAATGCAAAAAAGCTCGTGGTGTTGATCGCATCCAAGGTGAATTTTTAAAGGAAGCTTCTCCGGTGTTCATTGAGTGTCTTACAAATGTGTATGCTTAACTTAGAGGCACCTGATTTCTTCGGACTAAATGTTATATATCCCTTGTATATAGGGGACCCAGCTCAAGCAGACAATTATCGAAGAACCTCATTTCAAAACGCAATGGTAAAGGTGTTCTCTTCTGTTATCTTAGCTCGTCTAATTGCTTGGGTGAAGCAAAAGAACTTGCTTAGCGAGTACCAATCCGGCTTCCGAAATCGCTACTCAACTGTTGATAGCATTTTTGTTCTCACCACCATTGCACAGCATTACTTGGAACAGAAAAAAGCTTTAGATGTTTTTTGAGGATTTCCGTGCAGCTATCGACACCATAAGCAGGAATGCCCTTTTTTTAAAAACTGAGCAATTTAGGATTATCGTCGAAAACGCTTGCAGTTGTCAAAAGCCTATACGTTGAAAATAAGACTACAGTATGGGACGGAGAAAAATCATCGGACTGGCTTGAGACAAACAGAGGAGTCAAACAAGGATGCCTATTGAGCCCGTTGCTGTTCGCACTGTTCATAGAAGACCTACTTGACTACCTAAGCACAGGTGCAAGACTTGGAGCTGTCACTTGTGTTGCGAGTTTGAGAAATTTGAATTGACCGTCATTGTCTGCCGCCACTATCATATCGATGCTCATTGATCGATAACCATGCATGATATCGGGAGAGCGCGTCGCCCATCTCGAGGAAGAACAGTTGCAAGAGTTTCATCGGCAAGACAACACGTTTAAATAAATAGCTCGATAGCGGTCTAGCTCTTTAGCGCTCTAATGTTATAGTCTCTTTGTATACAGTTTATATTACGTCGTTTAGTAATCGCTGTATCCTTTCTGCCTGGATAATAAACTTAAGCTATTCTATTTGGTGTTGTTTGTGTTATTGGCCAATGGGTGGCAAGTCATAGTTTGAACTTGTCATAGCCACATGAGGTGACATCAAAGTTTAATTCAAACGCGTATGGAACATTTTTACTTAAACTTTGACATTTTTTATTTAAACATACATACGTACAAGTTTGCCTGTGAGTAAAGAGGCAGATGAATTTACGCAGTAAGAAACGCTTGGAATTTGATTCGAGCCAAATGGCTGGTAAATCCACACCGACGCCAACCGGTCAATCAAAATCAGATGACGAGATGGCATCCGACTTGGAGGATACAAAGGACGAGATAAGATCGGAGTTAGAGGATACAGTTATCGACAACTCAAAGAAAAAACATCCAAAAGAAGAACTCTTGCGGGAAGTTATGGGCATGCTGAAAAATATGTCAGCTTCTCAAGCAGAATTGGCCAGTCAGGTAAACAATATGGAGAAAAAGTTAACAAGACTGGAACACAAATCTGTAAAAGAAGCAATCGAAAATTCAGCTGGACAACACGGCCATGTGCACAGACATGTTAATAATCCGTCCAAACAAAGCGGTACAATTCCTAAATGGCCTGGCGTCGTACAGGATGTGGTCGCAGATGGTTCTGGCGCTGTTGCAGGCGCACATGGTCATCTCGACGATACTGGAGGTGCACAAAGTTTTGACGCTGTTAAAGGCATACATGGTTCTGGCGCCATAGTAGGCGCACATGGTCATCTCGAAGCTACTGGAGGTGCACATGGTTTTGGCACTGCTAGAGGTGCACATGGTCTTGGTGCTGTTGGAGGCGCACATGATTCTAGCGCTGTTGGAGGCTCACATGGTCTTGGCGCTGTTGGAGGCGCACATGGTTCTGGCGCTGTTGGAGGCATATATGGTGTTGGCACTGCTGGAGGTGCACATGGTGTTGGTATGTATGGGCAAAATGGTGGTGGTGGTTCAATGGTTAGTGTCAATGGCAATAGGTTCGAATCGCAACTCTCCCCATATATAAATCCAAGAATATTAATGGACTTGCCGGAGTTCAATGGAAACCCAGATGCTTGGCCCGTGTTTTCAACAATGTTTTGGGAATCATCCAACGCATATGGGTACACAAATTTGGAAAATTTGTTAAGGTTGCAAAAAGGCCTGAAAGGAACAGCTAAAGCTGAAGTAAAGGGTTTATTGATCAGTCCATTAAATGTTAATCATATCATGAGCAGACTAGAGTTCACATATGGTAGGCCGGAATTGTTGATAAAAAGCCAAATGGATATGGTTAACAAGATTTCGCCCGTAACAGAAAACAAATTGAAAATTTAGTCATATTTTTGCATTTCCAATCTAAAAGACTTTAGTATTTGGCTCAGTTATTTATCGAAGAGCATTTCAAGAGCAGCAGTAGTTTGCTCGACAGGAGCGCATAAAATGAGTATAAAGGTCAGCAACAATCGGTTATGCAAACTACAAAGAAAACTATGGAAACTGAGAAACAGTTAAAGATCGAATGTTTTCAATGTCAAGGGGATCACTATTTCAATAAGTGCGAGGTGTTTCCAAAGGCAGGCACTAAAGATAGCTGGGCTATGGTAAAAAGGCTTCGAATTTGATTTGGGTGTCTTCGGCAAGGACATACTGTGCAAACTTGCAGAAATAAACAAGAATGCCAGAAAAATGGATGCATGAAAAATCACCATCCAGTCCGGAACCGAACCCCTGAGAACCGGTTCGGTTCGGGTTTTTTGGGGTTCGCGAACCGGACCATTAACCAGGCGCTTTATATTTTTGACTCCGCGAACCTGAACCCGAACCGGATAACGTTTTCGAAATAGTAGGTTCGATTCACAAAATTAAATAGTGTTTTCAAAGACACGTACAGGAATGTATTGGAAATCTCTAGAGATTTTAGTATAAACGATCGCCCTTTGAACTAAGCTTGGATGCCTTTTTAGTTAAAAAAGTTACTAGATCATTTGAAAAGATACCGTTTGAATGAAATCTTCACTACTTGGAACAGAATGTTATAATTCGCTTAACGTGAGCCACTTGATCTAGTTACCGAGCCGACTTGTTTAACTTTACATACAAAGTTTTAATTCGATTTAAAACGATGTACTCGTATATAATTACATACATATTTCCGGACTGCACTGTATAACGTCGTGGTTCTTTTTATTTTATTCCCACATTTTGTATGCTTGTAAAAATGTTCATTCATTTAATAAGGGTATTAACGCAAGCTCGATTAATGTGTACATCTATTGTCAAATTACATACTTAGGAAGAGAGGAAAGCTAAATTCGGTTCTGGAAAAGCTCATGTACCTTCGCACGTTACATACATATCATTCATACATATCCTCTCCAATGGTATAACAAATATTTGTTATTTTACCTGCTTGTAGTTTGACGTTACATACATATACACACATACACGAGTTTGCATAAATTCCCAAATCAAAAACACATGTACATACACATGTATGTATATTTAATAGCCTGTATCATGTGTATGTTATATTATAAAAAGATGAAAAGAGACAAAAGCTGTAATCTGGACATTGAAGCATGACACAACTAATAGAGTTGCAAGCTGAAACAGAGAGCGAGCTGAGAGCTAAACATACCTCTATTAGTTGTATCATGCATTAAAGAGGTGTAACCTGAGAGAGAGAACGCTCTCTGACTTTGTTGTATTATTGTCGTGACCAGTGAGGTTTGCACTTGACCGACAGACGCGGAATTTAAAGCTAATTGTGAAATCTCAATTGTTTGCCAACGCAATATTACATCGAATCCATTTTTTGAACATTATAAATACATAAAAAAGGACGATAAAAGTGTGTGCAATGAATGCGGACTTGGAATGACTGGACGACACGGAACTATCTTGCTGCGACACATTCAGCGTCAGTATAAAAAAGTAGCCGAAGAAATTGAAAATAAAAAAAAATGCGCCTAAAGAAAGTTGATCAACAGCCAACCATTAATAAATTCATACAGATGGAACAAGCATTCCTGAAACTAAAATTGAGTGAAGACCAGCTACTGGACGCGTGTGTTGAAATAAATGGTCACAAAAAATGGACGACCTCTAAAAATTTTTGGAGACTCTGGCTTCAAGAAAATTCTTCAGCCGATATGTAATGCTTTTAAAAAGCTCATTTCCATAAATCGGCAAAATATTCGAAGCCTTGTGAAAGCAAAGGCTTCAACTATTCGCAATGAAATCAGTGGAATTCTAAAAAATCGGTGAGTACACACATTTGTTAGCAGATTGTGCATATTTGTGTGTGTATATGTGTATTAATTTTCATTGCAGATGCAATGTCTTTGCATATATCTGCACATGTATAGGTATTTGTAAATGTATATGTATATATGTATGCATATGTATATATGAAGTTATTTTCCATGTGAAATTTAAATTATGCAAGAAAAATCATGCCTTGGCGCCAAACGCAAATGTGTGTTAGTGAAATACATGTTTTTTTTTTTTTTTTTTTTTAATTCATTTATTTATATCTATTTACAACACTTATTACTAGTCTTAAAGAGGTAGGTGGCTGGGATTTTGCGGTACGGCCGTAAAGCATTGCTTCGCAAAACCATCAGTGCCCTTACTCCAACGTGCTCCTTCTATTCCGCTCCAGCCTACGCAACTCGATCAATACTCAAGCTGTATATTGGCTAATCAGCTCCCAGTTCTCTCTGCTTTCCAGCATGAGTGGGACTATACTCTCCACTGAGAGGCGTCCTTAGAGCTCCCTCTAGGTGCTGCCTGGCGCTGCTGAACCAGCCGCATGCAAAGAAGGCATGCTCAGCGTCCTCCACAGGATTCCCGCAGTAGGTGCAGCTCGCGTCTGCCTCATGCCCAAAGCGGTGCAGGTAGCTTCTAAAGCAGCCATGGCCCCTTAATAGCTGGGTCAGGTAGAAGTTTACCTGTCCGTGCTTCCTGTTAACCCATTCTCCAAGGTTGGGGATGAGGTGGTGAGTCCAACGACCCTTTGTGGATGAATCCCATCGGCTTTGCCACCTGAGCAAGCTTTCTTTTTGGGCAGAAGTTCGCACTGACTTTTTGTGGGTTGGTGGAAGGTTCCTGCCGTGAACCTCGTTAAACACCTTCGTGTTCACTGAAGCTAGTTCCTCCAGGGGCGGCACGCCTGCAATGACTAGCGCTGCGTCATCTGACACTGTGCGGAATGCACAGCATATGCGTATTGCTCCCAGTCGATGTGTTGCCTCCAGACCACGACTGTAGCTTTTAACTTGCAGTGCCCCCAGCCAGACTGGAGCAGCGTACAACATGGTCGACCTCGTAACGCTGTTGAGCAGTAACCTTCGGCCTTGCTTCGGGCCTCGGGTATTTAGCATCATCCTAGAGAGCGCTCTGTTAGTAGATGCTGCTTTTGCGCTTGCGTAATCCATGTGCTCCCGGAAACTGAGCCTGGTATCAAGCATTACCCCCAGGTACTTCAGCGCTCTCTTTGAGGTAAGCGCCACATTGCCCACTGTAATTTGAGCACTTTTTCCGACTGCTAATTAAGACAGCTTCTGTCTTGTGGGGCGCTAGTTCCAACCCTACTGAAGAAAGCCACGCCTCTATCTGCTTGATTGCTTTGTCGCACAGTGATTCTGCCTGTTTGAGGTGTTTAGCCACTACCACCACAGCAACGTCATCCGCAAATCCAACGAGTTGCACTCTTGGGGGAAGAGATAATCGCAGGATGCCATCGTACATCACGTTCCACAGTAATGGACCTAGCACGGATCCTTGCGAAACACCTCCGGTTACGCAGTACGTCTCTGTGCGTTTACTGGTGTCGAATTTGAGCGCTCTGTTACTGAAGTAACTGCGGATCATCTGGAGGAGGTACAGGGGGACTCCAAAGTTTATTAGGGCCTCTATTATACGGCTCCACCTTGCAGAGTTGAATGCGTTACGGATGTCTAGTGTAACAACCAGGCAGTATTCCTTCTCGCCGTTTCTCCATCTGGTTCCCTCTATAGCTTTCGCGGCTATGCCCACTACCTTCTTAATGGCATCGACTGTAGACTTTGCCTTCCTGAACCCGTACTGGCTCTGTGAGAGATCACCAGCCGCAGCTATTGCGCGCTCTAGCCGTGTGCAGACAAGCTTCTCTAGGATTTTCCCAGCTGAGTTGATCAGGCAGATTGGTCTGTATGGCGAAACCTCTCCTGGTGGCTTGCCTGGTTTTGGTAACAGGACCAATTTCTGCACCTTCCACATTTCGGGGAATGCTCCTTCCAGTAGGCATTTGCTGTACATTTCTGAGAAGACTTCCGGTTTAAAGGTCAATGCTAGCCTAAATACCCTATTCGGTATCGAGTCTGGACCGGGGGCCTTGTTGATCTTCATGCTCCCTGCGACTTGGAGCACTTCCTTAGCAGTAACTTCCTCAATAACTATGTCCGGTGGCAACTCAGATGGTGAACTGAGAATGTCGCTGCCGCGAGGGAATAGCTGCTCTACTATTGCTTTCATCATGTCGGGATCTTCCGGCTGTAATTGCGAGTGGGCGTTTAGTTTTTTCACAACGATTTTGTAAGCGCTGCCCCACGGGTCGTGCTCAGCTGAATCGCAAAGATCTAGAAAGCATTTGCGCTTACTCTCTTTGATGGCCACTTTGAGCGTCCGTCTACAGCTGTGGTAAACAACTTGCCACGCACCAAAGTCTGGAGTTCCACGAGAGCGTTGGTAGCGCCTCCTTGCGTGGTTGCAGGAACGCCTGGCCTCTGCAATTTCGTCAGTCCACCAGTACACTGGTGCATGGTGCCGCCCATACGGTTTCCGTTGGGACATGCTGGAGTCGCATGCCGTTCCGACTTGGGTCATTATGCGCTCTGCCATTTGTTTCGCGCTACCAATTGCAGCTAGGCTTTCAACTGAGCTCGCAAAAGCCTGCGTGTTGTGTCTCCTCGCGGTACACTTTCCACCGGTGTGCCCGGGGCAACTGTCTATTTGCTGGCTCGCCTACTGTACACCGAATGGCTAGGTGATCACTTGCCGTGTATTCACTGCTTATGTTCCAGCTCGCAGTAGGGTACAGTGAACTGCTTACGAGCGTTAGGTCTACAATTGATCCAATGCCCGCTCTGCTGAAGGTGTACTGGTTGCCATTGTTCAGCAGACCAATGTTCAGAGTCGAAAAAACCTCGAGAAGTATTCGGCCTCTTGCGTTCGTGGATACACTGCCCCAGTCCACTGCCCACGCGTTAAAGTCCCCTGCGATGACTAGAGGGTTGCGGCCAAAGGCATCAGCCGCAAGCACGTCCAGTATAGCAGAAAATTCCGCAGTGCTTAGGCTGGGGGCAAGATACGCACTATACACCCATATATCTCCGATTTTGGCGCGAACAAATCCGTCCTCAGCGCGCACTGCCGAGAACCGCATACCTGCTGTACCGCACAGCCAAATTGCTGCCTTCCGTGTTTTGTCCACGACCCACTTGCTGCTGCCGCCCACTTTATAGGGTTCGCTTAATATCGCAAGATCTGTGGGTCGTTCTCGCACTGTTTGCGACAGCAGATCTTGCGCAGCGATGCAGTGATTCAGGTTAAGTTGAATCAACTGCATGTTTGGGCGCTCCATTGCGACGAGACAGCGTGCACGCACGGCTGCCCGCTTGATGGTTCACATCCTGAGTGCCCTTGGCACTGCAAAGGTAGCATCTCGCTGCGTTCTGGCAAGCGGCTATCTTGTGCCCAACCTCTCCGCATTTTAGGCAACAGTTTGTGCGATCCACTGAATTCCTGCAACCAGCAGCAATGTGCCCAATCTCAAGGCACCTGTAGCACCCTCTTACTCCTTCGCGCTGCTTTATACGGCAGCGTGTCCATCCGATTTTGACCTTTCCCAGGTCAAGTGCCCGCTTGGCGTGGTTTGTCGGAATGGTGACAATGGCCACCTGCGTCTCAGCGCGTGAGCTACGTAGGATTTTGATGCTGCAGGCTTCTAGAGGGATGCCAGCTTGGGCAGCCAAGGCTTCCGCAATCTCCTGTCGAGTGGTCAGCGAGTCGAGGTCGCTAATTTCCAGCCGGGTTTCCGGTGTGAGAGCACGCTGTCCCCTAGAACTAGCTCGATCTCTGCCTTAAGTGGCTGGGTACATTCTAGGCCTGGCCCGTTCAGTTCTAGCAACAGGTCGCCATTGGCTGGGCGGCGAACCTTCTTGACCTTTTCGCTGACGTTTTTCAGCTGGTCATCCTGCCGCCTAGTGACCATGTTAAGGACTTCGCTGTATGACAGTCCGGCTCTACCAGAGATTACAAGTGCGTCTGCTCGAGGTTTTTAGATTGGCGCTTCAGGGCGCTTTGTGCCCCCTCCTTTCTTGCCTACCATCTGCCACGGTTCCTTAGGACCTGGTCTGGTGCCTGTAGGCCTGCTGGTGTTTCCTGCACCAGCACGTTCAGCATTAACTACAGCAGTCACTGAACTTTCACTCACTGGAGCACGGTTAATGGCCGCAGTGAAATACATATGTACACTCATTGCGTGCGTGTGACGCATACACCCATACTCACAATAGTGCACAATGTCCACGTGTACATTACATACATACATAATATCTACATATGTACTAAGAAGGTTGCACATAAATATTTAAATATTTATTTGCCCAAATATACTAATTAAATCAAATTTATATTTTTACGAATTTATTTCGGTTTGATGTCAATGAAAGTTGATTACGTAAGTCGTTTGGATTGCGCCATAATTGGAATTAACTGTCAGATTCATAAAGATGACGAGTTTCGCATTAACACGCTGGCTATGAAAGAGGTCCACGTGCAGCACACAAGTCTTAATTTGACTGCTATCATTCAAGAAGTTCTCCAATCCTATGACATTTCCCTAGGACAGATTTATACTATCACCGTCGAGAATGGATCAAATATGGTTCGAGCAGGAGAACTATTAAGTGACACCTGCATAGCGGAAACGGAGAATGTAATGTTGATGAAGGCTGCTCTTGTGAATCAAAAGCATTTCTTTATTTTTACGATGACCAAGTTAACTCAATAGATTCCCTTTAGGACTCTATAATTACAGTTTGTTGTGCTGCACACACTCTCAATTTATTAGTTAACGATTTTTTTAAGGAAGTTCAGTTTGACATTAGCAGAGTTCGCACACTTTGTAAGAAACTCCGTACTCACACTATGCTTAATCTATTGCATATAGAAAAATTGAAAAAACCAGTGCTAGACTGTGTGACTCGATGGAACTCAACCTACAAAATGTGCGAACGATTACTAGCTCTTAAAGAGTTTTGCATTCAGAGTTCCTTAAAAGAGCTCCACCTTAAAACATCTGAATGGAACGTAGTTCAAAATATATGTAATTTGCTGCAGCCAATTTATAAAACTTCTTTAAAGCTGCAGGATTCACAATTACTACCAACTGATTTTTATTTGGCTTGGTTTTCTTGTCAAGCAATGGTTCTAAAATCTTCAGCAAAACATTGTTTATCACTATCTAAGTGCCTCGATAAACGTTCTTCTATTATGAGCTCATTACCAACATAGGCTGCAGTGTTCTAAGACCCGAAATTTCAAACTTTTTTAACTTCTGACAAAAAGAAAGTTGCAAATCAGCACAGTACAGACATGCTGAAGCTCCAAAAAGAAATTCTTAATGAGAGCTTTCAAAACTCAACTTTAAATGACTCAACAAGCAATAGAATGCAATAAACAAAAATCAAATATTGAATCTGTAAATGATGTTATAGATTCCTTCGACAATTGTCCAAGAGAACATACATCGACAAATGTTTTAAAATTTTGGAAAGGTTATAAAAACGAGGACTTAAAAAATATTGTCTTTACACTTGCTGATACTCAGGTATCAGTTGAACGAGCCTTTTCAAATCTTAAGTTTGTTCCTTCTGATCTAAGAGCTAGTATAGATGAACAGCTCCTAGAAGATATAATGCTTATTAACTTAAACTAAGCAGTTCTCAAATGTTGTGAATGTCAACTAATGAATTTGATAATTTAAATAACATTATTTAATAAAGAATATTATAAATTGAAAATATTTATTTTTTGTTCAAGCGAACCGAAGTTCGAACCGAAACCGTGGATTCAGGGGTTCCAGGAACCGGTCCGCGAACCGAACCTTAGACTTCACACTGGGTTCGAACCCCCGGACCTTGCTTATATTAAAACAAATTTGGTATGAAAAGGTTACTTTATGTGGCCACAGGACCTACAAATGTAACAAAACCTCGCTCAACACACGTTTATGCAAATTTCTTGTAAACCTGACATGCCGGTGGACAACGGACAATTGATTTTAATTTACGGCCAAAAATACATAAAAACCTCTTTCTAACTTCTCTGTTGCAAAAACCTTGTAAGCCTGTGTTGTTTAAACTCCTTATACTTAGCTATTAATAATATAATATAAGTATGCAAACGGCTTATGCAAAGCCTACAATTTGAAAAAATTAATCTACTACTACTACTACTAGTTGAGAGCGCCACAGCCTCCTGCAATGACTTTTTTCTTGTTTTAAACAGGGACCGTAAATAATTGTTATAGTTTAACAAAATTGAAACGCTAAAAAGCCACGAAGAGTGGAAAAAACACACATATGTGGTTTTATTTTACTGTAAATTCGAAAGCAGGATAATCTTTTTTTCCATTTTTTTATTTAAAAATTGTTTTTAATTATTAAAATTAATTTAAATAATAACAACAAAAAATAATTATTGTATTTTAAATTTTTATATGGGCATTTCCGCCGAAATAACCATAACCGAAAATTAAAATGTTGATAATCATCGTATTTTTTTGTGTATAATTATCAGGGCTGCAAACACAAAAAATTTGTCGGATCCTCCGGTTGGCGAGTTCGAACCACAATTTAACAACGGTTAAGGTTCGGAAATTTGAGGTTCAAGGTTTTTGGGAGTTTGTTTTGGCTCGAACTTTGGTTCGTTGGGTAAAACGCAATATATTTAAAACAACAATACAATAGGTATACACTTGACGCCTAGATACATTGTAAGACTGTAAGACGTCTAGCCTTCTAAGCTAGTGTATAAATCTTCAGTCCGCACTCTAAAAAAAATTCAAAAATGTCTAAGTGTCAAATAATTAGCTAGAATTACTCGTTCCGGTAAAACTGAATAGTTTCCGAGTTTCGAGCTTACCAGAGAGCTATATCTGGTGGGATAAATAGCTACAATGACAACGTTGCGTGTGGCACACTCTTCTGTTTTCTATGAATGTATGTACTTTTGTTGCTGGACAAGACGGCTGACATGTTTCTGCATTAGCATGCATCGAGTTGCTTAGATTGGCGCAAATGTATATGTGTAAGATGAAATATAGAAAGTCCAATACCTTGTGCAGAGTACATAGGTGTTTACTTTGAATTTGTAATACATTACAAATTAATATCCTTGACTGGAAGTACTGTGGTCTATGTGTATGTAAATAATATAAACTACGCATAAGTATGAATGTATACATATGTTCATAGGTAGGCAAATATGAACTACATACAATAGCACGCGCTGATTCTTCACTTATTTAAATTGTTTTACATATGTACATTGCACATACATATACGTATGCTAATACATTCCCAATGGGAATACAAAAAGGAGAATTTTCGACTCTGCTGTTACGTACATGCCCCTGTACATGACCCAAATAATTTTAATGTGAATAATTTTTTTTTTAACCGAACCAAAAGCTTGGGTTCGGAACAGGTTCAGATTCATCTATTTTCGTCCTCGCGGTTCGGCTCAAGGTTTTGTTCACAGTAAAAAAAAACCGGAACTCCGCGTTCGAAACGGTTCGGTTCAAAACCGGTTTTCAAACCTGACAATTATACAAAAATGTCCAAACTTTTATAATCAGCAGTGTCACAGAAATCTCTAGAGATTTCATCTTCGGTTGGTTAGAAAATCGCTCGAAAAATTCGTCGGTGTCACAGAACTTCAAGAGATTTCATTTTCTTATTTGAAAATGTAGTTAGAACAGAAGCTTTTTATTAAACTTTAGCTTTAATTAAACTATCATCTGTAAAAGCAGGGCTGCATCTCTCGCAAAAAAATTTCCCTTTTTTAGTTAAGGGGTAATTTGACGTTCAAGTGAAATTTATTGATTGTGTTATATAATATGTTTTATGATGCATATTTAAATTAGTATTCAAATTTATATATATTCATTTCATATTCTCCAAAAATAAAATGCGTAATTTAAAAATGTGTTCGCGCCACTCATGAAGTGTAACTTGCCAGCCCTTAGGCAGGAGGCTTTTACATAGATGGCGACCAAGCTGTAGATGGCGCCACTTAAGTTGGCTGCCAACGCAAATTGCAATGTTTAAACTAATCAAATAATTTATTCATTTGATGCAACATATCCGGAAAAATTATGTTTACATTTCCAAAACTAACATTACTTGTCAAAATTGTTTGGGTGGTGAATTTTGATAATCTCCTGACAAAACACGAGAGATTTGAAACCAACCGAAAGAGATTTCTGTTACACCGAGAATTGGTTTTTTGTTGTAATTTGGTTGGAAGAGATTTCTGTGACACCGCTGAATAAGTCTCTTATACTGTTTCCAGTTCGTTTTTTTAAGTTTTGTGTTTTTTTAGGTTCGGGGCATGATTCTATTAGCTTTTGCTTAAAATATCTATGATCTGAGAAGGAGTGGTCCGATAGAACTCTCCATGAAATAATATTTTACATTAAAAACTCTGAATTGAGGGTGATATCTTGTACACAGAAAAAAAATGCCGGGAATTTTTTAAGCCTAAAAATTTTGATTTGATCCCGACAGTAGGATTAAATTTTTAAGTACGAGTGGGCGTGTATCATTCCGAAAAGGATTGTTTAATGTACGATTCGTACGTAACAACCAATTGAGAGAGTGCGAGAGCGAACAAACTGAGAGCTAAAGCAAATTTCTTCTCTTTGCTTCCCACGTCGTTGTTCGATCTCCTTTTTGCATGCAGCATTGGCCGCTTTTCGGCTTGCCTGCATTCTTTGTGTGACGCTTGCTAGAAGCAGTTCGTGAAACAAAAGTGTAAAGTGAAAGTGAAAAAGTTAACAGATTGGAAAAACTCCAAAAATGCAAAATAAGTGAAAAATGTTAATATTTTTTTGTGTCAAAACACTTTTGACATACTGTATGTAATCACATACAGTGTATCACAGTTTATTTAATTTATTCAAATTAAAAAAAGTTTAAGAACTCATAAAAAGATTTTGTTGAAACAAGCTGTAAGCCACTGTAAGCGTCTTCGGCTTTATTCCAGTGGTTAAATGTTCCCTAAAATTATTTACATTATTTACAGATGCGGGTATTAAGTTTGAGCACTTAAAGCTCATGACAGCGGGAGACCTTCGAGAAACGATCCTTGCTTTAGGCCCTCGTATGGACTTTAGGCAGAAACTGTTCTTGTGGAGACAAACTGAAGTTAGTACATTTTTATATGTATATCAAAATGGCAGGCTTTTGTATTTTGGCATTCCGCAAGTTAAAATTTGAAATGATCCATATCTCCCACAATTTCGTATTGTTCGGAACTTCGAGACATTTATAGCTATCTAATCTATTTATCTGGACATCTATAGTTATCTGCATTATTTATTAATTTAATCTTAAAATTTTTTCTACTTGCAGCTTGCCAATGAAGACGATTCGATTTCTGCCCAATCAAAAGTGGATAACTGGTTAAGCGAGAACGAGTATTATAGCGGAAAATATTTATATATTTGATATTTATTACACAAATATTTTATTTTACTAAATGCAAAAACAATATCTATATGGCCTGTAAGAAAATATCAGAAAATATATAAATAAAAAAAAATCAATCTCCACCAAACTAGAATATTATCTCGTATGGAACAAAGTTAAGTTCGAAAATGGGGCACAAATCAATCTCTACCGAACTAGAATACTATCTCGTATGAAACAAAGTTGAGTACGGATATCGGACACAAATCTATCTCTACCGAACTAGAAGATTATCTCTTATGGGAATAAGCTATGTTCGAAAAGGAGGATGAGTTTAAGTTCGGCCAGGCTAAAACCGGGATCAAAATTTAAAAAATTATCCGTACTTAAATTTTTCCTGTCGGGAATGATTCATGCCATTCCAGGATCAACCCATTTTTATTACCATTTCGGCATGAATTGATCCCGGAAATCACGGATTTTTTTTAAGTGTACCTCTCTCCGAGTTCTAGTGGCAAAAGTTGGGTCATTACTTTTATTGCAGATAATAAGATTCGTACTTAGAAGAAAATCGTAGAGTAACTTTGCCAAATAGAAGGAAGTCAGCCTGTAGGTGGTACCCCAATTCAAGGCTGACTGCTGTGATCACTGAATTGGGGAAGTATAAATGCGTTAAGAGTTTGTTTTACTAATATACATGTGGGATGGGGAATGCGATGGGGGATGTTGTTCCATTTAGACACTCTCCAGATTTCACAAATAATAATATGATTGTTTATTTTAACGAATATTAAACTTAAAAGTGAATTACATAGGTTGCGCTTATAATGTACGTCCGACTTCTTCGGCTGGCTGCAATCGACTCTCTCTTAAGTGTACATACAAATAGCCAAATGAAATGCAAAATGGAACACAGGGATGCCAACTTAACTTAAATGAACATAGCCCTTAGCACCTATATTCCTATTCCTACAATCGGCCGTCCTGACCTTTCATTCGTCCCAAATGACCTTTTACCATCTCTTCATGAACTCACCTACAGTATTAGTTAAATTTGGTCCTTCATGTTCCCCAACTTTTCCAACAACATATCTTTCATGGCTTAACTTTTCAATTATTTTATAGGGTCCAAAATATTTAGCTCTCAGCTTCATGCCTGTCCCGTATTGTGTTCTCTTAATCGCTACTAAATCTCCAATCTTATAAACCGTTCCTTCTTTTCTTTTTTCATTTCCGGTCTTACGATTTTCCTCTTGAATTTTTTCGATGTTTCTCTGTGCTTCTTTTCTTAAATCTTCCCTGACTGCATCAAGTTCGTCAACGGTTACTTCTTCCAAGTATTCCTTTAGCTGTAAGTTTTCTTTAACTCTCATATTAAGTCCTGTCAGAATTTTAAATGGCGTCGTATTTGTGCTTCGAGGTGCGGTATTGTTAATGATCTTCTGTACGTTACTAACATGAGTGTACCATTTCGCTGGGTTATCCTTACTTAGCTTCGCAATCATTGGGACAACAATTTTATGCATACGTTCAACTTGACCGTTTCCTCTGGGGACACCAGTGGCAATATGTAAAAGTTGAATAACTTCTTCTTGGCAGTACTTACTTAGCAAATTCGATGTGAAAGCTGCACCCCTATCTGCAACAATTCTCTTCGGGTTACCAAAAACCGCTGATTGTTTACTTAATCTGTCAACTACTTCTTCAGCACCTATACCTTTTGTGGGATATAGCCACACAAATTTTGAAAATCCATCAACTACCACCAGGATGTGATTGTACAACTTCCGAGTATCTGTTAATGGTCCAACATGATCGATATGATATGTGCTTAACGGTTCCTGACCCTTATCAATAGACATTATAAGTCCTTCTTTCTTGCCTTGCTTTGCATCTGTTATCAAACACTCAATACATCCTTTGACTACTTTAATCACCTTTGCTTGAAGACCTGGTATAAAATAGTTCTTCTCAACCGCCTCTTTTGTTTTATTCCATCCAAAATGTCCTTGCTTGTGAATCATCTTAATTATCTCATCTTCCATTATGCTCGGCACAACTAACAACTCTTTGTCCAAGTCCTTAAACAGTACATCATTTTTAAGAAAATAATCTTCATACCTTTCTTTCTGGAGAATAACGTTCACGGCCTTAATCCAATCATCTGTTTTCTGCGCTTCTACCAACCGATATTTCAATGAGTCTTCTACTAATAAGCAATACACTCTGCTCAGAGCATCAACGTGCTTCATATTCACCCCCTTTCTGTGCTCTGTAACGAAATCAAACTCTTGAAGCTGCATAATCCATCGAGAAACTCTTGGTGGCACATCGTCTTTTTTAACCGTCTTGGTAAATGCGATACAGTCTGTTATAATTTTAAACGGCATTCCCAACAAATAACAACGCCACTTCTTTAGTGCATTAACAATAGCTAATACTTCCAGTTCGTAAGACGAATATTTTTCCTCAAACTCTTTCGTTTTCCTGCTCATATATTCAATTGGGTGAAACATTTGATCTTCTGAATCTTTTTGCATTAACACTCCTCCATAGCCATGCTTAGAGGCATCCGTATGGACTTCTGTTATTGCATTCGGATTAAATAATTTCAAAATTGGTGGTTTAGCCAACATCTGTTTTAGCTGCTCGACGACAACTATCTGCTCATCTGTCAATTCAATCTTAACGTTTCTCTTTTGATTTGATTCTGTTCTCAGAATATCCGTAAGTGGTTTCGCTACCACGGCATATCCTTTTATGAATCTTCTCAAATACGATGTCAAACCCAAGAAGCTTCCCAACTCTTTAGTTGTTTTGGGATTTGGAAACTTCTGAACCGCTTCTATCTTGTCTGCCGACGGCTTTATGCTTCCGTCCTCTATCAAGTACCCCAAAAACTTAATTTTCTCTTTTAAAATCTGACATTTCTCCCACTTTATTTGTAATCCTGCAGAACTTGCCACCTTTAAGAAAATTTCAAAATTTCTTAGACCTTCTTCTATATTTCTAGTTGGGATTACAATATCGTCCATGTAAGTCAAAATCTTGCCACTTTGAATTAGGTCCCTCAGAACCGCATTTATATAACGACAAAATACAGCCGGTGAGTTTGTAATTCCAAAGGGCATATGCGTAAACTCATAAAGACCGTTATGCGTCACGAAAGCTGTGTACTTTCTGGATTCAGTCTCAATGGGGACATGGAAAAATCCGTTCCTCAGATCCAATGTCGTAAATATCTTACACTCGAACAATCTATCAATAACGTCATCAATTGTTACCATAGGGAATCTGTCTCTGATTATCTTCTCATTCAAGCGTCTATAATCGCAACAAAATCTTTTATCGCCATCCTTTTTTGGTGCCAACACTACTGGAGCCGCAAATTCTGAATTACTAGGAACAATTATTCCCTCATTTAACCATTCACTAACTTGCTTCTCAATTAAACATTTCTCGGCATAGGAACATCTTCGCGGATGTTGCCATACAGGGGCTTCATTCTTCAGAGTTATCTTCATTTTAATTGGTGACTCCATAGTCTTCTCTGGATTGTAGTTGTTTACGAGTGTCACAACCCTTTCTTTGTCTTTCTTTGACAAATGTTGTAACTCTAACTTTTCAGCTGGTTGTGAGGAATTTGTTATTTCACTCATACAAAGTGCCTTAAACTCCACACATACTTCCATGCTTAGGCCGTCTTTCTTCCAGAAAGTTGCTCCGTTTTCATCGAAGGTCATATTAATAGATTTTAATGTGTCATGGCCTAGAATAGCTTCATACCTTAGATCTTTTTGTTTCACTACATGAAAGACCACTGAGAATTCCACTTTGTCTGCCACAATATTCAGCTCTAAACTGCCCATAGTTGAAATTTGTCCATCTCCGATTCCGTGTAAGCCACGAATATCTTTTTTGTTTATCTGTAATTTATTTGGCGACCTTTCTAATGTTTAATTAGTGTGAGTTGGCTGGCTCTAGGTCCGAAAAAGTTGCGTTTGTTCACAACTTGTAAACAACTTATGCATTGTACCACCAAAAAGAGCTGGTTGCCTTTACAGAACTGTTTCATCGTTATCCCTAACGACTCTTCAGAAGGCTTTTTGCTGAAGAAAGCATGATTGCCAACTGCCTCTCCATACAATCATTGCTTAGATCAGTTGGGAACTGCTAAAAGCAATGAAAGCAAAAATAGACAAGCAATGAGTGCTTTCATCTTTCTGGTGGTAATGCTTAAGCTTAGGGCTGAACTTTTTAAGTGCAAAAGCTTGAGCTTTTGAGCAAACTTAGAAGTGCCCGTTAAATTTGAAATGCGAAGCATTAAAAAAAGCGTTTTTTGCGTTGTTTCTTGAAACTTTTGTTAGTTTCATTTACAAAAAAGAGAGCGGGCCGTCTCTTATATAGATTTGTAATTTATTTGGCGACCTTTCTAATGTTTAATTAGTGTGAGTTGGCTGGCTCTAGGTCCGAAAAAGTTGCGTTTGTTCACAACTTGTAAACAACTTATGCATTGTACCACCAAAAAGAGCTGGTTGCCTTTACAGAACTGTTTCATCGTTATCCCTAACGACTCTTCAGAAGGCTTTTTGCTGAAGAAAGCATGATTGCCAACTGCCTCTCCATACAATCATTGCTTAGATCAGTTGGGAACTGCTAAAAGCAATGAAAGCAAAAATAGACAAGCAATGAGTGCTTTCATCTTTCTGGTGGTAATGCTTAAGCTTAGGGCTGAACTTTTTAAGTGCAAAAGCTTGAGCTTTTGAGCAAACTTAGAAGTGCCCGTTAAATTTGAAATGCGAAGCATTAAAAAAATCGTTTTTTGCGTTGTTTCTTGAAACTTTTGTTAGTTTCATTTACAAAAAAGAGAGCGGGCCGTCTCTTATATAGATTTGTAATTTATTTGGCGACCTTTCTAATGTTTAATTAGTGTGAGTTGGCTGGCTCTAGGTCCGAATCCTAGAGCCAGCCAACTCACACTAATTAAACATTAGAAAGGTCGCCAAATAAATTACAAATCTATATAAGAGACGGCCCGCTCTCTTTTTTGTAAATGAAACTAACAAAAGTTTCAAGAAACAACGCAAAAAACGCTTTTTTTAATGCTTCCCATTTCAAATTTAACGGGCACTTCTAAGTTTGCTCAAAAGCTCAAGCTTTTGCACTTAAAAAGTTCAGCCCTAAGCTTAAGCATTACCACCAGAAAGATGAAAGCACTCATTGCTTGTCTATTTTTGCTTTCATTGCTTTTAGCAGTTCCCAACTGATCTAAGCAATGATTGTATGGAGAGGCAGTTGGCAATCATGCTTTCTTCAGCAAAAAGCCTTCTGAAGAGTCGTTAGGGATAACGATGAAACAGTTCTGTAAAGGCAACCAGCTCTTTTTGGTGGTACAATGCATAAGTTGTTTACAAGTTGTGAACAAACGCAACTTTTTCGGACCTAGAGCCAGCCAACTCACACTAATTTTTTGTTTATCTTTACGCTACCAAACTTCTTCCAACTATCCTCCCTTATGAGGCACAGATCACACCCTGTATCTACCAGAACATTTATCGAACATTCTTTGTAGCTTATCTTCTTAAATATTCCTTTCTGAAATTTATCCTTTTGGCATCCAATATTGCCATTGTTTGTCTTACTGTTTACTTTCAAGTTCTTACAGCCACTAGCAATATGTCCTTCTTGTTGACATTTGTAGCAAGTAACTGCTTTTCTACAATCTGCTGCTAAATGTTCTTCGCTTCCACACTTAAAGCATTTTTTCACCAAGGGTTCGTCTTTTCTCTTTCTGTACTTTACTTCGTCATCTTTACTGCTTTCTCGACCTTTGATCTTTTCATAGATCTTAATTTGAATTTTCAACTCTTTCAAATTTGTTGCTGAATACAAGCATGCCTTATTCAGTCTGGCGTCTGGTATTCCCTCTATAAAATATGAGATTATGCTTCTATCTTCCAACTGAATTTGCCTTCCAATTTGAATTAAATTGTAAAGATACTCTGTTAAAGTTTCTTTGCCTTGTTTTCGACGGTTCTTCAAAATATTATGTACATCAGCTGTGCATAATTGTTTCCCAAATTCCGAAACTAGTTCTGACTTAAGCTTTTTCCATTTACGCACACCAGTTAAACCTCTGACAAATAACTTGGCTGCTCCTACTAACAACTGCTTTGCATACACAAATTTCTGCAACTGATTCCAACCAACTGTATCTGCTACATCTTCAAATTCTGATATCCAGTGATTAATGTCTTCGGAATTAGAGCCCGAAAATGGAGACAAACTTTCTTTTATATCTCTTAACGTAAAATGTGTATTACCTCTAGGAACTATTTCTTGTGCATCGTTGTAGCTTGAATTTACAGATTCATTATCGCTTTCCTTTTCATCAAGATTTTGCTTTTCAGATACTTTTAATAAATTGAGGTGTTGTAGTACCCTCTGCTGTAAATCTGATTTTTTACCTTCTATACACAAATCTGCTTCTAACAATATTTCTTTCAAAACCCGTACTCTTTTAGCTGTTTGCGTATTTCGATCTATTAGCTTCTCCGCCAACTTGGCCTTTTCTCACCAACTTAGCTGTTTTGTAGGCTTAGTCTTTTTCTCACCAACTTAGTTGTTTCTGCTTCACCGCCAATACGCTGCTCTCTCTGCTCTCTTGATGTATTTTCCTCTCCTTCTTGTGACGTTCTGAGTTGTCGCCTTTTTTCGCCAATTTATCTCTTTCTACTGCACCGCAAACACGCTGCTCTCTCTGCTCTCTTGATGTTTTTTTTTTTCTCCTTCTTTTGGCGCTCTGAATTGCCGCCTTTTTTCGCCTTTGCCGAATGCCACCTTGTAGTCTGCTTTTGCCCGCGCCTCTGTGGACCACCAATGCCAACTTTTGTTTGCGGCCGATTATGCTTCTTCTGCACTCCTGCTGACCACCAATATGAACTCCTGCCCAGAATTTCGATTCCTCCTTGCTTTTGTAGATCTCGTTGCCTTTTGACTCTGCGCCCTTCAACCGTCTATGTCGAATTTCAACGCCTGCCAACTTTCAACGACAATGCCACTCAGCTCCCTGATGCCGACGTTCTGCTTCTATTGCTTAGCCATTGACCACCTATGTCAACCAGCGCGCACTTTCACCTTCTCTCCAACTCTTGGTCGATCGCCTTCCATCTATTTTGTTGCTTCCACGTGCAAAATTAACTGTTTTTCGCCGACGCGCATTGATTTTCAATTCTGCTGCGCACTTTTTTTTCTCTTCCCCTGCGTCTGGCTGACGCCCTCTAAGTTCTTAGTAATTTCACTTCACGTTTGGACGAGCCCCCAATTTGTGGGATGGGGAATGCGATGGGGGATGTTGTTCCATTTAGACACTCTCCAGATTTCACAAATAATAATATGATTGTTTATTTTAGCGAATATTAAACTTTAAAGTGAATTACATAGGTTGCGCTTATAATGTACGTCCGACTTCTTCGGCTGGCTGCAATCGACTCTCTCTTAAGTGTACATACAAATAGCCAAATGAAATGCAAAATGGAACACAGGGATGCCAACTTAACTTAAATGAACATAGCCCTTAGCACCTATATTCCTATTCCTACATACATATACGCGGCTTACCCTTACCCTGAATGTGGTACAAGTTGTATTTTGGCGTTCTCAAACCACAGATCCTGTCACCAGTGATCTAACGCTCTTGGGCTAATATAATGTCTGTTTCACCTCTTGCTAGGCGAAGCAGAAATGCAGCGAAAGCTGCTTTACTGTGATGCAGGCAGCAGATTGATAAAAATTTTGAGCAATCAGTTTGTAGGCCGTGTCTCTAGTTTGCACTTCTTTATTTGGGATGCTGTCGATTTGCGAGCCAGCATAGAACTGACTCCGTTTTGCGTACACATATACATGCTTAAGTCTAGATATACAATCAAATAAGCGTGGCGTTGCCAGCTAGTTATGTTAACATATTGCACATTGCTAGTTAGGTGTAACTTAGTAACTACTTACATACTGCTTACATACAACAACTCGGCCGTCCTGACAACAAGGATCACCTGATTCTTTCGACTTTATTCTTCCTGCTTTTAAAATTATACGTATGTTTCCTGGGCTCTGCATAAAAATCTGTATCGCTTACATATTCGTCAATATTGGTGTCGTTTACATTTTCATCACTATCTGATTCGAACACATATTCATCTATGTCTGATTCGTTTGCATTATCATTCATATCTGTATTTCGGTGTAACTCGTCGAGGTCCTGATTTTCTTTCGTTTCTCCTGTTCCTAAATTCTTAATCGTGTCTACGTTGCCGCTGTTTATGTTTTTATTTGGATTCGTTCCGTGGAACCAAAACATAATACTTTGTGAAGCCAAGATGCCTTTGTAAGGAATTTGTGTCTGTTGGAAACCCTCCACGTCTTCAAGAACATATCTATCGTTTTCTAAGACTTTTGTAATTCGGTATTGTCTATTGTACTCTCTATTGCAACTCCTAAATTGCAAACGAAATTTCTTATAACCAGATAATCTCCGATTTCATACTTTACTGTTTTTTTCCTTTTGGAATTAACGTAGTTCTGGTTATACTCCTGCACTTTTTTTTTATTCTTTTGTGCATTCTTTCTGATATCTTGCAAATTTCGACATTTTTCCTGTATTTCATAGTTTTCTCTAATATTGTCTACAATTTTTCCGTTTTGATTACTCCAAATAACATAACGCTCGGGTGTTCATTAATCAATCTGTGCTTTGTATTATTTAGCGTAAATTCGACTGTCTCTATGGATTTGTCCCATCTTAAGTTATTATCGGCATCTGTAAGTTTTGCTATCATTGGCCCTAAATTTCGATTTACTCGCTCGACCTGACCATTCGCTTGTGGTGAGCCCGTGGCTAGTTTTATGTGTTGGATGTTATTGTCCTCGGTAACTTGTGCAAAGTCATTCGATATAAAGCTTGATCCTCTGTCCGAAACTATATATTTTGGTCTGCTATAATACCGGAAATACTCCAGTAAAGCTACAATAACCTCTTTTGTTGCCGTGGTTTTGGCGGGGTATAGTGTTATGATTCGATTTTCTTTCCCGGGTCCCACTATCGATCGCCGGCTAGCTTACGGCTGACTCAGGGATGAGTACGACCTCGAAAGCTGGACTGGTCGGCTAACAACAAAAAATTTATATCTTTTCAGATGCCTGTCACGGCTCACACACTAAACATAAATACTAGGCAAAAATAGCTGGATTTATTTGCCAGAACATTACCCGCCCTACCATAGGTTGACTTACAAAAATCGGACAACCCCCTTATCTCTCAGACACTGATCTTCAGAACGCCACCTCACCCCATAGAACAAATTTACACTAACATATTCTTTTCACTCTAAAATACATATATTATACAACGATCCACTAACAACTATAGACATCCTCATTATGTTTCCTAACCAGGGTACCTCTGGGACGAATACACGACAAATAATAAATGTACATATAAATGTGATAAATAAATTAAATTAAGGGAATAAACTAAATAAATACTTAAATACTATAACTCCCTACGCCATGTCTGGCTTTTACTTGGCTTTTAATTAAGTATAAAAACCTTGGGCCACCCAGAGGTGGGTGGCCAATTTCTCCTCCAAAAATTGGATCCTCTGGGGGGCCGCTGCCGAATCCAGCAATCAAGCTCCCGCGAAAACTTTCCAGAAAGTATCCCTAAAATACACACACTAATTAACCGTACACAAATACACTTATTCACTCTTACCGAGATAGAGACTTATTGCTAACTTTTTAAATATAAATGTAATTTTCGGCTGGGCTACGTGCATTCCGCAAAAGAGCTAGGCAACTTTTAAAAAACTTTAGCCCCTTCTTCTTACTCTGAGCCACTATTCGCCCAGGACGGTAACAATTTAAAATTTTGAGCCGCTCACTCCCTGAACCTTCGGAACTAGTGAACCAGCACGACCCAGTAAACCACTCGTGCGCAGCCCTGGTTCCAATCCCGTTTATCGGCGGCGTGTAGATCGATAAACATTAAGATCGAAACAAACAAACAAACATTTCGGGTCTTACACATAACAGCACACTCCGGTTTCCGATTGGATGAAGAAACAGGAGTGGAAAATGTGCTGTTCGGTCTGTCGCTTAGGATTCTCACATCGCACGTCTTAAGATCATCTCCGGATTCCTGCCCAACGTAGGCCATCGCCCACGCCCTGAGATAAGGCTGTACAAAGATGGGTAGTAATGCATGTATGTGTGTGTGTGTTTTGGCTGTGCCACCAAAATAGTTAGCCGGGCAATAAATAACACTCTGACTTCTCTTAGTTCAGGTCTTTTTGAACTCTTTGCTGAACATGGAATGCATATGGATCGGTACACGTCCTATTGCACTTGGACTCTGAGATTTGCCTTTCAACTGAGATTGTTATGGACCTTGTGTGTATCATCTTAGTCTCGGGCATCACTTCGTCTTCGGATTGCCTCCGGTTCCTGGGCCAAACCACAATGAACGAAGCTAGCAAACTTTCCGGTGGTCTGCCACTGCGCTGTTCATATGTGGACTTGCCACCAACATACGGAGATTGCTTATGCAGACACACTTTCCTCATCATTGTCCGATTACGTTCCATATTCTGTTGCTGTTGATGCCGTGGTTGGTGCTGCTGACGCTGGTCTTTACGTAGAGGTGGCTTAGAAGGATTGTGCGACTGTCTGGTATGGACGTAAGAACCATCGCCTCGGTTATAAAGGACTTGATTCTTCTCCTCTCGATGCTGGTGGCTTTGCGTGTGGCATTGCGGCGACTTCCATGAACGCTTGGCCTTTCTGTAAATCTGCTCCAGTTCAACTTCGGATTTCTCCTTATCACGCAACCAGTCTTTGTCATTGGGATTTTGTCGCCTCTGCTCCTTGTGGGTGAACTCCGTCTGTGCCGGTGTCGCATCCACGTCGTTTCTTCTGTCGATCCCCTTATAATGGGTGTGCGAAAGTGTGGGACCCTGGTTCACTTCGCGCTCCTCATTGCAGTCTGCACGATCAATTGAATTAATATGCAATTCCTTGTTCTTTGCATTTGCAGCTTGTGCCTCCCTGATCGTCGCTGACACTTCCTGCATAAAAATCAGCATATCCTCCCGAATCCGCGCTTTAAAATTGTCGAGTTCTGTTGCCATCCCGGCCCGGAACGTTTCGTGCGCCTGAAACAGAGCCACATTGATTGCTGACGCAATCTCAGAGGGAATGATTGGCTGCGTCGCATGCTCATTTACAACTTCTTGGTTGCTGGACACACTATGCTGCCCGCTAAAAGCTACGCGAGCTGTCCAAATCTCTCTAGCCCATCCTGATCCGCCATTCTCTCCGATCCCAAAATATCTTTCATCCTTATCCACCATATTGAGGCTGTTAAATATGTGGTACTCGTGCGATTTGACCTGCCTGAGTATTTGCCTTCTGGTACTGCTCACAAATGATAACTGGAGTCATTAATTCGGTCTCTAGCTTACTCAAAACTGATCTCCTAGTCGTTCCGTCAAAATATTGTTCTCTCTTTTTCTAATCCCTTTAAATATTTAACTTTTTATTTTACTATCTTTTCTAGACTTTCTTCATAAACAATATGGGTGAGATGTCAAACCCTCCTATCAGCATCTGGATTCTTATGTTCCTTCTTTTCATATTTTGTTTTCCGTGTTTAATACCTTCTACGCAATTAGATTTATACTATTGTATTTGGTTATAAAAAGACTCCCGCCGGACAACAAGTGCATTGATTCTCAGAAATCGTGCATGGATCACGGCTTTTATATGAAATCCCTAGTTCTGTCGGGTAAGTATCAATTTAATTTAATATAAGTACACAATTGATTAATGACATCCGTTTTTCCCTTACAGAATTTGTTTTGAACGGCAACGCAGCAGCAGATTATATTTTTCCACTCTGGGACCAGCTCAAACCAAATCTCTGTGGGCTTGCCTGGATCATGTTAGGGCTGTTTTCAGGAAAGCTACCCTACTCTTCTGTACCAATCGTGGCAGCAACGGGCTTAGATTTGGTATCTTAACCGCGGTCCAGACGATTGAACTTGGAGAGGTGCTCCTAACGAAACAATCTCTTTCGGATTTTGAAATTTCTTCTCCTGCTGTATACTCGACAACTAGCAATCTGTTTGTTTTTCGATTGGGCGCCATTTGTTTTTATCCGACCTTCTTTCCCGGGTCCCACTATCGATCGCCGGCTAGTTTACGGCTGACTCAGGGATGAGTACGACCTCGATAGCTGGACTGGTCGGCTAACAACAAAAAATTTATATCATCTTTTATCTTTCAGATACTTTATATCTTTTCAGATGCCTGTCACGGCTCACACACTAAACATAAATACTAGGCAAAAATAGCTGGATTTATTTGCCAGAACATTACCCGCCCTACCATAGGTTGACTTACAAAAATCGGACAACCCCCTTATCTCTCAGACACTGATCTTCAGACCTCACCCCCTAGAACAAATTTACACTAACATATTCTTTTCACTCTCAAATACATATATTATATAACGATCCACTAACAACTATAGACATCCTCATTATGTTTCCTAACCAGGGTACCTCTGGGACGAATACACGACAAATAATAAATGTACATATAAATGGGATAAATAAATTAAATTAAGGGAATAAATTAAATAAATACTTAAATACTATAGCTCCCCTACGCCATGTCTGGCTTTAAATTAAGTATAAAAACCTTGGGCCACCCAGAGGTGGGTGGCCAATTTCTCCTCCAAAAATTGGATCCTCTGGAGGGATCCTCTGGGGGGCCGCTGCCGAATCCAGCAATCAAGCTCCCGCGAAAACTTTCAAGAAAATATCCCTAAAATACACACACTAATTAACCGTACACAAATACACTTATTCACTCTTACCGAGATAGAGACTTATTGCTAACTTTTTAAATATAAATGTAATTTTCGGCTGGGCTACGTGCATTCCGCAAAAGAGCTAGGCAACTTTTAAAAAACTTTAGCCCCTTCTTCTTACTCTGAGCCACTATTCGCCCAGGACGGTAACAATTTAAAATTTTGAGCCGCTCACTCCCTGAACCTTCGGAACTAGTGAACCAGCACGACCCAGTAAACCACTCGTGCGCAGCCCTGGTTCCAATCCCGTTTATCGGCGGCGTGTAGATCGATAAACATTAAGATCGAAACAAACAAACAAACATTTCGGGTCTTAGCTTTATACCAGCACATAACAATAGTTTCACAAATTTGGTTGCTGCATCTATTACAACTAGTAAGTGCTTTTTGGGTGTATTTCTGTCTATTTTTCCGAAATTATCTATATGGATCATTTCAAATGGATTGTTTGATTTCGGTATGTTGTGTAAGTATCCTTCCAATTTTCCACTTTTTGTCGAAAATGCTATACATTTCAAACAATTTCTAATATGGTCCTCTACTTTTGTCCTAACATTCGGAAACCAGTAACTTTTTCCTATCAATTCTATAACTTTGTTGATACCTACATGGCCCATTTCGTCGTGATACTTATATAACACGTGCGATTCCATTGCCGCAGGGGCATAAAACAATAATTTTTTATTCTGCAACTTCTTAAATAAGACTCCATTTCTCATTTCATAAAATTTGTGTTCTCTGACCTGTAATTCTTTTTTCAACATTATTATTTTTGGATCTTTATTTTGGCATATAACTAAATTTTCCTCAAACGTATTTGTCTCGATTACCACAATACTCAAACTTCTACTTAACGCATCTACATGATGCATCCGCTTTCCTGCCCTGTGTTCTACTACATAATCAAAATTTTGCATTTCGAGGGCCCACCTGGCAATTCTTGAGTTTAATTCCTGTTTGTTTAATGTCATAGTCAATGAGTTACAATCCGTGATGATTTTAAATTGTCTGCCATGCAAATAGACACGGAATCATCTTAAGGCATAAATTATCGCTAGTGTCTTCAATTCGAAGCTATGGAATTTTGATTCTGCTTCTGTAGTTCTTTTTGAAAACTAGAATACTGGGTGCCATTTTTTGTCTTCCTTCTTTTGAACTAATACTGCTCCGAAACCTAAAGCACTAGCATCGCAATGCAGTTCTGTCTCAGCTGTTGAATCAAATAAAAGTTTCCTCTTTAAAGTTTAAAAAGACTGTAATTCATTTTCTCCGAACATATTTATTATTCTTTATTTTTGATTTTCAAAATAAGAATTACAAATTAATCTTTAAAATTAATTTTGTTCGTTTCCATAACCCTTATTTTGATTACTGGCAGCTATAATCTATAGTCATCTGATTTGAGTCAAACTTGGCAGAATTGTGTGGTAGAATATAATATTAATCAGTAACAAGTTTGGGAGCGATAGCATTGAAAACTTAAAAGTTTTTCCTACAAAGAAGACAAAAAGATATCCGTAGAAAGGTATTGTTTATATCATCTTTCCCAACAATTAAATAATCGACACCAAGCACATTTATGTTTTATATTAATAAGCGCACAAGCTCGCCGTCTAAAAGCAACTGAATTTGGAAGAAGCTAATGAACAGAAGGAAGCCGACATAAACGATGGAATTGAAATTTTACAGCTAGACAGATCTACAGCACATGCTGATCATCTCTTTCTATTTCATGTGCATCAATGTGGCTTTTGCTTCTCGCCCATGTGAAATGAAATCTGAATTAATATGGCCGTATATGGGCATTTTCAACAAAAGTATATTCGAAATATCCCCTTAAGATCCATTTTTTTTAATATCCTTTTCACATTTTTAAGCTCCTTTGGATGAAGAATTCAGATCCATAAACTATCAGTTTTTCTGTCATATCCTCTTCAAGCGAAAACGCTCCAAAGGATCTTAAAAAGGGTGAACGGGATCTTATTTTGGTTGAAGTATCGAATTTTGTTAGCGGCAAACGATAGCCCGATATCGAGCAACTCAAGTATGCCTGTTGGTGCGAAAGAGACAGACATATTGCGAATTTCGATGTCGAGAGCTGCGTCATTCGAAGTGAAACAATTGAAGAGAACACACGCGCTAACGCATAACCGGCAATAATATTATGTGTTGAGAGTGAAATTGAAGTGAAATAATAAACTTCAGGTAAGTGATAAGTATGTGCTTGCACTCAAATTTATGTATGTATTTAAAGATTTGTACTATATTTGCACTGCATTTTCACATTTAAAGTTAAAGTGTGTATGTGTTGGTGCGCGCTCGGCTTGAATAAACGAAGCATACATACAAATGCGTAAATACATTAAAATATGTATTAGTTTTTTAAGCTTGGTACGAAGATACTTGGGAAATGTGTGCGAAATATCTGCACATTATTTCACCGATAGCAAGTGCGAAATAAGACGCTCATCTCTAGTTGTTTTTTACATTTAAATTGATTAAGAGAATAGTTATGGTGGCTTAGCTTTCTGTGATTTGTAAGAAGCGGTAGTGAAGGCCAAGGTCTTTCGACATGGGTCAAAGTTCCTCATCATCAGCCAGCTCGTACAAGGAGGTTCTGTAAAAGAGAATTAACGCCGATAAGTTTGGCAATAAAGACATATGTACAGCTGACGCCCACTTCACATCGCTGCCTTCTTGAGTTGCGATGGGTACGTCACCATCGCTTCTACTCTTGGCGTGCTTAGACTCAATAATTACTATTTTAACATATACTTCAATAATACAAAAGTATTTTTAAATCTTTCTTGTGCTCTTTTACAGATTCAAAAGGACTTTATGGGAATGTTTCCCGAAAAACAACACCTCTTGGAACTAAGGTGGTACCGCTCCCTGGAGAAGCTCACTTCATATTTTAACGATAATATAAAGGGCCCGTTTAACGGGAACCTCTTTATGAAAGTTAAAGACAATGGGGATAGCGTTAATAGTTAGCTCTAATACTTTTGATAAACTCTATCGGAAATCGGTTTTAATATTTTTATTATATCCCTAATTTTGTATTATATCTTGTTTTTCTATCAGGTGAAAAGGACAAACCTCTTTATATTGCATCACACAATTTTGAAGACCACATATGTGTCGGAAGCCAACACTCAGAATTCAGTAAACAGCTACATTTGTAGACTATACAAGATTATCGATTTGGCACACAAAACCGAAATAAGGCTGCAAAAATGTCTTAAGGACAAAATCACAATGCAACCTTTTATAATGGTTATAGTTGAAGATAAAATTACCACAGAGGAGTTTTATGTATGCTTCGAAACAAACAAGCTTAAATTTTATTCATTTATGAGCGCTGTTTTATGTTGTTATGTTTTATGTTATGTTGTTTTACTTCAGCAAAACATTGTTTATCACTATCTAAGTGCCTCGATGAACGTTCTTCTATTATGAGCTCATTACCAACATAAGCTGCAGTGTTCTAAGACTTGAAATTTCAAACTTTTTTAACTTCTGACAAAAAGAAAGTTGCAAATCAGTACATTACAGACATTCTGAAGATCCAAAAAGAAATTCTTAATGAGAGTTTTCAAAATTCAACTTTAAATGACTCAACGTCTGATTGCCAAAAAGAGAAGTTTATAAAAGCAATAGTTTCATAAACTTATCTTTTTCGCAATCAGACGTTGAGTCATTTAAAGTTGAATTTTGAAAACTCTCTTTAAGAATTTTTTTTTGGAGCTTTAGCATGTCTGTCAGAAGTCCATTCAGATATGTTTAAGAACTCTGAATCCAAAAATCTTTAAGAGTTAGTCACACAGTTTAGGATTTTTTTTTTTTTTATTTTTCTATATGCAATAGACTTCATATAGTGTGAGTACGGAGTGAGTGTGAGTTGCAGTTTGGTGTTTCAACACCAAAGTTTGATCTTTCTGATCTAAGAGCTATAATGCTTTTCAACCAGGGCTTAGTACCGGAGCCGGTACCGGAACCATTAAACGAAATAAACCAATTCAAATCACGTATCGGAACCGGAACCGGAACCCATACAAATTTTTTTTTGAGAACCGAAATCCGTTTACCGTTATTAATGAAACCGATAAAACCGGAACGAAACCGAAACGTTGGTACCGGTACAGTTTCGGTTTTTATTTGCCTTTCCACAGCGCATCGTAGTTTTGGTCACGCGTTGGAGATCAACCTACAGGATGCTAAAATATTTGCTGGCGGAAGACTTCTTCAACATTTGCTCCAGTTTTGCGGCTGCAGAGAACGACTTTCTTCTGCACCGGAATGTGTGGGACTCAGTTCGCCAAATCGTACGCTTACTAGAACCAGCGGAGGTTGCCACAACTTAACTTTAAGCCGAAAATCTAGTTTTGGGTGATTTTTATTCCATTTGGATACACAGCAAATTGGAAATATCCAAAAATTCGTCCGTCTTGCAAAAAAGTTTGTTCATAGAAAATCGAGGGAAATCCTTTCTTGAAAACAGTGCTTTTTTATTTGGCATATTTTTGGAACCTAGATATAACGTAACGCTAAGTATTGACCAAAACAAGTGAGAAAGTCGGTCAAGCCCGACTTTAACATACTCTGTACCAGTTCATTTGCCCCCGACTATAATATTATAATACATCCAAGGAGTCACACGTTTATCGTGCAATATTTTTACTATACGCTCATCTCTAAGGTTCTCTCTCTCTCTCTCTCTCTCTCTCTCCCAAAGAGTGTGTTTGCTTGAGGCGGGGGGTCTGATATCTTTTTTTGCTCATAACTTGTGTATTGCTCATACGATCTTTATCATTCCTTCAGCAAATCGGTAAATAATGTTGATTACAAGATATCTCCAGAAAAAACGAACAATCTATCATCAAAACTGTGGGAGATATGACGTTTTTTCCGAATTGCGGGGACGGGACGGGCGTGGCAAAAATTGAAAATAAACTTGATCTGCCTGCAAGTATAAGAAATATATGTCCCATACATGTCAAACCTCTATCTCTTACCATCTCTGAGATCTGTGTGTTCATACAGACGGGCAGACAGACAGACGGACAGACGGTCAGACGGACAGACGGACATGGCTATATCGACTCGGCTGTTGATGCTGATCAAGAATATATATACTTTATAGGGTCTTAAACGATTCCGTCTCCCTGTAACATACTTTTGCACAAACTTAATATACTCTATGTACCTTCGGTACAGAGTATAAATATACTTGTATCAATCTTTTACAAAATATTTATGCACAAATTTCGTCGGTTGCTGATCAATCACTGCTTAATTATGAATGCAGTTCTAATACTAGTTCATCTGAAAGCGCCGCCAAAGTTAAGGCATATATGATATTGCAGAAAAAGAAACTTGGTGATAAAAACACTTCAATTGTGTCAATTGTGTGTTGTGGATTCCCTTAAGACTAGTCAAAATCTTCCAAAACGTTCCCAGAATTGCATGAGATTTCAAAAGTCGTGCTTTCGGTTCCAGTTACAAAGGTTAGCGTGGAACGCCTATTCTCTGGCGTAATTTATAATGAATCCGCTAAGAAGTTGTATGGACTCAACCACATTGAATGAAATTATGTTACTGCGAGCAAATCACAAGAATAATAAACGTAATGATAAACGTATAAAATATGATATAGAATGTAATCATAAGATCTTACTTGTTAACTACGTAAAAAAATACGAAATTTGAAATAGTCTATATAATTTTACTTTAAATGAGAAACCATTCATTTTGTGTTGAATTCGGATTCGTTGATGATTTAGATTTATCTCAGAATTTAATTTTTCCAATATTATTAATAAGTAGAATTTGATAATTAAAATTACACTATTTAAAATAATAATATTATTTTCAAAAATAAGTATTAATAAATCGAAACTATTCTTTTGTGTTCAAACGAACCGAGGTTCGAACCAAAACCTTGGGTTCAGGGGTTCGATGAATCGGTCCGCGAACCGAACCTTAGACTTTACAACGGGTTCGAACCCCCGGACCGAACCTTCGCCAAAATTTTAGAGGTTTGCAGTAGAGCTGCAAAACAATCGATAGTGACGCTATTCGATGTTTTCACTGGTTTTCAGACATACGATACTATCGATAATATCGGTTAAACCATATGCACAATTTGAAGCGTGATACGTGATGGTAATTTGTACCGGTTATCAAGCTCTCAATAAAATTCTGGATTCACTATTGGAAACGGCCGAACGGCAGAAACTACAAACTTAATCAAAGAGTCGTCACGTATTTTTTTTGCGAATTGAGTGATCTTTGTAATGTTGACTTATAAGAGGCCCTATAGTACCAGACGAGCTTTGTTTATCATCTTAATTCATTGCTGGGTGCATCCGCTTTCAATAAAATTCTGGATTCACTATTGGAAACGGCCGAACGGCAGAATCTAAAAACTCAATCAAAGAGTCGTCAAGTATTTTTTTTTGCGAATTGAGTGATCTTTGTAATGTTGACTTATAAGAACCCCTATAGTAGCAGACGAGCTTTGTTTATCATCTAAATTCATTGCTGGGTGCATCCGCTTTATGTGGTCAATTAAATTCGATGTATTGCCATATACCTATATTTGATATGTCGGCTCTTGGCCATCCGCAGTCTTTTACGTGTGTTTGCCTTTTATTAAATTTGCGCCTAAATCCGCCTGATTTGTATCTATATAATAATATATTCGAACACATCATCCTGAATCCTTATCTATGCGCAACGTTAACTATTACTTTATCTTTATATTTTGTAAAATATATTAAATTTTTTCACTACGCTAGCAAAGAATGTCAAAGAACGATAAAAACTCGGGAACCTATCGATAGTGAAAAATTGCCATCGATAGTTTGACACAAAACCAATTATTCGATATATCGATAGTACTATCGATGTTTTAGCAGCTCTAGTTTGCAGCCGTGGTCTTAATATCCGTTTTTTTTTAATAATTCGACTTTGAAAAGATTCAATGAATACCAAAAAGGAATAGTTAACTATCCAGTCCAAATGGATACCAAAAAATCATCCTGAGGATCATCAAAAACTATCCTTTTTTTCAGTATACTAAGACATTTTTCCAGAACTGTATTTTGTATGTCATCTATACTATATAGTGGACCGATTTTCATCAAATTTGATGGAATTATGTTAAAGCATATAAAAATTATAAATACGATTTAATAAATACGATTATTTTGCGTTTAAGACAAAAAAGTTTTTCTCACTAAAACTGCTTTTTCGACCGATAGTTCGATCCGGCCGGCTCCGACAAATGTGCAGCGTCTTTGTACCAAAAGGCTTCGTGCAAAGTTTGGTTAAGATAGCTTACAAATGAAGATAGCATCTAAACACGGACAGACGAACATGACTGTATCAACTCAGTTCGTCATGCTGATCAAGAATATATATACTTTATGTGGTTGCAGATGCTTTCTAATTTGCATTACAAACATCTGGAAAATTCAAATATACCTTTTATAAGGGTATAAAAATCCGAAATTAGATCTCGACATGCCCACCAAAACGAAATTCATGGTTTTGCACAACAAATTTTGGTTAGTTTTATAAAAAATTTAAAAAAAATCGGCAAAAACGAAAATATTAAAAAAATGTTTTTTTGAATACAGGATTTCTCAGGTTTCGATTATCGGACAGGTCTGGGGTTGATATAGCTGAGTAGTATTTTACTGTATCTACTAAAATCATAATTTAATACATTGTAATTGTTGCTAAATTTTATATACATTTTTTTCTCATTGTTAACCACCATGATATAGCTTCTAAGGAGATACAATTTTACTTAGTGGAAAACCATGTATATGGATATGGGGTTTAGTGACCTGTTTTTGATTTTAGTCAAAGTTACATCTGGCTAGCTCAAGGTCTATGGTTGAGTATAAATCTGTATAACCAACACAAATCAACAGATATTAATTACAACACCGTAAATTACATTTTGGTGGGCATGTCGAGATGTTATTTCGGATTTTTTTTATTTATATCAAAAATGGTAAGTCTTAAAATCGTCCGTTTTTTAAAAGAATGCCCCATATGTACATGCATTTGTACATACAACTGAAAGGTTTTAATGCTTTGATCATATATATTGGCCGATATATGATCAGGCTCCCTTGGTTCAAAGATATTTGAATTTAATTTTTATTTTCTATTTTTATTATAAAAATTTACAAATATTATATTCAATTTAAAAATTAAAATAAAAGTTATGATTTAATTTGTATATGGGAATTTCCGCGGGTCACGAACGTACGTTCGTACGCTTTTGATGTATAAAAAATAGATAAAAGCTAACTTCGGCTCGACCGAAGTTTTTATACCCTTATCAGCGGTGTCACAGAAATTTCTTCCAACCAAATTACAACCCAATACCAATTCTCGGTGTAACAGAAATCTCTTTCGGTTGGTTTCAAATCTCTCGTGTTTTGTCAGGAGACTATCAAAATTCACCACCCAAACAATTTTGACATGTAATACTAGTTTTGGAAATGTAAACATCATTTTTCTGGATATGTTGCATCAAATGAATAAATTATTTGATTAGTTTAAACATTGCGCCATCTACAGCTTGGTCGCCATCTATGTAAAAGCCACCTGCCTAAGGGCTGGCAAAATACACTTCATGAGTGGCGCGAACACATTTTTAAATTACGCATTTTATTTTTGGAGAATATGAAATGAATATATATAAATTTGAATACTAATTTAAATATGCATCATAAAACATATTATATAACACAATCAATAAATATCACTTGAACATCAAATTACCCCTTAACTAAAATTAGGGAAATTTTTTTGCGAGAGATGCAGCCCTGCTTTTAGGATGATAGTTCAATTGAAAACGCTTCTGTTCTAACTAGATTTTCAAATAAGAAAATGAAATCTCTTGAAGTTCTGTGACACCGACGAATTTTTCGAGCGATTTGCAAACAAACCGAAGATGAAATCTCTAGAGATTTCTGTGACACCGCTGATAGTAAAAAATCTAGATGTAGTTCCAAAATTCACACCTGTGAATGCGGAACAATTAAATGAAATAGTCGACACGTTTACAACGACATGCGAAATGGCACTTGACAAATCATGCCCACATATTAAATACAAAATACACCATAAGCCCCCCTGTTGGTCTAAAAACCTGGAGCTACTAAGAAAAGAGTGTATAAAGATATTTAACTCAGCTAAGAACACTAACCAGGATTCATCCTGGGAGACGTATAAAGCCAAGCTACGAGACTATAAAAGTGCAATGCGGATGGCCAAACGACGCTCGTGGGCAAATTTCTGCAATGGTATTAAATCGACCTCTGAAGCATCAAGACTTCGAAAAATTTTAGCGAGTTCACCAACCCCTCCGGGATTCCTACAAAATCCTGATGAAACTTGAGCGGACTCCAGCTCTGAATCCCTCAATTTACTTCTGGAATCACATTTTCCTGGCTGCTCAACTTCTTTGGAGCTTATAGAGGAGCCTAGAGGCGACTCGCTAGTTTAGTTTAGTTTAGATTAGTTTATTTGCTCTTCCTAATGCTACAAGAATTTCTTATAATTTAGTGCACTAGTCACATGTGATTCCATTAAATAAATAATACATACATAAAACCTATCTTACAAGCTAACAATAATTTACTTAACTATTCAAGATTTTTATATTTTTATTATTAAGTATTTTGTCTTTGAAAGTGGTTAAATAGTTCTATTTTGAATTGCGTTGCGTTTCTTATTTTCTTAATGTCATGAGGTAGTTCATTCCAGAAGCGAGCAGCGAACACATAAAATTGCTTCTCCGAGTTCGAAAATGTTGTTCTTGGACAAATAAGATTTTTGGACCGTGAGGATGTTGCAAACTGCAGTTTGTCAAACAGATATGGTGGCTGTCTTTAGAGCGTAGTACGTAGAGTATATTAAGTTTGTGCAAAAGTATGTAACAGGGAGAAGGAATCGTTTCCGACCCTATAAAGTATATATATTCTTGATCAGCATCAACAGCCGAGTCGATATAGCCATGTCGGTCTGTCTGTATGTGCGTCTGTCCGTCCGTCCGTATGAACGAAGAGATGGTAAGAGATAGAGGTTTGACATGTATGGGACATATTTTTCTTATACTTGCAGGCAGATCAAGTTTATTTTCAATTTTTGACACGCACCCTCCCAACCCCGCAATTTGGAAAAAACGTGTATCTTCCACAGTTTTGATGATAGATGATTCGTACCGTCTAGAGATATCTATTAATCAAAATTATTTATCGATTTGCTAAAGGAATGATAAAGATCGGATGAACGATACACAAGTTATGAGCAAAAATCGGACAGTTAACACCACCTACCCCCCCACCCATAACCACAGCAACATACCATAACCTTTCAGCAGAGGCAATCTTAGTACGAGAGAGAGAAACTATTAGAGCGCACAACGCGGTGCGCTCTCTAAGTTTCTCTGTCTCTCCCACTAAGATTGCTTCTCTTGAACGGAACGTTGTTGTTATGAGTGGGGTGGGTGGGAGGTGTTAACTGGCCGTTTGACTCGTAACCAAATGCGAACTGCGACATTAAGGGTGCAGAGTATGTTATAGTCGGGCTTGACCGACTTTCCTGTTATTATTATGTTATGTAGATATATAATATTAGAAATCTGTGGCTCATCCAGGATTTTAAATTAATGCCGAAGGCCAGGCTTGTAATGTGTTCAGCCGTACAGAAAAAATTTTCGTCGGTTAAATCTACCAATTCTTAAAGTCAACTTTACTGCGAAATATGGTTTCATGTAAATTGTTCTTGTTTTGTTTACTGAATTTTTGGTATAAATTAACCTTACAAATAGTTAATCTAGCGTAATTTCTGTGTTTTGATTTATTGTTGTTTTTAAAACTGAGACTTGCAGTAACATTGTACCATTGAAATAGTACCTAGCACGTAACAATAGTTAATATATTTTGTTTTTATTTTCTGGTTTACTGGGTCGTCAGTAAAAGTACTCATTAAAATAGTACTCTTGATGCGCTGAATTTAGTTGCAGGATTTATATTATTTATCAGTGAATTCGAACTTGAGAATTACAAGTGGTCCCCTTTTTATGCGACGTTCAAGAAATTATGAGTTTAGAAGCTTTACCAAATGAGCGCGCGGCAGCCGTGCCAGTTGAGATGACGTGCAAATCGGTTTCTTCAGTACATGGGCCCCGAGTTCAAATCACCCCAGACTAAGAAAATTTTTTATGAAATTATTAATAATTCTATGTTTTTCAGAATTAGTACATTGGTATTTGGACTGTGGTGTGTGGAATTTGTATTGTTTGTGCAATTTTTACTGGTGCTGTGATACACTTATGAGTTTACTGTAAACAATGGTAAAATAACTATTTTTATTGGTTGGAGCATTTTCAACCGTCATTTCTGGTTGAAATCTACTGTGCTACCCCGTAGTCATTACGGTATGTGTTTACGCCTCTTTTACTGTACCTGGCGGTAAGTTCAATCCAAAATTATGGGTTGGAGCATTTTAACAGCAGAATTGGTTGAATTTACCGACAAATTTTTTTATAGCGAGTACATAGCTACGTCACATAAATGATATAGTAAGTGAACAACGAATTAAGTGGGGAACTCTTTCAGCCCTACAAATCACTTGGACCAGATAGAACATTTCCCGCTCAGCTTCAAAAATCGCTACCACATATAATTGCATGGCTTCAGACAATCTTTGTCTGCTGCCTTCGAATACAGTATATACCCACACTATGGAAAGATATAAAAGTGGTTTTCATATCAAAGGCAGGAAAAGCCTCGCATGTTAGACCTAATGACTTCAGACCGATCAGCTTATCATCTTTTCTCCTCAAAACACTGGAGAGACTGATAGATGCCCATCTAAGGCAGATAATAGACTCATCTACTATGTCCCCAGCGCAGCACGCATACAGCAAGGGAAGGTCAACAGAAACAGCACTCCACTCTTTTGTTTCGAAAGTTGAGAAATCACTCGAGGCTTAAGAGTATGCGCTTTCGGCATTCCTCGACATCGAGGGTGCCTTTAACAATGTTTCCCTCAACGCTATAACCTCTGCCTTGACAAATCTAAATGAGTAGGCACCCCTGGTGGAGTTCATCCGACTCATGCTGACCAGCAGGGTGGTTACCTCGCAACTAAGAGATGCCTGCGCACGAACATATATAAGTAGAGGCACTCCTCAAGGAGGTGTTCTTTCGCCATTTCTTTGGGTGGTAACAGTCAACGAATTGTTGCGAGTCATGGAATCGCGAAGACACACGGTGATAGCGTACACGGATGACGTTGCCATAATCACAAGAGGCAAATGTCCTCACACTCTCTGCAACCTAATGCAAGAAAACACTCTCAACATTTTCAAATTGGACATCACAAATTGGCCTTGGAGTCAATCCAACCAAAACTGAACTCATTTTTGTTACCCGCAAGTATAAGATACCAAATTTATCACCCCGACGACTAAACAATATACACCTAAAATTTAGCGATTCTGCCAGATACCTTGGTGAAGTATTGGACAAAAAATTAAATTTTAACGAAAACATAACTGAACGTATCAAAAAAAGCCTAAAATTTTCTCTATTTCATGCATTTTAGATTTTAAAAATATCCTTTCTAATTCAAAAGTTATGATTTTTGAATCGAAAAAAGTCAGACGGCCGGACATTGAGCACTTTATAGAAAAACAATTAAAAAAATAAAATTCCACTGAGACTAAAGTAAATGTAATAATTATACCCTCGTAGAGGGTATATTAAAATTGTCCAGATGTTTGTAACGCATAAAAGGAAGCATCTCCGACCACACAAAGTATATATATTCTTGATCAGCATGACGAGCTGAGTTGATATAGCTATGTCCGTCTGTCCGTCCGTCTGTTTCTATGTCATCTCCTCCGTCAGTTTTAAAGCTATCTTAACGAAACTTTGCACGAAGTCTTTTGGTACAAATAAGCTGCACATTTGTCGGAACCGGCCAGATCGGATGACTATAGCATATAGCTGCCATAGGAACCATCGGTCGAAAATGTTGTTTTAGTGAGAAAAACTTTTTTGTCTTCAACGCAAACGTCCCCAAACCTCGTATTTATAAGTTTTCTATGCTTTCACACAATTCCACCAAGTTTAATAGGACAACTACATAGTATAGCTGGCATTGAAATTGGGTGTAGAAAATGTATATAGTAATATATACATTTGGCCGAATGTACATATTTGTGTCAGTGGAATCCGGCTACTAATTTATATAATTTATACAAGCTACAAGGGTATATAAACTTCGGTCGAGCCGAAGTTAGCTTTCCCCTTTTTTTTTTAGTTCACATGAATCAAAAAATATGTAAACAAATATGCACTATGTCTTAAGGCTGTGTGAATTAATCTACAGTTTAGGGGTCCAATACCTTACTGTGGGTCGGCTTAAGAACGCGTGGGTCCAATTACATCTTTGACCCCCCCACAAATGACAATTTCAATGACAACCCAACTTTTCTACCTCGCTTTTGCTTCAACTTTTGTGTCGGGAATGGTAAGTGCCATACCATTTTCTTTATTTCAAGGGTTTCGACCGTTGGTTAGTTTCAGCTGGGATCCTTACCCATCCACCCATCCCGCGCGAGCTAGGGAACCAGAGGGTCCCACCCGCTATGCACCTACCCACCCAAAAGAAAGATCGGCTGGTAGGATTTACCCCGAAATAGCTGCCAAGCAAAATAAGAAAGAAGTTACACAGCATTCATTACAATGATTTTGCATGTTTGTGGGCTAATTTGAGTTGAGAATCTCAACTCCTGCTTTAAAAATTTGCATTATTTTCTAGGAACCGATACGGTCCTGAAAGTAATAGTATTTATTTGGGGGTGTAAAATTTGGTATCTTATACTTGCGGGTAAAGAGAACGAGTTCAGTTTTGGTTGGATTGACTCCAAGACCACTTTGTGTCGTCCAATTTGAAAGTGTTGAGAGTGAATCCTGCATCAGGTTGCAGATAGTGTGGGGAAATTTGCCTCTTGTGATTATGGCAACGTCATCCGTGTACGCTATCACCGTGTGTCTTCGCGATTCCATGACTCGCAACAATTCGTTGACTGTTACCACCCAAAGAAATGGCGAAAGAACACCTCCTTGAGAGTGCCTCTATATGTTCGTGCGCAGGCATCTCTTAGTTGCGAGGTAACCACCCTGCTGGTCAGCATGAGTCGGATGAACTCCACCAGGGGTGCCTACTCATTTAGATTTGTCAAGGCAGAGGTTATAGCGTTGAGGGAAACATTGTTAAAGGCACCCTCGATGTCGAGGAATGCCGAAAGCGCATACTCTTAAGCCTCGAGTGATTTCTCAACTTTCGAAACAAAAGAGTGGAGTGCTGTTTCTGTTGACCTTCCCTTGCTGTATGCGTGCTGCGCTGGGGACATAGTAGATGAGTCTATTATCTGCCTTAGATGGGCATCTATCAGTCTCTCCAGTGTTTTGAGGAGAAAAGATGATAAGCTGATCGGTCTGAAGTCATTAGGTCTAACATGCGAGGCTTTTCCTGCCTTTGATATGAAAACCACTTTTATATCTTTCCATAGTGTGGGTATATACTGTATTCGAAGGCAGCAGACAAAGATTGTCTGAAGCCATGCAATTATATGTGGTAGCGATTTTTGAAGCTGAGCGGGAAATGTTCTATCTGGTCCAAGTGATTTGTAGGGCTGAAAGAGTTCCCCACTTAATTCGTTGTTCACTTACTATATCATTTATGTGACGTAGCTATGTACTCGCTATAAAAAAATTTGTCGGTAAATTCAACCAATTCTGCTGTTAAAATGCTCCAACCCATAATTTTGGATTGAACTTACCGCCAGGTACAGTAAAAGAGGCGTAAACACATACCGTAATGACTACGGGGTAGCACAGTAGATTTCAACCAGAAATGACGGTTGAAAATGCTCCAACCAATAAAAATAGTTATTTTACCATTGTTTACAGTAAACTCATAAGTGTATCACAGCACCAGTAAAAATTGCACAAACAATACAAATTCCACACACCACAGTCCAAATACCAATGTACTAATTCTGAAAAACATAGAATTATTAATAATTTCATAAAAAATTTTCTTAGTCTGGGGTGATTTGAACTCGGGGCCCATGTACTGAAGAAACCGATTTGCACGTCATCTCAACTGGCACGGCTGCCGCGCGCTCATTTGGTAAAGCTTCTAAACTCATAATTTCTTGAACGTCGCATAAAAAGGGGACCACTTGTAATTCTCAAGTTCGAATTCACTGATAAATAATATAAATCCTGCAACTAAATTCAGCGCATCAAGAGTACTATTTTAATGAGTACTTTTACTGACGACCCAGTAAACCAGAAAATAAAAACAAAATATATTAACTATTGTTACGTGCTAGGTACTATTTCAATGGTACAATGTTACTGCAAGTCTCAGTTTTAAAAACAACAATAAATCAAAACACAGAAATTACGCTAGATTAACTATTTGTAAGGTTAATTTATACCAAAAATTCAGTAAACAAAACAAGAACAATTTACATGAAACCATATTTCGCAGTAAAGTTGACTTTAAGAATTGGTAGATTTTACAAAATTTTTTCTGTGTAGCCGTACTGAACACATTACAAGCCTGGCCAACCAAGTGTTCGGCATTAATTTAAAATCCTGGATGAGCCACAGATTTCTAATATATCTACATAACATAATAATAACAAGAAAGTCGGTCAAGCCCGACTATAACATACTCTGCACCCTTAATGTCGCAGCTCGCATTTGGTCACGAGTCAAACGGCCAGTTAACACCTCCCACCCACCCCACTCATAACAACAACGTTCCGTTCAAGAGAAGCAATCTTAGTGGGAGAGAGAGAGAGAGAAACTTAGAGAGCGCACCGCGTTGTGCGCTCTAATATTTTCTCTCTCTCGTACTAAGATTGCCTCTGCTGAACGGTTATGGTATGTTGCTGTGGTTATGGGTGGGGGGGTGGGTGGTGTTAACTGTCCGTTTTTTGCTCATAACTTGTGTATCGTTCATCCGATCTTTATCATTCCTTCAGCAAATCGATAAATAATTTTGATTAATAGATATCTCTAGAAGGTACGAAACATCTATCATCAAAACTGTGGAAGATACACGTTTTTTCCAAATTGCGGGGTTGGGAGGATGCGTATCAAAAATTGAAAATAAACTTGATCTGCCTGCAAGTATAAAAAAAATATGTCCCATATATGTCAAACCTCTATCTCTTACCATCTCTGAGATTTCTTCGTTCATACGGACGGACGGACTCGGCTGTTGATGCTGATCATGAATATATGTACTTTATAGGGTCTGAGATGATTCCTTCTGGCTGTTACATACTTTTGCACAAACTTAATATATTATATGTACCATCAGGTACAGAGTATAAAAATTACTCGTCCAAAAACATCGCGAAAATTTGCAGAGTTTTATAATAAGGTTAAGATACACTGCTCTTCAGTAAAAAGTAACCCTGCAATCTTTAACTAATTCTTGCTTTTCTACCATTCTGAATACAAGTTGACATGTCAAAGTCAGATCTTAGTTTCCGTGTCAAAGATATTGGAGAAAAACAAATTTTTCGACTTTTTTCCGTTATAAATTTTTGTAGGCCATTAATAGCTGATTTTATGACTTTAGGATAGTAAACATATCAATACAATTGAAAAAAATCAAACACGAGGTATAAGTAATGCCAATGGTGTCGAAATTGGCCTTCAAAGTCAAATTTTTCTTTATTTCAAGCAATTTTGTCAAACCACCTGCTAAAGCCATTAATTTTGGCAGCTATTTATTGCAACCACCTTATAATGGCCGGTGAGGCGCAGTGGTTAGTGTGTCGGCCTGCTGTGCGGGAAGCGTGGGTTCAATCCCACTTCGGGCCATCTAAAAAGTTTTTTTCTTTCTTAAGAAAATTACTTTTACACATCCGGTCACCTTCACCAGCTATTAACGCCTGCTGTTAAGTAACTATCCATGAAAAAGCATCTCAAGCTTTGCCCTTCGGATTCGGCGTTAAGCTGTAGGTTCCTTTCTCTTTTGCGAAAAATTTTAAGCACACACGCCAAGAGATTGAGAGTCGCTTGGGGCTGTAAAGCCAATTTTACATTTACCTTATCATATAGTTAAGTACATGCACTTATTCTGAAAATATTGTTGCAATTTTGTCAGCACCATAAGCAAATTTACCAGAAAATCAAGATTAAAATTTATGGGAGGACTAGTAGATTTATACCCCAAAATTGTAAAGCAGTTTTAAAAAAGCTACTTATAATAACATTACGTTGCACAAACAGCCCTTTCTGGTCACTTATAAAGCAAATAAATGGAAATGTTAACCAAAATAGTATAAAAGTGGATTCATCGGCACTAGCTAGCTATTTCAAAGAACTGCTTTATGTACAAGATCGAGAGTCGGAAATTAGCTAGGCTATGCCCCTTACGATATCGCACTAATTTGACCAGCCTTTTACAGTTCAGGAAGTGCGGAGTGCACTCTCTGGCCTTAAGGACAATAAAGCCCCAAGAGAAGATAGGATCTCCGTCGAATTTTTTAAAAATGCCTCTCCAACCTTTATTGAGCAACTGACACTCGCCTACTACCAGCAGGTGCGACTTCAACTTCATTTAAAAAGAGCTTGATATTCACAATTTACAAAAAAGGAACACAAACGGAAGCCAGCAACTATCGAGGTATCTCGTGTCACCGCAATTATGAAAATTTTTGCAGGAATACTACTGGAGTGCGGATTCAGGAAAGGCTACTCTACGGTCGATAGCATATTTTTACTCACCACAATTGCGAAGTCTTACATCCAAAATAAAAGAAAAATGTTCATATGCTTTATAGACTTTAAGGCTGCTTCGTCAATAGACGAAGCCTCTTCTACAAACTGAGCAACCCAGGTATATCCTCCAAAATTCTCAACGTTTTACAGAATCTATATGCCGACAACATTGCAACCGTGTGGGATGGAGCACGAATAAGCTGGCTAAGAGATGGGGAGTGTCTGCAAATAAATGGAAGAACGCTAGAGAAAGTGTGGTCATACAAATATTTAGGCGTCACAGTGTCCGATAATATGAATTTCTCAGATCATATAAAAGGGAAACTTGGAGAAGCAAAAATTGCTATAAATGCTACATGGAGGACATTGCTGAGTAGAGACAACGTGAAGCCAAGTTGCAAATATAAGGTGTTCCAGGCAACTGTAAGAAGCATCATGAGTTATGCTGCTGAAATTTGGGGATTTCATAGATTCGACGATGTTGAACGCTTGTTGACGTTTTTCATCAAAAAATTTTCAATCTACAGCAGAATACGCCAAATTACGCGATTTATGTAGAAACTGGCCTTACAACTCTGTATACGTATACACTGCATCTGCTTTTCAACTATGAAGCAAAGATCATGAACATGCCGGAGAAAAGACTGCCTAAACAAATAATGAGTCAACAGCTTCTTAGGAAAACTCTGTTTTTTGACGACTGAACCACCATTTCAAACAACTGCTGGCTAAACTTTTATTGGGACAATACACAAGGATGGCGTCATACACAAGCTGAAGTCATAAGAAAGCTTTGTGAAGAAGGGCGTCAAATCTTTGTAAACCGAGCTAGACAGAGCAGAGACCTGAAAGGTCCACTTATAAAAAGCTGACTCACAACCTGGGCCAATCAAACTATTTTCAAGATAGCCTAGGAACAAACTGCATTAGCAATATTTTTAAGGCGAGGTGCGAAATGATTGCATTAAACTTTAGGCCACACAGAAGGGACTTGGATGAAACCTGCAGCCTTTGTAATATGCGTGTTGATTCCAAAGGGGGAGATATGCAGACAAAACCAACTCCAATTCGATGGGTGTGATTAAATTAAAAAGGGTTGTGTTTTATTTCCTAAGAAACAAAAGAATTACAAAAATGAACTTAAAGTAAGAGCGATACCTACGCTTCGTTTCTTTCCGCCGCCTTTTTCAAGAATAACAAATATTTATCGATACATCGATTGCTTATTTCTAGTGTGACCACACATCACGTCCACAGAATTGTCAAGAAAATTTCAAATTAAGGCGGTTGCAAATTTCAAACAGTGAGGCAGTTAAATTTAAATAATAATTCAAAATCCAGCGGAATCCTCCGCAACATCCCCGCCACCGTGAATCTAATCCTCCTTAGATTCACTCAAATCCAGCTTTGCCAGCATTCATGATGGGCGACGAAATACTCCAGCGGCTGTCTTCATGGTTGCAGACCGCACCTAGCCGTCTCGTCCAGTTATAACCGCAACAATTCTTCCCTTTTTCCACTGGGATCGGTGGACTGCAGCATCGCAGATGACAACAATATCTCCTTCAGCCAGTGGTCGTACAGGATGGTACCACTTTGTGCGTCTACACAAGTCTGGAAGGTATTCGGAAAGCCACTTACGCCAAAACGAATGCGCAAGCTGCTGTACAATGCGCCAATCTTTCCTAGTCGGCTGGAACAGTTCTTCTTGAGGGTGCGGCGTTTGGCTAGAATTGGCTGAACCTAAAAGAAAGTGATTAGGGGTTATAGGTTCATCTGTCGGGTTGTTCAAAGCAATATGTGTGAGTGGTCGAGCATTAACGATGTTCTCAGCGTCACACATTAAACTGTAAAGTACATCTTCCTTCAGGTTTCTGCTCAACAAGACATTTCCCATAGCCCGTTTTACGCTACGGACCAGCCGCTCCCAACTTCCTCCAGCATGTGGGTTCAATGGACAATTGAAGACCCATTCAATTTTATGTGTTGCAAGTTCGCTTGCAATCCTCTCATGATCAAGTCCCTGTACTTGTTTACTTAATTCGCGTTCAGCTCCAGCCAAATTAGTTCCGTTATCTGAACGAATCCGTATTGGTCTCCCACGCCGTGCCATGAAGTTGTGCAAAACCCTAATGCACGTGTCAGTCGTCAAATCCTTGGCAATTTCTAAGTGTATTGCCCTCACTGTTGAGAACATGAACCTTGGGCGCAGTTCCAATTCCGTGCTACTAATCTCAGCTTCTTTGCTGTGCCAATCGTCAATGTCCGCTAGTAAGAATCCCGGGCCCGTCAACCAGGATGAATCTCGTTTTGCTTTAAGCTTGGTACCAAAATCTGCTGGATTCTCTTTGCTAGGCACCCAGTGCCAGTCGTCAAGATTTGAGCCGTCTAATATTTCATCAACTCTATGCCCCACATATGGCTTGTACTTCCGCCGATCAGATTTTATCCAAGCCAGCACCGTTTTAGAGTCGGACCACATGAAGATTCGTTGTGGGACTACATCGTGTCCTCCCAAAACAGATTTTCGCAGTCGAGTTGCTATTACTGCAGCTTGCAGCTCAAGCCTCGGCACAGTAGATAGCTTCAAAGGGGCACATTTGGTTTTACCCATTATGAAAGCCAATGCCCATCCAGATTTCGTTTTTATGCGCCAGTATCCCACTGCAGCATAAGCCATCTCACTCGCATCTGAGAATATGTGAAGCTCAACCATTCCCTTATAAAAATCAGTTCCGTAACATCGAGGGATTTTGATCTGGGTGACTTCACTGAGGCTCTGGAGCCAACACTTCCATTGGCCATAATCTTCGTTTTCAATCTGTTGATCCCAAGCAGTTCTATTTTGCCATATGGATTGGAGAAGTAACTTAGCAATCAGGGAATACTCCGCGAGAATCCCAAATGGGTCGAACACAGACATAACGACTCTTAATACTTCCCGCTTAGTTGGGATTCTCGAATCTGCAAATAATGCCTCATCAATTTTTCGGAATGATAACAAGAAACCAAAATCATCGCTTCCTGTACACCAGTACATTCCTAATACCTTTTCATAATGCGAGGTATCATCCCTGTCAAGACTTATGGTGTCACAGACACCTCCATTTGCAAATATGCGGTTGAACGTTTCCGAATTGGACAGAAACTCTCTTAATTCGAATCCTCCACGTCGATGTACCTCAACAATTTCTCTCGTGACCCTCACAGCTTCGTCTTCAGATGAGAAACAGTGAGCTAGATCGTCCACATAATGGTTTCTGATTATGGCATCGACAGCTTCTGGGAACCGCTCTTTAAATTCCACCGCGTTTCTATTTTTCACGTACTGGGCGGAGGCGGGTGAGCACTTGGCTCCAAAGGTCATCACCTGCATTTCGTATATTTTCATACCCTCGCTTGGATCTTTTCTCCATAGTATACGTTGTGCGCAGCGATCCTCCGGCCTTATCCTGACTTGGTGGAACATTTCAGCTATGTCGGCGGTTACACCAATACGTTTCTGTCTGAATCTCATAAGTACGTCGGCTAGAGATTGGTTCTCATCAGGTCCACTCATCAGCATTGAGTTCAATGACACTCCTTCAGCTTCGGCTGCTGCATCGAACACAATCCTTAATTTGTCAGGCTTATTGGGGTTCACAACTCCGAAATGAGGAAGGAACCATTGCCTTTCGGCTACCGCCTCCATGTCTTCGCTAGTGAGCTGCCTTATGTACCCTTTATCCTCGTACGCAGTCATCAGCTTGCTGTACTTTTCAAAGTATTCTGGTTCGCGTTTAAACTTTCTTTCTAAGGCTAACTGCCGTTTAAATGCCATCTCCTAACTGTCTGGTAACATTACTTGATCTGTAATCCACAGAAGACCCGTCTCAAAACGCTCACCAACACGTTTGGTTGTGTCTAGTAGTAATTGGTTCGATCTTGTGGTTTCTCGACCCTCAACATGGTTCATCACACCTCGTACATCCATTTCAGCATTCGCGATGTAGTCGTGCACCAATTGGTCGATATGATCATCGTTGCTTCCTCTAACTAGATGGACTCTCTTCAATTCTTTGCTGGATCCGGACTCTCCTTGACATTGACCATAAACAATCCATCCCAGCTTGGTCATCGCGACAGCTGGTCCATTCCACCCTACTGTCTGCCTATTCTTGGGAACAAGTAGGTGTATGTTGTCCAGTCCAATAAGCAACTCTGGTACTTCATCTGTGTACCCTTTCAGTGGAATATTCTTTAGATGGCGACACTTAGAACTTAGCTCGAACATATTTATCGTTTGCTTCGGCAACTGTAAATCTTTCATAGTTCGAACACCCTTCAGTTCATAAACCTTATCGTTATTCTCTCCTGATATTCCAATGTCAAACTGACCTACTAATTCTGTAACCTTCTTATCGCCAAACCATTGTAGTGTCAAATTTTCCTTAGGTCCATTTAGCTTTAACACATCTGCCAAGCTTTTATTCATTAGCGTTACGGAAGATCCTTCATCCAAAAATGCATGACACTTTACCTTTCTACCATTCGCATGCAGCTTTACGGGTAAGATTTTGAACAGGATCTTCGAACTCTTCGCATGCGTTGCTGTGCCTGTAAACGCTTGGCCTTTGTTAGATACCTCAGTATCCAAGCTTTCTATAACTTTGTGAAGTAATTTATGAACACGTTTGGTGCAGCCTTTTGTGTCACACTGATGATGTATTTTACAGTCTTGACTTCGATGCCCACATTTCAGACAGTTAAAGCAGAGCCTCTTTTCCTTTACAAGCTGCCATTTCTTGTCATTGCTTATCTGAGCAAATACATTACATTTCTCCAAGCTGTGTTTCTGATCACAGGAACAAAAGTCCTTTTCATTGCCTGGCCCAGCTTCATTTGCGTGAAAAAATCTCGATTTTTCTTTCTTTGGTTTGTAATTTGCATCATCGTCGACCAAACCAGAGTCTTGAATATCGTCTGCTAGCTCCTGCAGCCATTTACTTAGGTCCTTGATCGATTTATTTTCGCCCAGCGGTTTGGAAAAGCGTGCCCACTCTAGTTTCTGCTGCACTGGCAACTTGAGCACCAATTCCTCCATCAAGGTTGGATTCTTTAGCTGAGGATGTGCCTTTGCTGCTTCCAAGAACGCAGCCAAGTTTTGTACCTTTATTTTAAATGCAACCATTTGATCCAACTTTCCCTCGCGGATATTTGGAAATTCTCTGATACGACTAATCTGGCTTTTGACTAGCCTCTCGGGTCTACCAAAATTCTGTTTCAGGGATTCTATTATGTTTGCTACATTCTTACTATGAATAAGCAAACATTCAACTGTTTCTTTTGCTTTGCCCTTAATGGCCCTCTGCAGCCGCAACAAATTTTGTCGATCGGAATACTTATATTCAGCAGTGGTCATGGCAAAGGCTTCATTAAACATTGGCCACTGCTCCGGTGTACCATCAAAATCTGGCAAATCGTACAATTTGTGATTTGAATCTTGCTGAATAATATCAGCCTGCTCTTCTGGTGGTGATGTGTCATTTGACGTATTAACAACACTGGCTGCTGACACCACTGACTCTTCAGCTGCGCTCTTTATCCTTCCACCCCCAGAGATAACTTCAATTAGGAGATTGGTTTTCTCCATTTGAATCTCATTCATTCTCAATATTTCCATCTGGAATTGTTGCATTTGTTTCGTATTCGTTTGTTGAAATTCTTGCATTTGACGCCACATTTCCCACATTGTGCCAGTAACAGTTGATTCCTCACTCTTGGGATTATTTTGAGCACCGCCCGCCTCCATTGAGGAGTCTACATTGGCGGTCTCGCCATTAACTGTATCTTCGTCAGTGCCACTCATTTTTGCTTTAGATCTGGTCAACACCATCAGACAGATAACCCTTTCCCCAAATCAACAATCAATAGGCACTTACCACTTAGTTTGCCACAAGCCAATCCTGGTCAATACGTCTAAGTTCGATTTCTGATTCCAAGAATTTCGTCATGTGTGTATATGTGTGTTTTCAATTTCATCAGCCAGTCACACACACATACACATCCGTCTTCACAGCCAGACGCCTGCCCGTAGACTTTCTCTACGTTAGAGCGAGATGACTATATGTGCACACTCCACAAAGCGTGCGCACACACACATACACCCACAGTTTCTGTGCGTCTCCTCCAAGCCATCAGACGCACGCACCACGCTGGTCTCCAGTAATCTGCAGTCGTGCAGATCAGGTTTCCACCCACAACACAAGTCTCAGCTCGTCCTCTTGCGGGTTCCGTCGCTCCTTTAGTACAGCCTGCACCACGAGTCCACGCCCGTCTTCATGCAGGTCTCCGAGAGATTCACTGTACACGCCTCGTAGGAAGCGAAATAAAAGATGTTGATTCCAAAGGGGGAGATATGCAGACAAAACCAACTCCAATTCGATGGGTGTGATTAAATTAAAAAGGGTTGTGTTTTATTTCCTAAGAAACAAAAGAATTACAAAAATGAACTTAAAGTAAGAGCGATACCTACGCTTCGTTTCTCTCCGCCGCCTTTTTCAAGAATAACAAATATTTATCGGTACATCGATTGCTTATTTCTAGTGTGACCACACATCACGTCAACAGAATTGTCAAGAAAATTTCAAATTAAGGCGGTTGCAAATTTCAAACAGGGAGGCAGTTAAATTTAAATAATAATTCAAAATCCAGCGGAATCCTCCGCAACAATGCGTGAGAAGGAAAATGTGGAACACTTTATCGGCACTTGTCCCATCCTTAGAGAGGTGCGATATCTCCACTTCCGTCGCATCACTTTAAACGAGTTTGAGCTCCAAAGCATTTTAAACGGAGAAAATTGGCGCATCCTATCAGCATTTTGAGCAGAAGCCACCAAATATCGGCGACAAATTATAAACGAAGATTTTTAAGTTTTTTATTTTGTTCTATTTGTTTTCTTTTTTTTCTAAAACAGTCTGTAGAGCCGTCTTCATTGACGAAAGATCCACCATTTTTATTATTGTAATGCCAGCTATAATCTGTAATCACTATGTTGTCGATATTTTATCTTTACACAATAAAAACAACATACTACTACTACTACTACTTCTACTATTACTTGTTAGCTTGTAAGATAGGTTTTATGTATGTATTATTTATTTAATGGAATCACATGTGACTAGTGCACTAAATTATAAGAAATTCTTGTAGCATTAGGAAGAGCAAATAAACTAATCTAAACTAAACTAAACTAGCGAGTCGCCTCTAGGCTCCTCTATAACCTCCAAAGAAGTTGAGCAGCCAGGAAAATGTGATTCCAGAAGTAAATTGAGGGATTCAGAGCTGGAGTCCGCCCAAGTTTCGTCAGGATTTTGTAGGAGTCCCGGAGGGGTTGGTGAACTCGCAAAAATTTTTCGAAGTCTTGATGCTTCAGAGGTCGATTTAATACCATTGCAGAAATTTGCCCACGAGCGTCGTTTGGCCATCCGCATTGCACTTTTATAGTCTCGTAGCTTGGCTTTATACGTCTCCCAGAATGAATCCTGGTTAGTGTTCTTATCTGAGTTAAATATCTTTATACACTCTTTTCTTAGTAGCTCCAGGTTTTTAGACCAACAGGGGGGCTTATGGTGTATTTTGTATTTAATATGTGGGCATGATTTGTCAAGTGCCATTTCGCATGTCGTTGTAAATGTGTCGACTATTTCATTTAATTGTTCCGCCAGGTGTGAATTGTGGAACTACATCTAGATTTTTTACTATCAGCGGTGTCACAGAAATCTCTAGAGATTTCATCTTCGATTTGTTTGCAAATCGCTCGAAAAATTCGTCGGTGTTACAGAACTTCAAGAGATTTCATTTTCTTATTTGAAAATCTAGTTAGAGCGGAAGCGTTTTCAATTGAACCATCATCTCTAAAAACAGGGCTGCATCTCTCGTAAAAAAAATCCCTTTTTTTAGTTAAGGGGCAATTTGATGTTCAAGTGATATTTATTGATTGTGTTATATGTTTTATGATGCATTTTTAAATTAGTATTCAAATTTATATATATTCATTTCATATTCTCCAAAAATAAAATGCGAAATTTAAAAATGTGTTCGCGCCACTCATGAAGTGTAACTTGCCAGCCCTTAGGCAGGTGGCTTTTACATAGATGGCGACCTAGCTGTAGATGGCTGCTTTTGAATAATTGAATTGAATAATTATTAAAACGCAAATTGCAATGTTTAAACTAATCAAATAATTTATTCATTTGATGCAACATATCCAGAAAAATAATGTTGTTACATTTCCAAAACTAATTTTACTTGTCAAAATTGATTGGGTGGTGAATTTTAAATTCTAAATTTGAGATCGATCTCTCAAAAATTGTGGGTTATTCAACATTTTGTATGGGGTGGGCGTGGTAAAAATTGGAAATAAACTAGATCTGCGTGCAGTCAATAGGAGTCTACATTTCAAAATTGGTTGCTCTAGCTCTTCTAGCCTCTGAGATCTAGATGTTCATATACCCCTTAGTAGCATTTCTCGACATAGAGGGTGCTTTTAATAACGCCCAACCTAGTGCCATCACCGCTGCCTTGACATATGTGGGAGCAGAGGCGCCGCTAGTAAGATTCATCGACCAATTGCTAACCAGCAGGTCGGTATACACTCAACATGGCGGTGCAACTGCTCGCAGATATGTCAACAGAGGCACTCCGCCAGGAGGTGTTCTCTCTCCGCTGCTGTGGGTTGTAACAGTTAACCAACTGCTGCGACTTATGGAGGCGGAGGGACACGTAGTGGTGGCTTACGCGGATGATATTGCCATCTTCAAATGTGGTATTTTTCCTTAAACGCTGTGTGACCTTATGCAGACCGCACTGACAATACTTGTTCAGTGGACAAAATCTTGTGGCTTGGGGGTGAACCCGGCTAAGACGGAATTAGTTCTTTTCATAAGAAAGTACAAAATTCCTGATCGTGTTCCTCCAAAAATTAACGGATTAAGCCTTGCATTTGGTGATAATGCCATATACTTGGGTTTCATTCTGGACAAGAAACTATTCCGGAAAGACAACATAAACGAACGCACAAAAAAGGCTACCATTGCTCTTTACTCCTGCAAAAAGGCAATAAGCCGAAAATGGGGGCTTCCCTCCATAGTATACTGGGTATACACAGCAGTTGTACGTCCCATACTACTCTACGCAGCACTAGTATGGTGGCCAGCACTCGGAAACAATATGTCCTGAACAACCTCCACAAAGTACAGAGAAGTGCGGAGATATGTATTAGTGGTGCTCTCCGAACGACACCAACGGAAGCGCTAAATACTATTCTTCACCTTTTACCACTAGACCTTGTAGCAAGGCAACTGGCTATCACAACAGCCTTAAGATTAAGGGAGTCCGAAGCCGATATGCCTGGTAGCCTGGTATAGGGGCAATTCGGGACACTCCACCATACACGAAGACCAAGAGGGTATACCACTAAATACAGACTACTGTATACCACTAAAAGACGAATTCTATGAGCGCCTGGAACAATTATTCGAGGGCTGCCCCGATCACGACATAAAGATCGTGCTTGGCGCCTTTAACGCTAAAATTGGGAGAGAAGGAGTTTTTGGCTCGACAGTCGGTCGATTTGCCCTTCATGAAACAACCTCCGGTAACGGAGAGAGGCTAATAGATTTTGCCGCGGGCAGGAACATGGTCATAAATAGTACCAGGTTTAAACATCGCGACATCCATATGGCGACCTGGAAGTCCCCTGATCAACTAACGCGAAATCAGATTGATCATGTTGTGATCGACGGAAGGCACTCATCGAGTGTTCTAGACGTGCGTGCGATTCGAGGTGCCAGCATAGACTCAGCACGCGGCTCAGTGTAGCACATGCCTTAGGTACTAGTACACGTCGAAAGCTAAATGTCGATAAGCTGCAATCACAACGGACCTCTGAAGCCTACACAGCTAAACTCACCCAACTGCTCAGGGAAAACTCACCATTCCCTTCTGGTTTATGCGAACAGTGGAATCATATATCACACTTCATGAGTACGGCTGCCAAGGAGATACTCGGATACGCCGAGCACTCTCGAAAGCAGACTTGGTATGATGAGGAGTGCCGCGACGCTACTGCAGAGAAAGACGCTGCCTACAGGAGAACTCTGCAGTCGGGAGCAACGCGGGCTGTTAAAGAGCAATACCGGAAGAAGAGGAGAGAGGAGAAGCGCCTTTTCAGAAGGAAAAAAAATGAGCGAGAAAGGCGCATGCGTGAGGAAGTCGAGATGCTATTCGGCATGGGTGAGACTAAAAAATTCTACTGAAGGTTTCAAGCCCGGAGTCACACAATGCAAGGACGAAAATGGAAATCTGGTCACAGATCCGCAAGTGGTGCTAGACAAATGGGGAAGCTATTTCGCCAACCTGCTGGGAGGCGACAACGAACACAATACCGCCTCTGGAGAAGTAGCGATGCCACCAATCGACAACATAGAGATAGACCCACCGGACCATCACGAAGTCTGTGTAGCCATAAAAAGGCTTAAGAACAACAAATCAGCAGGCTACTCCAGCAGCTGGAGTCGAGGATTTGGTAAGGTGCATGCAACAACTCCTCAGCAGAATATGGTCCGACGAGAGCATGCCCGAAGATTGGAGTCTAAGTGAAATTTGCCCACTTTTTAAAAAAGGAGACCCTGCAGTTTGCGCCAACTACCGTGGGATCAGTCTCCTTCCCATCGCATATAAGATTCTGCCGTGCATTACTTGTGAACGTCTAAAGCCGCTTATTAGCACACTGATTGGACCTTATCAGTGTGGCTTCAGACCTGATAAATCCACCACAGACCAGATATTCACATTACGACAAACCCTGGAGAAGACCTATGAGAGAAATATCAAAACGAACCATCTTTTTGTTGATTATAAATCAGCCTTTGACATACCGATAAGGTCAAGGTTCTTTGACGCCCAGTCTACCTTTGGTATACCAGCAAAGTACGTTCCACTTTGCATGATGATGTTGAGAAGCACTCGAAGCTCCGTCAAAATAGGAAAGAACCTCTCCGAACCATTTGATACCAAAAGAGGTTTTAGGCAGGGTGACACCCTATCGTGTGACTTCTTTAATCTACTGAGCCAGTGTCCAAATGCCAACAGATCGGGCTCATTTCTTTATAAAGATCTAATACTATGATATTGACATTATCGGCAAAAACGAACGGGCGGTAAGCAGGGCGTTTTCAGAGATTGAGAAGTAGTCTAAACTGATGGGCTTAGCGATAAACGAGGACAAGACGAAGTACCTAGTATCCACGGACAAGAAGTCTACGCGTCTTGTACAATTTGTTACTATGGGTGAGTACAACTTTTAGGTTGTAGAGGATTTTTTCTACCTCGGTACGATGATTACCGGCGACAACAACATCAGCCAGGAGATCCGAAGACGAATTACTCTTGGAAACCGATGCTACTACGGGCTCAGTAGGGAGTTCAAGAGCAGAGATTTTCTCGAAGAACAAAAATAGCGCTATACAAGTCGCTCATCATCCCAGTCCTGCAATACGGCGCAGAAGCATGGACAATGACAGCAGCGGATGAGGAGGCGATTGGCGTTTTCGAGCGAAAAATCCTTCGGAGGATCTATGGATCTATGGAAAGTTGGCGATGGATACCGCATTCAAATGAATCACGAACTGTATGAACTCTATAAGGACAACAGTCTAGTCAAGCGCATAAAGCAACAGCGGCTGCGTTGGTTAGGACATGTAATCCGAATGGATGAAGAAGCTTCAGTAAAAAAGACGTACAAAGCGAAGGCGGCTGACTTTGAAGGACAAGGCAGGAGGGGTCGCCCACCACTAAGATGGGATGATCAAGTGCGGAAAGACATTTCCAACCTTGGTGTGAACAACTGGTGCCAGCTCGCACAATGCCGAAGCGAGTGGAGGGCATTCATTGCAGAGGCCAGGACCGTCAAGCGGTTGTGATGTAACATCGGGCCAATAAAGAAGAAGAAGAAGAAGTATACCACTAACGACGTTCGACAAACAATACAATCTATATACCGAGCCGACATGAGTGGGAAAACATTCCCCACAGCAGAGCCAATGCCATTAACATATACACTGATGGTTCTAAGCTCGACGAAAAAGTATTCGACGAGGGGAGTATTCTCTCCCAACCTAGATTTGAACTTGTCGTTCCGCCTTCCTGACCACTGCAGTGTGTACCAAGCGGAAGTGGTAGCCATCCAGGAAGCTTCCACCTACCTTAACACACTCACGGTCAACGAAGGAAACGTATTTATATATTCAGACAGTCAAGCCGCCCTTAAGGCACTCGACTCACATACCAACAATGCTAAAACCAGGGCTTAATACCGGAACCGGTACCGGAACCGTTAACCGAAATAAACAGATTCAAATCGCGTACCGGAACCATAACCGGAACCCATACAAACATTTTTTTGAGAACCGAAAACGGTTTACCTTTATTAATGGAGCCGATAGAGCCGGAACGAACCCGAAACGTTGGTACCGGTACAGTTTCGGTTTTTATTCGACTTTCCACAGCGCATCGTAGTTTTTTTCACGCGTTGGAGATCAACCTACAGGATGCCAAAATATTTGCTGGCGGAAGACATCTTCAACATTTGCTCCAGTTTTGCGGCTGCAGAGAACGACTTTCTTCTGCACCGGAATGTGTGGGACTCAGTTCGCCAAATCGTACGCTTACTAGAACCAGCGGAGGTTGCCACAACTTAACTTTAAGCCGAAAATCTAGTTTTGGGTGATTTTTATTCCATTTGGATACACAGCAAATTGGAAATATCCAAAAATTCGTCCTCTCTAGCGAAAAAGTTTGTTCATAGAATAACGAGGGAAATCCTTTCTTGAAAACAGTGCTTTTTTATTTGGCATATTTTTGGACCCTAGATATAACGTAACGCTAAGTACTGAGCAAAAAAATACTTGTATCAATGAGCGCATTCACCAGCACACACCAATCATCTAACATAAATCATCAATCAACAAAAAAGTGTTTGGCTGCTGGTGAACGTGATATATAGAATTCACCAGCAAATTGATTGAATTTTAATGCAACAGAGTCATCGATATATTTTTGTTGGCGGAAGTATTGAATTTTCGGCAACTAATAGCTAAATAAAATTTAGAACAGACCGTGAAATTTATATGACCGTCGTCAATAGCAGCAACTGCTCCTAGAATCCCCTTGAATTTTCCTCATAACTTTGTTAGCCATTTAAAACTTGTTGTAATCTCTGCGAGAATGTACACAACAAACTCGAATATCTGATGGCCAGATCTTTTTCCTATTTAGTAATATGAAGAACTCCTGTGTTTTGCCAGCAGCCAAATTACGTAACGCTGGGTTTTATTAAGAGGTACTTTCGCTATTAGTAATCCAGGGCAACGCAAAGAAGGGTCTGCAAATGTTCAATTTAATAAAGTATTTAATGGGCAATGAGCTGAGAGTCCTTAACGATGAGTGGCACATCATGAAATAATCCTGGAATTTGTCCATTCCATATTTTTGTACTTTCACAACAATTGAGTACGCGGGGGCTAATTCTTTTTGAAGAGGCGGCTTTTCAAGTTTTCCTCCTCCGCAACAACCAGTAAAGACTTCAGGGCCTTGCACGAATTTCCGTGACCTACTTGCGAATCCACGTCCTCTGCCAATTCATTAATTAATAACAAAGAGGTTTCCACATTCATTTTGCATTTGCCTTGATAAAATTACTTGTTTGTTTACAACTGACAGCTTTGTGCTATCGATAACAAATCACAGTCAAGCAATTCTAACAAACTATGTCTGTGATGTATTCACATCTAACACAATCGTGAAAATTAGCAATCATGATTGCACATCATGCCTGTTCACCAGCACAATCTAACAAAAATAGTCGATTTTTTGTCATCGATTTATGCTGATGAACAGGCATAATGTGCACCAGCACAATCTAACAAAAATAGTCGATTTTTTGTCATCGATTTATGCTGGTGAACGCGCTCAATCTTTTACAAAATATTTATGCACAAATTTCGTCGGTTGCTGATTAATCACTGCTTAATGATGAATGCAGTTCTAATACAAGTTCATCTGAAAGCGCCGCCAGAGTTAAGGCATTTATGATATTGCAAAAAAAGAAACTTGGTGATAAAAACACTTCAATTGTGTCAGTTGTGTGTTGTGCATTCCATTAAGACTTTTCTCGTACTTAAACGTGCTCGAAACCATGAAAACATTCTTAACTGGTGGTCAAAATCCTCCAAAACGTTCCCAGAATTGTATGAGATTTCAAAAGTCGTGCTTTCGGTTCCAGTTACAAAGGTTAGCGTGGAGCGCCTATTCTCTGGCGTAATTTATAATGAATCCGCTAAGAAGTTGTATGGACTCAACCACATTGAATGAAATTATGTTACTGCGAGCAAATCACAAGAATGATAAACGTATAAAATTCAATGTTAAATTCGAAAACTAATAATATTTAATATAATATATATGAGTATAGAATGTAATCATAAGTTCTTATTTGTTAACTACGTAAAAAAATACGAAATATGAAATAGTCTATATAATTTTACTTTAAATGACAAACCATTCATTTTTTGTTGAATTCGGATTCGTTTTATTACACAGGAATAAAATGATTTAGATTTATCTCAGAATTTATTTTTTCCAATATTAATAATAAGTAGTACTTATACCGGTATACCGAAATAAAAGTCCGGGTACCCTATCGAAACCGAAAACCGAAATTAATTGAAAACCGAAATAGAACCTTTCACCGAAACATCCATTTCGGTACGTACCGGAACCGGTATCGGAACCGATATTTCTTTCGGGATTGAGCCCTGGCTAAAACACTTACGGAATGTCGCTTATCTCTAAACGAGATCTCACGACATTTTAGTATACACCTAATATGGGTGCCTGGACACCGCAACATAGAAGGAAACGAGTCTGCGGACAAACTGGCCAGAATAGGTACCACCTTCGAACTCCTTTCAGAGAAGAGTATGTCACACACCATGACTTCTGCAGAAGCTGCAGATATGAAGAAGAGGAGGAAACGGTACAACACATTCTCTGCTACTGCCCTGCTTTAAGTAGAAGGAGACTTAGGACACTTGGTCAACCTCTCTTACTCAACCTCCGGTCTAGAGATCCCAGCTCTACCAAAATTCATTCTGTCCACACAATGGTTCAGTAGCGAGGACCCCCCTTAGTCTTAAAAAGGGTTAACAGGGAAAAAATATGGCATCGCAATGGGCCCAAAGTGGCTTAAGTGGGAGAACGACTTGTCGTTCTCAGCCATCGCAACCTAACCTAACCTAGTAGTAGTTTGTAATTTTGTCTCCCAGAACTGTCTCTAGCTTTATTCTCCCAAATCCTCATTGTCTATGTTGATCATCAATCTATTCTCCAATCTCCAGAAGCTTGGGTTTTCCAGAGTCAACGGAAACTCATAATTGCTTGCCATTTTGATCCATTGGCTGAAAAACTGTGACTTTGATTCAGCAGGTATTTTGTAACTATTTTTGGATATCGTCGGTCAGGAATGTTCAAGGGTTTCAGAACATATTTAATGTGAATGTCCAATGTGAATGTAAATAATGCAGGAAGAGCAGTGGCCAAATGGATTGCATAGTGAGGAGTATTGTGTGGAAGTTGGAAAACTCGTTTTATCAAGGCTGCAAACAGGTCCCAAACCGAACCCCGAATAGCCGGTTTGGCCCGGGTTTCTTGGGTCCCTCGAACCGGACCTTGAACCGAACCTTCTAAGTTTGTAACTTCCATTACCCGAACCGGAATCCCCTAAATATGAAAAGAGGTTCTCTTTAACACACAATCACTTAACTTCCTCAAAATTATAACGGGTAAAAAAATTTAAGATGCGTCTTAGAAATATGCAAATGCTATAATGTGGTCGATTGGTTGCAGCGTGAAGTGTTTTATCCGAATTGAATAAAAAATCCACAAAAAAAATCAAAAATAGTCCAAGAATAAAAAAGTTGGTTCATGGGGTAATAAAATAAATGAAAAAAAAAAATGATTCATTAACTTGTCTATTTTTAAATCTTTAAAAAATTAGTAAGTCTTACGTAAAAATAATCGTGTATTCAAATTGGATCTTAATCTGTGGCGTTCCGAGTTCCGAACGTTTTCAAAAAGTAAAAACTAAAATTGAACGTTTTCAGAAGTCCGACCGATTTGCCTTTTCGAACTCAGTTTGGAAACTAGTTTAATCAACAGCTGGCTGACGTGTATATCGACAGCAACCATAGTTGTCACCAACTCTATAATTTGAATTTACAAAGCTCGTGTATTAAATCCATTTAATTTCATTTAAACCTATATTAAATTTGAATATGTTATATTAAATATGCTAAGATTTAGCATAATAAATTATTATTTATTATTATAAGTGTAATTATAAATTAGTGTTGTTCGAATACTTTTGTTTACATGAAGCAATCCTAGCAGGTTCTTAAGTAGAAAATATAAAAACATATTTTTTAGATTTTTTAATAATATTTCTAGGCGTATTTCTATACTTTTTGCGTTTTCGATCAAAAAATCGATTTTGTTGAAATACTTTTAGTAGTTGTGTTCAAACCAGGGAATCAAACCCAATCGTATTTCGGTTCCGATTTTGGAATATTCTGAAATTTATCCTTCGGTAAAAGGCTCTGTTTAAATATTTATTTCAATATACCGGTTTGTACCGGTAAAACTTAGGGAAAGATTATTCATTGTTTTGTGACCATCCGATTTGTTAGCGGAGATTAATGAGCTTCATCTCGGAAAATGAAATTTGTACGTTCTAAAATGTACATGACATCACTAAACCAACATTTATCACATCTCCAAAAAAAATCTTGAAAATATGCCTTTTTTCGCGTTTTAAACCTTAAAAACTCATCGTTGTCACGGTCTTATTTATTGATATTTTGAATTGAAATTTTTTTCAAAAATACTTCAGATGTTATGCTATAACATGTATATAATATAAATAAACCAACATTAATCACATCTCAAAAAAAAATAATGAGAATATGACCTTTTTTATAAAACCTTAAAAAACAATTCTTAGAAATCAATTATTTTTAATTCCGCCGACTCTTCAGCGCGACTTTTGAAAACGACTAATATTGTAGATTTGCGTTCAGAACAGCAATGAGCTCGATTTGCGGCAATTCCACTTGTTTTCGGAATTGGGAACAGGCCTGTAACTGCTAAAGTAGTTACATCAGAACTTGTCTGTTGTTAGATGATTGCCTAAGAAAATTACACATTGGAATGCATTTTTTTTAAAGAGATTTGTCGTGCGTTTTTCTATTTTTATATCGGTACTCGGATACTACCGGTAAAAAAATTAATAAAAATATCAGTTCTGGTTCTGAGCTTTAATCGGTTCTTTTCGGTATATGGATCCGGTTCTGGTTCCGGTTTGATACTACTACTACTTCATACTACTTCCCTGGTTCATACTACTTGGCCGATTTAAAAGCAACGTTTCAGGCATGATATTAAATTGCGGATCGAATAAAAATGACATATTACATATATGATTTTTTTTATAAATATGTCAAAATATGTGTTAAATATGTCGAAAACATGTTAAATATGTCAAAAACAAATAAAATATGTCGGAGACATACAGTACTACATTCCGGAATTATGCTTTCACCTTCTTCTTTTCTTCTTCTTCTTTGGCCCGATATTTAAATCACAACCGCTTAACGGTCTCGGACGATGCTACTAATGCCCGCCAGTCGCTTCTGCTCCGTGCGAACCAGTTGTTCACACCAAGCTTAGCAATATCTTCCCGCACCTGGTCTTTCCGTCTTAGTGGTGGTTGTCCCTTCAGGCCTTTTTCTCTAAAGTCTTTCGCATCCCGTTTGCAGACGTTTTAGTTGGAGCTTGTTCATCCATACGGATAACATGTCTTATCCACGGCAGTCGCTGTTGTTTTATGCGCTTGACTAGACTAGTGTTCCCATAGAGCTCATACAGTTCATCATTCATTCGGATGCGAAAATCCTCGCCAACTTTCAAAGGTCCATAAATTCTCCGAAGAATCTTTCGCTCGAAAACACCAATGGCCGCCTTATCAGCTGATGACATTGTCCATGCTTCTGCGCCGTATTGCATTACTGGGATGATAAGCGACTTGTATAGCGAAATTTTCGTTTTTCGAGAGAGGGCTCTGCTCTTGAACTCCCTACTGGGCCCGTCGTAGCATCGGTTTGCCAGAGTGATTCTTCTTCGGATTTCCAGGCTGATGTTGTCGCTGGTTATCACCGTTCCGGGGTAGACGAAATCGTTTACAACATCAAAGCTGTACTCTTCCATTGTAACTCCACGGCGCTTATTTTTGATTCACTGCTCGTGGCTACTAGGTACTTCGTCTTGTCCTCTTTTACCGCTAAGCCCATCTGTCTAGACTGATTTTCAATCTCTGAAAACGCCCTGCTTACCGCTCGCTCGTTTTTGACGATAATGTCAATATCATCGGTATATTCGAGTAGCATTATATCTTTATAAAAGATGGCGCCGCATATACTCCATCAGCATATTAAAGAAGTCACACGATAAGGTATCACCCTGCCTAAAACCTCTTTTGGAATCAAATGGTTTGGAGAGGTTCTTTCCTATTTTGGTGGAGCTTTTCGTACTTCTCAACGTCATCATGCAAAGTCGAACCTACATTGCTGGTATACCAAAGGTAGACAGATCATCAAAGAACCTTTACCTTATCAGTGTGTCGAAGGCGCGCATCGACAAAAAGATGGTACGTGAGTAGTTTTTTATTGGACCAGATCGTACGTTTTTTTTTATCTATCTCGTAGTACTTCTCTAGGATTTGTCGTAATGTGAATATCTGGTCTGTGGATCTGTAACCAGATCCCGTGTTCGACCTTGCATTGTATAACTCCGGGCTTGAAACCTTCAGTTAATTGCTTAACCATTTGATACAATTTTCGAGTCTCGCTCATGCCGAAAAGCATCTCGCTCATTCTTTTTCCTTCTAAAAAGGCGCTTCCCCTCTCTCCTCTTCTCCCGGTATCGCTCTTTAACAGCCCGCGTTGCTCCCGACTGCAGTGATGGCAGCGTTTTTCACTGCAGTAGCGCTGCGGCTATCCTCATCATCCGTATCCGAGTATCTCTTTGGCAGCCGTACTAATGGAGTGTAATATACGATTCCACTGTTCGCATACACCAGAAGGGAATGGCGAGATATTCCTGAGCAATTGGGTGAGTTTATGTGTGTAGGCTTCAGAGGTCCGTTGTGATTGCAGCTTCTCTACATTAAGTTTTCGACGTGTGCTAGAGCGTGAGGCATGTGCCACACTGAGCCGCTTGCGTTCTTTGGCTGCAACAAGTTGATGATCCGAGTCTATGTTGGCACCTCGGATCGCACGCACGTCTATGAGTGCCTTCCGTCGATCACAACATGATCAAGCTGGTTTCGCGTTAATTGATCAGGAGACTTCCAGGTCCCCTTATGGATGTCGCGATGTTCAAATCTGGTACTACTTATTACCATGTTCCCGCCCTTGGAAAAATCTCTTCATGAAGGCTAAGTCCGCTAAATGCAATTCGTCAATTGTTGAAGCTTCCTTGTCTTCTGTTCTGACTAATATTGAAATATTTAGCCTTAAGTCTGAGTGCGGCTAGTTGCATGTCAGCTGATGTGATGCTGATGACAGTGCGACGAAATCTTTCACTGACTACGAAGCCGCACCTAAACTCGTGCTTGGAAGCATGCCCACCGTAGTAGATCTTCCAGGGTGCATTTGTTGTTGATGATGTTCTCAATTTGCTCCCCTGTCCAATCCATCTCATCTCCTGAAGTGCGGTAAAGTCCGATGAATAGCTCTTGAGGACATCCACCCTCCAGTTGGAGGGTGAGGATATTACAGGTGCATATCCTCAAATAGTGGTCCTTAAAACGTTTGCGTGGGTCGTCGTCAGAGGGGGTCCGTATCCGAGGCATTACGCAGTAAGCCAGGATCGCACTGAGTTCGCCAATTTGAACCGGTCAGCAGCTTTACCTCATAACAAACGCCCCCATTAGGTTCATTTTTTTTTTTACTTTATTATTTATTTTTTTTATAATTTTCTGTCACCCTGTGTAAATTTGGCAACTTAATTAAGATTGTGTAGATATCGCCTCTATTGTTAATATGGTTTACTTGGATTCACTAAACGATGGGCGAAGGAATTTAATGATCCATATACCACCAAGCTTTTGTACAATGCTTTAGTCCGTCCTGTACTTGAATACTGCTCGTCCGTCTGCTGTCCACAGTATAAAAAACAAATAGATCGCATTGAATCAGTTCAGAAGCAATTCTTGATTTTTGCCCTAATCGGCTTAAACTGGGACCCTAACCTTTGTTTACCAACGTACTACAGCCGACTTTTGCTTTTTGAACTTCCTTCGCTAGCTAGCCGTAGAACAGTCTAAGGTGTTTCGTTTCTTCATAAGCTAATTATTTGTGAGGGGCATAGCTGGCCGGACGCGCAAATAAAATTCCCCACCGGGTCGGAGTCGTTATTAGTTTATTTTTTAATTTTACTAGAAAGACTATGAAGGGACATGCGGTCACAGCTACCCAGATTTGGAAGAAAATAAAAACACCATATTGGAAACCATGAACCATGAACCATGAACCCGCGATTATCGTCCTAAGGAGCACTCAGTGCCACCTAATACATAATCTATATACATAACATACATAATATCTTTATAATATATTTGAACAAAACCTGACCAAATATTCTTAAAATTTTAAGAAACAATTTCAGTAATGACAATTAAGGCAGAGAAATGATTTTTCTTAAACAAAAAAACGCATCCTTAAAATAATTTTTACCATTGAACCGCGGAAGTCCCGGGCGATCTGAAGACACCATAATTCTTGTGAATTCGCGGTCTATCGAGGATATTTTTTCCGAACATTTTGGGGAGGGGTCACTCTACTAATCAATTACCGCGATTTACGATCCAATCTTTAGAAAACATTCTTTAGGTTTATAAATTCAGAATTGTTATTTAATATTGTATATTTCCTTATATATTTTTTGCATACACTGCAGTAAATGCAATAATTTTTTAACAAAAAAGGTTCGTTCATTAGTTCGCGCACCGAAGAATTTAGGTGCTTCACTTTATTGGTTATTTTCTGCATTTTATTTAACTTTTTCCAATCAATTTAACACCCCTACAATAACTGTATATCAATAGGTGGAAATGTAATATTTAGAAACTTTATTTTGGAAGCCTGCTTTGATAATATGTCGTGCAAAAATAACGTAGGTCCAATATAATTATTTTTTTATGAATCAAATTTCTGTGCAATCAGAACTTATTTCCACCCGTTCAAAATATGATTTTGCATAAAATCCGGGGTCTAGTAATAATATGCTTTGAATCAGATATGAATAATTTGGTTCAAATTTGATGATTATATTTTGTTACTACCATATGTAGAGTTCTTAAATTTGGAAGTGATCAATCAGATTCTTCATAATTCTAAAATCGGAAGAAAGAAAAAGTCGGACATCTATATCCTTTATCGGTAAAATTAGTTGTATCGAGCTTGGCAAGTGTATTAAAACTGCAGAGAAGAAGTGAGATTATCCTTCTCGTTTTTTATACCCTTGCTGAAAATATAATATTGTTGAGTTCATGTTTGTAACGCATTAAGGATGGCTTCTCCGACACATATTCTTGATCAGCATGACAAACTAAGTTGATATAGCCATGTCTGTCTGCGCTTTCATGTCGAATGTCTGTTTTTCTGCTACCTGAAACTTTGCGCGAAGACGTGAAATATACAGTAATGAAAAAATAATTAAATAATTATCTTTCAATTTTCATAACAGACTCTGAAACTGTTTAGTTTTAGAATTTTAATTAACACTGGCTGTCCCGGCGGGAATTGCTACGGACCCCAGTTGCCAACTATCAAATCTTCATAAACTCATACGAAAATTGATAAATTTTTGTTAATTTTAAGAACTTTCGATCTTTACCACCATAAAAAATGCAAAACCATAAAAACCAAACTCGGGCTGGGATATCAGTGCAAACGTCGGAAGGCGTGACTGCTACCACCGGCGGGCACGGTGTAGAGAAATCCCCTCTTGGAGTCGCCAGCGGTCACACCTCTGTCGCGGTTGGAGCAGGCCAAGACAGATGTACAGCTACTGCCAAAACGACAAGATTCAAAGTGTGGCGTGGTACCGTGGTCGACACAGACTCGGACTGCAAATCGCACGGCGGGTCGATAAACACAGAGGTCGTGGAAAAGATGCTGCTTTCTCCAGCGGAGGAGGCCATGCGAGCGAAGGCCCAATACAAGGCGCGACTCAATGGCAGCGGTAGTCTCACCCCCGAGGAGAGTAACAAGCTGGCGTGGGCCGAGTAGAAGATGCAAGCCACCTCCAAAAAAATACGCAATCAGCGGCAGCGCTCATCCGAGCCAGCGAAGGTGGAGGCCCCAGTCAGCAACCGGCCACGCCCAAGACCGCAGAGCCAGGCATTACCAACCTCCACCCCCAAAATACAAAAACTACCAAAGGAGTCAGCCAGTGACGTGGCAAAACGGCATCTCTCCATAGCCCTCGTTGACAAAAGCGACCCTTTCGGTAAAATGACGCCAAAACAGTGGAAGCAGGTGGAGGGGATGCTGTTCGAAGAAAAGTTTAAGAGAATGGATGACCCAGAAGCCAGTAACGTTTGACGGAGCAGACTGGCTGTTTGGAGTCGAGATCCTCAAATGCAAGGACGATCTCACCCTCAAGAGGGTCGCACGCGTCATTACAGCCATGGGAAGCCCTTGGGAAGGTGCCCAGCTGGAAGTAGTTGACCGAACATGCATTCCGTCAGTACCGAAATCGAAAGTTCTCTTCCCAAGGGTCGTACCAATGGAGCAGGCGCTGAAACTACTACGGTGGTAAAACCCAGAACAAGCGACTAGAAGGTACTACACGTTGCCAAGCCCGAGAAAAAGAGGCAGCACATGGTCCTCCAGATCAACAAGGAGGCCGATGATTTGCTATACCCTAGATTCGGGAATATGGCGCGGGGAGTAGGCAGCGTGCACTTACGGCTCAGAAGACAAAAACGAGCAAACGTTGGAGGCTGGGGAGGTCGAGAAGGACCTTGGCATCGACGCGATAGTCGAAAAACCCAGCAGCCTCGATATTACGGAGGCAGTGCAGTCTGCTGAGGCAAAAGAGATGGTGTATCAGCCATAGTAGCTGACCCATCCAGTTAAGAGAACGATGAGGATGATGACTCCACCTTGGTAGTTGATCCATCCCGGCCGGGGGACGCCGACAAGGATCATGCAGTTGAAGGTCCTCCAGGTCAACTTGAATAAAAGCAAGCTCGCGTCGGCGGAGCTCTTGATAACCCTTGAGGTAGGGCCCGCCGATGTGGCCTTAGTTCCTTGGAGTGCGGCAGGGAACAAGGTCTCAGCGCTAAGGTCACAAAACTACAATACTTTCTATCCCACCGAGGAAAGTAAGGCAAGAACAGCCATTCTGGTAAGAAAAGGCATCCATGCTTACCTTATGTCGAATTACAGTACGGACGACCTCACAGTTGTGGCCTTAGAAGGTCACGATGATGAGCCAGTAATAATGGCGTCCTGTTACATGGCACACAAGCGAGAGTCACCACCAGCCTCAGGCGAGTAGGAAGCACCAACCACTCGTCATCGGAACGGACGCCAACGCACACCACACCGTGTGGGGCAGTCCAGACATAAATAACAGAGGTGAGTCTCTCCTAAGCTTTATCCCACCCGACAAATAAACGTATGTAATCGGACATACGATACGACGGGTTTCATTCGGATTTTAAATTTTTTCTCTGTCTGTGACAGCTAGTCATTGGTTGCCACCTTATTTGTTGAAAAATGTAAAGCGAAAAAGTTCGTTCGGTGTCAAAGGTAATACTTTTCTGCCCGAAATGCACATATTTACGGCTAGGTAAGTAAAATAGTGTTGAAAAGAGGAACTCAAGTTAGGACTTTTTTAATTTTCCAGCAGCGCTTTTTTGGAGGTCTGGACCGAGAGCACAGCCATCTTTAAACTCTTCCAATTGCTGGACTACAGACGTGGAAAACGCGAGCTGGTAGAGAATCATTTGGCTGATTATGGTAAAAATTTTGTTTCGATTTTATTTATTTTTTATTTTATTCTGATTTGTATCGTTCTAAGAACTAGTATGCATGAGTGAATTCAGCTGGATCGACTGAATTTTTTAAGAATCAAAATACATATATAACTCCAACCTTTTCTTGTATATTTCAGTGGCTTTACTTTACAACTACACCATTGTTGAAGCGAAAAGCAGCTAATATTGTGGCCGATTAAAAAGACATCGATGATATACTCAAGGAATGATGCCATATTATAAACAAAAGATCATTTTTAAAATAATCTCATTTCCACGACATTCGAATGTACGAAAAAGGGGTAACATTTATTTTCTATTTGAGCTCCTGTACTGAGAATGAGTTTTGACATTTGTGAAGTATCACATTTTCTTGGATAGGGACAATTATTATCCCGTTTTTTCGGGTGTCTTCTTTTCAATGCGTATTCTATTTCTACTTTAGCGTCAGAAATTATTTCATTTTGTGACGCCAAACCGAGTGCGAATTTTTTTGCAAATAAAAATAAACTATTTTTTAAATCTAATATATAATGTGCTAAGTATCATCAACTATAATAGACATCATCAATTTATAATAACAGGTAACAATATTAATGAGAAAGCAAAGCGTCAGTCTTGAAGTTTTAATAGACTTGAAAAAGTTCGCTTCAACGGTTAACGGTTTCGACCAAACTTCGCATATCAGCATAAAAACAGATAATGTTAATAATGACCGAGTTCAAGAGCGCTTATATTGAAAATAAAAAAGTTTTTCTCACTAAAACCTATTTTCCGACCGAACATTTCTATGGCAGCTACAAGAAAAAGTCATCCGATCCAGACGGTTCCGACATATTAGCAGCGTGCAGTAAAAAGAAGGCTCTGCTCAAAATTTCAGCTCGATATCTTCAAAACTGAGAGACTAGTTCGCGTATAAAGGCCTGTTCTGAGAAGCGCGGAAAATAAATTTTTATGACGCACTCCATATAAAAAAAACAGTGGCGGAAACTTTCCGCGGCGGAATTTCGTTTCTGTATTCTGAGACGCGCTAAATAAATAGACAATTGGCCTATCGATAGTTGACGTATAGATAGCGGTGTGGGTCGTGAGTGGATTGAATGAACAGCTGATGCCATGGCGGAAATATAAGCAGCTCATTTTTTTGACGTCAAAATCAACAATGCACGGGAAACATGAACCCAAAAGAAAACGCACCGAGAGATTCAATCGTGAGGAAACTATTAGCTAAGGACCACAAATCAGCCCAAGAAAGTTACGAAATCAGCACTGGAGTGCCATACCCCTAAAATCGTCTCCTATGCCAACGGACGCAAGCGTCCGCAATCGGTGGATGCCAAAACAAACAGGTGGTGACATCCAAACCCGGTCATCCAGTTAAAATAGAGTTGGATAGCGATGCGACAGCTGTGGGCAGCATTGCCAGCTCCAGCGGTGTGGGCGTGGCTGTCAAACGTGAACGCCAGGAGCAGGATTTTAAATTTACGGCAAACAAAACAATAATTTTGTATGAAAACTAAAAATATATTTTCCAATCTTTAGCATTGCGCTTCACTTGAGAGCCAAAATTATGGCACAGCCCAAATCCATGATTTGCAGATACTCCGAGCCGCCGTCCTGGAGACGATAGCAGCATTCCTACAAAGAAATGCATATTCAACCAACTTTGAATCAAGCATCAAAAGTGCTACCCCCCCCATATTGACGCATATCTGGGCATTCGTCAGGGCCGCATGAAGCACTATGTACTCCACAAACTGCTTCAGCTGACCCACACTGTAGGCCGATGACCCAATCTCTTGTACAAACTTCTCCAAACGATTACAGTTGCCCGAACGGCAGACTTCCAAATAATCCTTCAAGTAGAAGTCCGGGATTATGCCCGACATCTCAAACAGATCAGCCTTGTTGACGAAATGCTCGACCCCATTAAGACGATGGCAGGACGCATATCATCTCCCAATATCCGTAAAATAGACTTGTAGGCCGCCTTCTCGATCTGCACCTACTCCAAGTGTGTCTCAAACGGGCAATAATTTGATCCTCGCCCAACGCCTTGAACCGGAATTTGATGCCGCTACCTCCATCAACAGACATATCTGTGTTCCTGTTGCCCAGCTTAATTAAACTATTTTTGAAAAAAAAAACACTTTCAACTTTTGTTTGTAAACAAAACAAAACAGCTGATCCCCAGTGTGGCCGTTTCTGTATTTGGTCTCTTTGACTTATATATGGGCTCACTAATAATTTATGTGGATGCTAAATTTATTATGTGCAATTTAGCGAGCTAAATTTTCCGCGCTTCTCAGAACAGGCCTTAAACAGACAGACGGACAGACAGAAGGACAGACGGATGGACAAAGCTCAATAGATTCAGCTCGTCATGCTGATCAAGAATATATATACTTTATGTGGTACGAGATGATTCCTTCTATGCGTTGCATACTCCTTGGCAAAATTATAATACACTTTTCAAGTGTATAAAAATAAAAACTTATGAAAAACATATATTATATATATCGGGGGCGAAGCCATTCCGCTCATTAAATTGTACTAACTTTGATGACTTTCACAATATACGGAGTGCAGTGTGTCTCTGCGTGTGTTTTCCCTCAAAACTTATCGCCAAGTCATATCCTTTGACATACAGTCACACACACCAGAGCCACACACGATGTCAGCCTTCTTTGACATCTCACTCTAACATTGACGTTCAGTGACAACTCTAGCTAGCACATCTCTAGCTTGTTTCACAACACTAGCCAATTCAAATTAAATCACCCGCGCAATATGACTTATCCCATCTCCGACAAGGCCATTTTGACAAACTACACGTCCTCGTGTAGCCAAAAAAGTAACAACAATAATGTTTGGTACATAGTAACTTAATTAACCAAGCAATTGACCAAATTTATTATACTTCTTTCTGTATTCTGCAAAGGTTGGATTTATATTTTTATTTACTTTTAATACATCATCTTTAATACATTTCATCTTTCATAGCTTTATCTAATTTATTTTCGTTTTCAACTGTCATTTCTCTATTTCTGTCATGTATACTGGCCAGGCCCATCTACAAGCTTCGACACATCTGCTTCGACAACCGTACCCAACAGTTTCGATAGCTTCTTTACTGTCTCTTTCAACAGCTTACATACTGTCTCTTTCAACAGCTTCATAATGTGTATTTCAACAGCTTCATACTGTCTCTTTCAACAGCTTCATACTGTCTCTTTCAACAGCTTACGTGTTGTTATCAAGCTCGCTTGGCACCTGTCCATCTGGCAATCTTCTTAAGCTTTCGTGTGGATATTTGTAAAGTCTGTTACTATTTAAAGATTTTAGCATGTACCTATCACCCTCCAAAACCTCAGATACTAACAAGTATTTAATTGAGACACACATACAAACACACACACATAAGCAAACGCACACACACACGCGCGCGCGTACACACGCACTCTCAGACGCGTCCAGCTGCCTGCATGCAGCCAATGTGCATGCCAAAATTTGTGTCTATATCTCTTATAGTCTCTGAGATCGACGCGTTCATATAGACAGACAGACAGACGGACAGACAGACAGATGGACATGGCTATATCGACTCGGCTGTTGATGCTGATCAAGAATATATATACTTTATAGGGTCGGAGAAGCTTCCTTCTGGCAGTTACATACATTTGCACAACTTCATGATCCCCTTTTCCAATTTTTGATGGGAACAGGGCATAAAAAGGGAGAATTTAGGGTCTAGTTTAGTCTGATTTCTTTCGCTATTTCTAAGGAGTACATAGTCACAAACACTACACTTGATCACCTTGGCGTCGTCTTTGTCAAATCTTTGTTTTTCGTACACTGCTTACTTTCGATATGTCAACTTCATTTTCGGACACATTTATGGGTATCAAACCCAATGGTCTACCGACTTTGCCTATGAAAAGCTTTAAAGGACTCGATTTGGTTACACGTTCTATTGTACAACTTAGAGCTAATTGCACTCTTCACCCAATGCATCCTGCCACAAATTTTTTAAGGTGCTCATGACTCGTTCGACCTGACCGTCAGCACGACTAGCACCAGTTGCAATTAAATGGAGTCTTATTTTTTGCGAAGAACAAAATTCGGCAAACCCTGCACCGGTTAAACTTCTACCTTGGTCGGCCACCAGACGACTTGGCACTCCAAATAAAGAGATCGACGATTTTAAAGCGCTAACACAGGTATTCGCATCTAGCGTAAAAGTATGGTACAAGTAAACATATTTCGTAAAAGCGTTGATCGGAACAATAATGTATTCTTTTCTATCACTCTTGCCACTCAGTTTTCCAGATACGTCTATGTGAACAGTATGCCAAGAAATGTTTACTTTAAAAAAGGGATGAAGCTCAATCTGAGTTCTCCCTGACGAAGATTTTGATACTCTACAAGTGATACAGTTGTCTACAAATTTGCAAACATATTTCGCCATACAGTAAAACCAATAGTGATCGTACACTTTGTCAAGCGTCTTTTCCCAACCTTAATGCATATTGGACTCATGTACTTGATTTATAACGGACCATCTAAACGCTCGAGGAAAGTTCGGCAGAAATCGAGTCTTAATGTTCCCCTGAATTTTTCGGTATAAGACGCCTGCTCTTAGCTCGTAGGTCTTTGCTAAATCATCAGGGATATCATAATTGTTCAATTTTGTAACTATGTCCGCGATATCCGCATCTCGCCTTTGTTCTGCGAGAATCCGCTTTTCTGAGAGTTCTGTTCATTCGATTCGCTTTTCGATAACTTTATTCTGTATCCAGGTTACTTTAGGTGTAAGAGGATTTCTAGAGAAAAAATCCACATGCGCCATACGTTTTCCTTCTCTGTATTCAATATCAAAGTCGAACGATTGTAAAAATGCCCACCAACGATATTGTTGTGTCACACACACCTGTAAATAAATGTTTAGTTATTATCCGGTTCTACCGACCAATTCCAATTGTTTATTCTTCGTCGTTTATGTCAATTTTGTATTTTTCTTTATTAAACAACTTAAAACTAAAACTTAAACAATTTAACTTTTGTAGCGGTCAGCCCTGTCTTTGGCGGTCAGCCCTATTTCTTTGTATTCTTTGCACTGTCTGTGCTCTTTGCACTGTCTGTGCTCTTTGCACTGTCTGCGCTCTTTGCACTGTCTGTGCTCTTTGCACTGTGTGTGCTGCTTGAAGCCTTTCACTCGACTCGCGGTATTTTTCAATTAGTGTAACAGTTTTAGGCATCTTTCAAAATACCAAATTCTTACAATTAGGATTGTCAACTCAACTTACATATTCAACTTAAATACGTTAATATTTGAAATTAAAAATATAACTGGTTAATTCAGAACATTCTCCTCCCAAAGTATTGTTACCATATGTAAAAGGACCGTTAATATTTCATTATTTGTAATCATATGTAGCCATACTTTTCACATTTCTTTTGCTACGTGTATACACACAAAATTTATTGTGCTTAGTGCCCTTTAAAGTATGCAATGCTTTTGACAAGTAATGATTCAGAATTATATTTCTTTTATATTTGGCTTAACACAAGATTATATTGTATACCTATGTATGGTCCGATAATCTGAATGACTTTACAGTGGGAATGCATAAGTTCAAGCTTTTGCGCTTAAAAAGTTCAGCCGTAAGCTTAAGCATTACCACCAGAAAGATGAAAGCACTCATTGCTTGTCTATTTTTGCTTTCATTGCTTTTAGCAGTTCCCAACTGATCTAAGCAATGATTGTATGGAGAGGCAGTTGGCAATCATGCTTTCTTCAGCGAAGAGCCTACTGAAGAGTCGTTTGGGATAACGATGAAACAGTTCTGTATAGGCAACCAGCTCTTTATGGTGGTACAATGCATAAGTTGTTTACAGTTGTGAACAAACGCAACTTTTTCGGACCTAGAGCCAGCCAACTCACACTAGTTATTAATGGAAGCGATAGCTCCGGAACGAAACCGAAACGTTGGTACCGGTACAGTTTCGGTTTTTTACCTTTGCAGAGCCCATCGTAGATTTGGTCACGAGTTGGAGCTCTACATACAAGATGCTAAAATATTTGCGGGCGGAAGTCATCTTCAACATTTGCTTCCGTTTTGCGGCTGCATATAATAACTTTCTTCTGCACCGGAAAGTGTGAGACTCAGTTCGCGAAATTGTACGCATATTAGAACCAGGGCAGGTGGCCACAACTAAACTTCAACCGAAAATCTTGTTTTGGGTGATTTTTATTCCATTTGGATATACTGGATCTCTAGCAAAACAGCTACTGGATTCCATTAACAATGAAAACGTTCTTAACTGGTGGTCAGAATTCTCCACAAAGTTCCCAGAATTGTATGAGATTTCAAAAGTCGTGCAGCTACGCAGGTTCTCAGGCGAAAAATTTATAATGAATCCGCTTAGAAGTTGTATGGACTCAACCACATTGAATGCAATTATGTTACTGCGAGCAAATCACAAGAATGCTATATTAGTTACATAAGACGTGGACGTACCGGTACGTACCGGTATACCGAAATAAAAATCTGGGTAACGTATTGAAACCGAAAACCGAAATTAATTGAAAACCGAAATAGAACCTTTAACCGAAACATTCATTTCGGGACGTACCAGAACCGGTACCGGAACCGAAATTCGTTTCGGGATTAAGCCCTGTTAATAACTGATCTCTTGTATGTGCCATTTTGTGTTTTAACATCTACGATTCAAACTCGGCCGTCTTGAGATGGATATGTATTGTTTACTTTGCCCATTGGCCATGTGTTTCTTGACAAGTTTGAATCCATAATTATTACAGCGTCTCCTTCAGAGATCTTTTCTTGGTCTTTTGACCATTTCTTACTGCACAATAAATACTGACGATAATCTTTTTTCCACTTCTGCCAAAACATATCTGCCATTTTTTGCGATGCCTTCCACATATTTAAAAGTTTCAAGTCTCTGTCAGTGGCATCTGAATAAAATGAGTCTCTATAGTTTGGTCCGATTATAATACTGTTGGGAGTTAAGGGTTCTGTATCATTTGAGTACGAAGGAATGTATATGAGCGGTCTACTATTTATCATGAACTCTATTTCGCAGAAAACTGTCTTTAGCACGCTCCTCCCATATGTGGATACAAAGGGGGGTTAAAAAACCATATACACTTCTTAGATGTCATAAACTGTGTAATCTCATCTTCTGGCCAATTAGCTATAACCTCGCTAATATTTTTGCTAGCTTTTGTAAAATTGGTCCCATTGTCCGAATATAACTCTATTGGGAGTCCCCGTCGACACTCAAATAGTCGAAAAACATTCATAATGGAGTTGCATGACAAGTCTTCAGCAATTTCTAATTGTATGTCACGTGATGTCATACAAGTGAAAATGACACCATATCGTTTGACGTGACTACTATTCACTAATATCTTTATTGGACCAAAATAATCGACACCTGTTTTTAAAAATGGCCTTTCTGTGGGTAATACTCTACATGGCGGTAGTTGACCCATAATTGGAACAACTGGTTGTGATCTTTTATTTTTGCAAAACTGACAATCTCGAATCACCTTTTTTACTACACTGGGGCATTTTATAATCCAAAATGTCTGTCGTAGATTAGCTATAACAGTTTCAGTACCCATGTGACAGTTTAATGAACCAGTAAAGTCGTGAGCGCGTGTCCCTTGCTCAATATTATTGGATTCTTAGAGGCCAATATTATTGTAAGGCCAGGAGTGTTCTTGGGTTTATTAAGCGCTGGTCGAAGGAATTTGATGATCCCTATACGACGAAGATTTTGTACACTTCTCTTGTCCGTCCGATTCTCGAGTATGGATCATGTGTGTGGTCTCCGCAGTATTCGACCCATCAAGATAGAATTGAATCTGTGCAAAAACAGTTTTTATTGTTTGCTCTTCGTGGTTTGGGCTGGAATCCTGAGGTCCGTTTATTATCGTACTCTAGTAGACTTCTTTTGATTAACCTTCCTTCCCTTATTAACCGTAGAGTTACGCTTGGAGTAATCTTTATACATAGACTAATTAATGGTGAAATCGACTCAACTGAGTTGATTGGCCAAATTAACCTCAACGTTCCTATTAGACCGACTCGTAATTTTATCCCCCTATCACTACATCGTTGTAGTACTAACTATGCCTTGCATAAACCGTTTCGTGTCCTCTGTGCTGATTAAAATAAACTCTACCGAATAATTAACTCTGAAGCTTCTCTTCCTGCTATACAAATTTTTATTTTAACTTATTTAGGCCGCAGTTAACATTACTTTATGTTCTTCCTTCGCGATTTCGTGTCACACGTTAGTGGCTGCGCCTCTCGGTCGGTTGGGCGGGAGGTGGGCTGCTATTTTGCCTGGGGTTCGCACGTAACAAGCTTTGGCTTGGTGTCGCATGGGCTACTTGAACGTACTGCGCATTGTACATCAACGTCCATCACATCAAAATCGAAACATTCTTCACTGTTCGAACATATCTCATCCAATAAGAAAACCTGGACTCATCGGGTAATGTTATCATGCTGGTCTTGTCCCTTATACAATGAACATATTCCTGGTCAAATTCTGGGTTATCTGACTGATGTTCTTGATTAATTTTTCTTTTGGGCCACTCCGAAAAAGGTTTGTATAAAAAGAGTGGACCTTTTAGCCAAATTTCATTGTTGTTAAAATCAAATTTTATGATTTTTGTAGCTTGGTCTACTGGATTGAGCTTTGTAGGGACATATCTCCAATCTTGTGGATTTGTAAGTTCCTGATTTTCCCCGAGTCTTTGTGCAACAAATGCTTTTAAACGCTTACTGCTTGATCTAAGCCAGTACAATATAATCTCGTCCGTAATATAAACCGTCCAAATATAAGTTTTGCTGATACTTATATTCAAGTTGTCTTTTAATGCCTTGCCAATTCTGGCTCCTAACAAAGATCCTTGTAACTCCAATCTCGGTATTGACATTGGTTTTAATGGAGATACTTTCGACTTGGCCATTATTAATGAACATTCTACTTCCTGACCATAACTGAATCTCAAGTATGCGCATGTAGCATAAGCGGACTTTGAAGCGTCACAAAAAATATGAAGTTGAATGTCACATTTATCAATTGGGAGTTTTGTCATTTGTCGTGGAACTGAAAATTCATTTATCTTTGTCAATTTGGAACATAAGTCTTTCCATATTTCATGACAATCGTCTGTAATTAATTCGTCCCAACCAATAACACTGTCCCAGATTAACTGTAACAGAATTTTATTGGCGATCAGTAAATTCAAAAGAAATCCAAGAGGATCGAAGATTGACATAGTGATCTTAAGTACATTTCGTTTGGTTGGTCGTTTCACCAAATTAAAGATGTCCTCATGTGACCTTTTGAATTTTAAATTGAGTGCAAAGTTGTCTTTTTTAAAATCCCACATCAGTCCTAGGATTCGTTTTTCTGTTGCATTTTTAATTTGTTTCGTGTCCATTAGTTTACTGTTTTCATTTAGTCTTGTCAAGGCGTCATTTGAATAAGACACCCAGTTACACATATCGAACGCAGCTTGTTTGTGAATATATGTAACTTCATTTAGCAACTGGAGAGAGAGAGACTCTTGTAAGTGATTGACGTGTTTTTTTGTGCTCCGCAATTCGAAAATTATTTGTGTCGCTATTAGTGCCTTTAATTGTCCAAATTCGACTTAAGTCTCAGTAATAATTTAACCCATTGTCGGTTTGTGCTTTGCATTCTGTGTTGTGCATCTAATCATTATTAACTTAGCAAATTTTAATAACTCGGCGTCTGCCCTGTGTATTTTATACCCTATTCCCAATAAAAAAGGGAATAGCGGATCATGAAGTTGTGCAAATGTATGTAACAGCCAGAAGGAATCTTCTCCGACCCTATAAAGTATATATATTCTTGATCAGCATCAACAGCCGAGTCGATATAGCCATGTTCGTCTGTCTGTCTGTCTGTATGAACGCGTCGATCTCAGAGACTAGAAGAGCTAGAGACACAAATTTTGGCATGCACATAGGTGTATACCGTACCCAGATCAAGTTTGTTTCAGATTTTGAGTATATCCCCCCCTCCCCCGTTAAACCGCAAAAAACTGTCACAGCCACAATTTTAAAGTTAGAACCTGGTGGCTTAATATATAGTATCCTAGGCCTTATATCTAACTCTCAAAAGGAAAATAAGATACGAGCAAAAACACAAAAGTTATATAACAATTAAGCTTATGGGAGCGGGGGGGGCCGGTATACAGTCAGCAGGCCGCGTGTGAGCGCGTGTGTGTCTGTGTTTTTTTTTTTTAATTCGTTTATTTATATCTATTTACAACACTTATTACTAGTCTTAAAGAGGTAGGTGGCTGCGATTTTGCGGTACGGCCGTAAAGCATTGCTTCGCAAAACCATCAGTGCCCTTACTCCAACGTGCTCCTTCTATTCCGCTCCAGCCTACGCAACTCGATCAATACACAAGCTGTATATTGGCTAATAAGCTCCCAGTTCTCTCTGCTTTCCAGCATGAGTGGGACTATACTCTCCACTGAGAGGCGTCCTTAGAGCTCCCTCTAGGTGCTGCCTGGCGCTGCTGAACCTGCCGCATGCAAAGAAGGCATGCTCAGCGTCCTCCACAGGATTCCCGCAGTAGGTGCAGCTCGCGTCTGCCTCATGCCCAAAGCGGTGCAGGTAGCTTCTAAAGCAGCCATGGCCGCTTAATAGCTGGGTCAGGTAGAAGTTTACCTGTCCGTGCTTCCTGTTAACCCATTCTCCAAGGTTGGGGATGAGGCGGTGAGTCCAACGACCCTTTGTGGATGAATCCCATCGGCTTTGCCACCTGAGCAAGCTTTCTTTTTGGGCAGAAGTTCGCACTGACTTTTTGTGGGTTGGTGGAAGGTTCCTGCCGTGAACCTCGTTAAACACCTTCGTGTTCACTGAAGCTAGTTCCTCCAGGGGCGGCACGCCTGCAATGACTAGCGCTGCGTCATCTGACACTGTGCGGAATGCACAGCATATGCGGATTGCTCCCAGTCGATGTGGTGCCTCCAGACCACGACTGTAGCTTTTAACTTGCAGTGCCCCCAGCCAGACTGGAGCAGCGTACAACATGGTCGACCTCGTAGCGCTGTTGAGCAGTAGCCTTCGACCTTGCTTCGGGCCTCGTGTATTTAGCATCATCCTAGAGAGCGCTCTGTTAGTAGATGCTGCTTTTGCGCTTGCGTAATCCATGTGCTCCCGGAAACTGAGCCTGGTATCAAGCATTACCCCCAGGTACTTCAGCGCTCTCTTTGAGGTAAGCGCCACATTGCTCACTGTAATTTGAGCAGTCTCCACCTTTTTCCGACTGCTAATTAAGACAGCTTCTGTCTTGTGGGGCGCTAGTTCCAAGCCTACTGAAGAAAGCCACGCCTCTATCTGCTTGATTGCTTTGTCGCACAGTGATTCTGCCTGTTTGAGGTGTTTAGCCACTACCACCACAGCAACGTCATCCGCAAATCCAACGAGTTGCACTCTTGGGGGAAGAGATAATCGCAGGATGCCATCGTACATCACGTTCCACAGTAATGGACCTAGCACGGATCCTTGCGGAACACCTCCGGTTACGTTGTACGTCTCTGTGCGTACACTGGTGTCGAATTTGAGCACCCTGTTACTGAAGTAACTGCGGATCATCTGGAGGAGGTACAGGGGGACTCCAAAGTTAATTAGGGCCTCTATTATACGGCTCCACCTTGCAGAGTTGAATGCGTTACGGATGTCTAGTGTAACAACCAGGCAGTATTCCTTCTCGCCGTTTCTCCATCTGGTTCCCTCTATAGCTTTCGCGGCTATGCCCACTACCTTCTTAATGGCATCGACTGTAGACTTTGCCTTCCTGAACCCGTACTGGCTCTGTGAGAGATCACCAGCCGCAGCTATTGCGCGCTCTATCCGTGTGCAGACTAGCTTCTCTAGGATTTTCCCAGCTGAGTTGATCAGGCAGATTGGTCTGTATGACGAAACCTCTCCTGGTGGCTTGCCTGGCTTTAGTAACAGGACCAATTTCTGCACCTTCCATATTTCGGGGAATACTCCTTCCAGTAGGCATTTGCTGTACATTTCTGCGAAGACTTCCGGTCTTAAGGTCAATGCTAGCCTAAATGCCCTATTCGGTATCGAGTCTGGACCGGGGGCCTTGTTGATCTTCATGCTCCCAGCGACTTGGAGCACTTCCTCAGCAGCAACTTCCTCAATAACCATGTCCGGTGGCAACTCAGATGGTGAACTGAGAATGTCGCTGCCGCGAGGGAATATCTGCTCTACTATTGCTTTCATCATGTCGGGGTCTTCCGGCTGAGATTGCGAGTGGGCGTTTTGTTTTTTCACAACGATTTTGTAAGCGCTGCCCCACGGGTCGTGCTCAGCTGAATCGCAAAGATCTAGAAAGCATTTGCGCTTACTCTCTTTGATGGCCACTTTGAGCGTCCGTCTACAGCTGTGGTAAACAACTTGCCACGCACCAAAGTCTGGAGTTCCACGAGAGCGTTGGTAGCGCCTCCTTGCGTGGTTGCAGGAACGCCTGGCCTCTGCAATTTCGTCGGTCCACCAGTACACTGGAGCATGGTGCCGCCCATACGGTTTCCGTTGGGACATGCTGGAGTCACATGCCGTTCCGACTTGGGTCATTATGCGCTCTGTCATTTGTTTCGCGCTACCAATTGCAGCTAGACTTTCAACTGAACTCGCAAAAGCCTGCGTGTTCAGAGTCTCCGCGCGGTACACTTTCCACCGGTGTGCGCGGGGCAACTGACTATTTGCTGGCTCGCCTAATGTACACCGAATGGCTAGGTGATCACTTGCCGTGTATTCACTGCTTATGTTCCAGCTCGCAGTAGGGTACAGTGAACTGCTTACGAGCGTTAGGTCTACAATTGATCCAATGCCCGCTCTGCTGAAGGTGTACTGGTTGCCATTGTTCAGCAGACCAATGTTCAGAGTCGAAAAAACCTCGAGAAGTAATCGGCCCCTTGCGTTTGTGGATACACTGCCCCAGTCCACTGCCCACGCGTTAAAGTCCCCTGCGATGACTAGAGGGTTGCGGCCAAAGGCATCAGCCGCAAGCACGTCCAGTATAGCAGAAAATTCCGCAGTGCTTAGGCTGGGGGCAAGGTACGCACTATACACCCATATCTCTCCGATTTTGGCGCGAACAAATCCGTCCTCAGCGCGCACTGCCGAGAACCGCATACCTGCTGTACCGCACAGCCAAATTGCTGCCTTCCGTGTTTTGTCCACCACCCACTTCCTGCTGTCGCCCACTTTATAGGGTTCGCTTAATATCGCAAGATCTGTGGGTCGTTCTCGCACTGTTTGCGACAGCAGATCTTGCGCAGCGATGCAGTGATTCAGGTTAAGTTGAATCAACTGCATGTTTGGGCTGTTTGGGCGCTCCATTGCGACGAGACAGCGTGCACGCACGGCTGCCCGCTTGATGGTTCACATCCTGAGTGCCCTTGGCACTGCAAAGGTAGCATCTCGCTGCGTTATGGCAAGCGTCTATCTTGTGCCCGACCTCTCCGCATTTCCTGCAACCAGCAGCAATGTGCCCAATCTCAAGGCACCTGTAGCACCCTCTTACTCCTTCGCGCTGCTTTATACGGCAGCGTGTCCATCCGATTTTGACCTTTCCCAGGTCAAGTGCCCGCTTGGCGTGGTTTGTCGGAATGGTGACAATGGCCACCTGCGTCTCAGCGCGTGAGCTACGTAGGATTTTGATGCTGCAGGCTTCTAGAGGGATGCCAGCTTGGGCAGCCAAGGCTTCCGCAATCTCCTGTCGAGTGGTCAGCGAGTCGAGGTCGCTAATTTCCAGCCGGGTTTCCGGTGTGAGAGCACGGATACGCGCGCTGTCCCCTAGAACCTGCTCGATCTCTGCCTTAAGTTGCTGGGTACATTCTAGGCCTGGCCCGTTCAGTTCCAGCAACAGGTCGCCATTGGCTGTGCGGCGAACCTTCTTCACCTTTTCGCTAACGTTTTTTAGCTGGTCATCCTGCCGCCTAGTGACCATGTTAAGTACTTCGCTGTATGACAGTCCGGCTCTACCAGAGAACACAAGTGCGTCTGCTCGAGGTTTTTGGATTGGCGCTTCAGGGCGCTTTGTGCCCCCTCCTTTCTTGCCTACCATCTGCCACGGTTCCTTAGGACCTGGTCTGGTGCCTGTAGGCCTGCTGGTGTTTCCTGCACCAGCACGTTCAGCATTAGCTACAGCAGTCACTGAACTTCCACTCACTGGAGCACGGTTAATGGCCGCAGTAGCGCCTTGTTTACGACCCCTTGGGGAGGTCTGGGTCGAACACTCAGTCTGCGCTGAGGCTGACTTGCAGCATTCCGCGCTTTGCGTGATCCCTCCCAGAATGGGCGTTGTTTGCGCTGAAAAATCTGCTTTTTTGGGTGCTATGTACGCCTTTGTTGCGTATGCGATTGGTGAGCCTTCGGGTCCCAGAGGCACATTGCAACGGGAGCAGAAAATGGGTTCAGCTAGTGCCAATTCCAAACTCTCACAGACGCTAATATGGATTTGCCTCATTTTAGATAGAGAATCCTTCATGCTCTGGTTGATATGACGAACTATCGGCTTTTTTTGGTTCACCAAGCACACAATGTCATCCAACATTTTGCCCAATACACGGATCTGCTCGGTGGTGGTTGGGCCAGGACCTTTTCGCTTTTTTGAAGGGGTAGTCCGGCTTGCCCCTGCGGGACTCGCTTCCTCTCTGCCCCTTTTTGGGGTCTCAGCCCCCGTTTCGCACCTTTCCAGTACCTGATGTTGCCCCACCGTTACTAGCGGCGGTTCGCCAGGAGGTGTCCGTGCAACTCTTGCTCCTTTTGCAAACGGGTCTCTGAAAATTGCTAGTGCATCCGACCTAGCACCTTGTCCCATTTGCCCATTTCTCCTGGGGCGCGCTTGCCGACAGGTGTCGTGCAAGCGCCCCTTGATCCGGTAGCTCCAGAATTTCTTAGCCCTCTGCTTCTTTCTAAAATAGTTTATATATTCTAAGGAGTCCAGCGATGGCCAAAAGTTTCCCTCTGACGTTTAACCGTTGGGAGCTATACCGCCCCGAGCCGGTCGCCAGAGCCCTGTTTAAGGTGCGCCGCCGCAGCGGAAGGGTTGGCAATTGGTCAGTTCCGCGACCTTTACACTTTTTTTCTCCTTAGAAAACTACAAACTATATTTAAAAAGTTTAAATTCAAATTCAAACAGTTTGGCCGTTACGGTTAACAGGCTTGTGAGCGCTAACAGCACGCTGTTGGATCGCTGTTAGCGGAAACCGGTTACCAACACTGCCAACAGCTGATAGTGTGAGTTGCACGATCAACACAGAGACAGAAGTTGGAGCCAAAAATGTTGTTTTTGTGGCACGCACACCCCAAAAAGAGGGCGGGAAACACTGGGCAGGCGGCCCCCGACCCCCCTCTGCGTGGTCGGAACGGAAGGCACACCAGCTGGATTCGACCAGAACAGCGCCGCGCAGTGGATGCCAATGCACAGAGTACGTACCTATGCCTATTGGAGTCCCACGCCAGTAACTTATTTGCACTTTACGCAGGAGATACCGAGGATTTATTCACAGATCAGGAGCGACAGTAAGAACGCGACCTTCACACTTGATTTGCACACTCTCCATGTGTGTCTGTGTGTCCGCACGCGTGTGTGTGTGTGTGTGTGCGTTTGTGTATGCGAGTGTGTTTGTATGTGTTTCTCGATTGAACATGGTATTTTGTAGTCGGGAAACTCGACTACAGCGCTCTTACTTGTTCCTTATGCAATCCTTTTCTTTTCTAGAATCTACTGTGTTTCCCAATCTTTGGAAAGAATCTTATATCATTCCTCTTCACAAAAAGGGAGGAAAATCTGATGTATCCAATTATAGGGGTATAGCCAAGCTTTCCGCTATTCCAAAATTATTTGAACAGATTCTAACCTCATCCTTACAGCACTATTATAAATCGATTTTATCACCTTTCCAGCATGGATTTACAAATCGTCGGTCAACTACGACCAATTTGCTTGAATTTACCTCAATGGATAGCGATGGATTCCTGTTAAAAAAATCAAACTGATGTCATCTACACCGACTTCAGTAAAGCATTTGATTCTGTGAACCACGATATTCTCCTCTTTAAGCTTGATCGTTTAGGATTTCCTTCCTCTTTTCTGCTTTGGATTTCGTCCTATTTAAAAGATAGAACTCAAAAAGTTCTGCTTCGCTCTAATACTTCAAAGCCTGTCTTTGTCACTTCTGGTGTGCCACAACGCAGCCACCTCGGCCCTTTGTTTTTTACTCTTTTTATTAATGATCTCCCCACAATATTGTCTTACTCTCGGATACTTATGTACGCCGATGATGTAAAACTTATTTTATCTTTCAACGACCCGACGCATTCCATCAGACTGCAAGATGATTTAAACTCCTTGCAGTCCTGGTGCTTGATTAATCAATTACACCTTAATTGCTCCAAGTGCATGTTTATGACTTTCCATCGTTGCAAACCTTCGCTGGCTACCTATACGATTGGCAATGAACCCTTGGAACGAATATCTACAGTCGTTGATCTTGGAGTTCTTTTTGACCCAAAATTGAGTTTTAATCCTCGTATCTCCTCTATTGTTAATAGGGCGAAAGGTGTACTTGGATTCATTAAACGTTGGTCGAAGGAATTTAATGATCCATATACCACAAAGCTTCTGTATACTGCTCTAGTTCGCCCTGTACTTGAATACTGCTCGTCCGACTGGTGTCCGCAATATAAAAAGTATATCGATCGAATTGAATCAGTTCAAAAGCAATTCTTGCTTTTTGCCCTACGTGGCTTAAGCTGGGACCCTAACCTTCGTTTACCAACGTACTCCAGCAGACTTTTGCTTATTGACCTTCCTTCGTTAGCTAACCGTAGAACAGTCCTAGGCGTTTCTTTTCTTCATAAGCCAATGATTAGTGATGTAGACTCTTCTGATCTTTTAGGTCGCCTTAACTTTTCCGTTCCTTCTAGGCCAACTAGAAACTATTTACCTTTAATCTTGCCCAGATGCACAACTGACTACGCCCAGCACAACCGCTTTCGGGTCTTATGTCAAAATTACAATGATCTCTATCACCTGCTCTCAACAGATCTCTCTCTCTTCTCTCTAAAAACTTCTCTCTATAAATGTCTCCGGGGATATCTCTGACCACTCCCAGCTGTGAGTAGGGGCATAGCTTGCCGGACTGGCTAAAAAATCCTCCCCCACCGGGTCAGAGATTTTCCGGTTATTTACTTTTAAGTTTTACGTATACATTTTTTATTTTTAAAGTTTACTTTTATATAGTTTTCTCTCTTTCTCTCTATCTCTGTTTTAGTTTAATTTATTATATTATCTTTTTTTTTCCTTTGCTCCGGGCAAATAAAATTCCCCCGCCGTGTCGGAGTCGTTATTAGTTTATTTTGTAATTTTATTAGATTTTCTTTGATAGGCTTCCTTAGCTCATAAATTATTTTTTTTGCATATTTATACTTTTGTTGACAGCCTTGGTTTGTCGACTCTAAATAAATAAAGAAATCATCCATATAATGATTGTTAAATACATCATTATTGGCTTTGGGAAATTGGTCTTTGAAATCTAAAGCATTTCTTGTTTCTTGAGCTATGCTTGGGCTACATTTTGCACCAAAGAATAGAACCTGAATTTCATAAACATCTGGTTCAGTGTCTCGAGTTGATCCTCTCCAAAGAATTCTTTGGGCATGTCTGTCTTCCTGACGGACAAGTATCTGTAGAAACATCTCCTTTATGTCCCCAACAAAAACTACGTTGTGTTCCCGAAAGTTCATTAATACGGAAACGAGTTGATTGTACAAATCTGGTCCTGTTAATAGAAAGTCGTTTAAGCAATATCCATGAGATTTGGATGCTGCATAAACACGATCCGTAGCTTGTCTGGCTTGTTGCTATTAACTACACCGAAATGATTAAGATATGTCAAAGTCGTTTCTGTTGCTATGTCTGCTGGATTTAGTTTCCGCAAATATCCTTTAGATTCGTACGAGTCTATCATTGCACGGTACTTTTCTCCCTGTACTTACTTATTCCCTGTCTTTATCAAACTTTCGCTCCAAATGAATCAGTCTGTTATATGCATTATTATAACTTTCTGGCAGTTTTTCCTGTTCACCTTTTCGAAACAGGCCACACTCGAATCTATTTCCTTTCCTTTTTAGAGTGGAATCAAGTATTTCCAGACACTTTTTGTCGTCTAGTGAAATCGGATTGTCTTTTGAAGTGGTCAATTCATTTTCTAAGGCCCAGTAAAATTTCACAAGATCTTGTAAAACATTCAGGTCGTCTTTGTCATTTAATGTTTCGACACAATTTTCAATGTGAAATGAATAGTCGGATTGTCTTGAATGTCTTGATGAATCAACAATGCCATGAATCACCCAGCCTAATGAAGGCCTACTAGCAACTGGTCCCTGAAATGATTCGTATTTTAGTTTCGAGATACAGTAACTGACCAATCATCCTGTCCAATTAGGAGTTTGGGTTGTGCATCTTCGTATGAAAGGTCAACAAATGGTTTTAAAAACGTCCATTTGTCTGTCAGATTGTTGATATTAAGGGTTTGAGTTGGTAGATTAAGACCAGAAATTATTTTTTCTATTACTAAAGTGAACGATTTTGAAGATTCACTTTTCCCTTTGACGCAAACACTAACCACTTTTGAATCATTCTGCTCGTGTACCTCATTATTGGTCCATTGCATTCTCAATGGATTTATAGGATCGTCTAATCCTAGTTCATCAGCTATATCTTGATCTAACAGAGATTCTGTGGAAGCTTCATCAAAAAGAGCGTACGTTTCTATTGGCTTTTTGGGTCTAATAATTGAAATAGGAATGACTTTGAGGAGTATCTTCTTGCCACAAAAATTAATGTTACAGTTGTTGTCAGTCTGTATTTGTGTATTCTCCTGTTTCTTTAAACTTTCCCTAATTTCGTTCGGTTTCTTATCATTCTGCAATAATGGGTTATGCGTTTGAGAACAATTGTTCATTTTGCAAGCCTTCTTTCGCTTGCAGTCTTTCATCAAATGGTTTTTGCCTAGACATGATATCCATAATCGATTTTTTATAACATGTTGCCAGCGTCGATCAATGTCTAAATCCTTAAATTTGTCACAAAAGTTTATATAATGGTTTGTTTGTTTACAAAAATGGCAATATTTAGATCTGTTTTCCTCGTTAGAGTTCACCTGATTTGAAACAGTCAATTTTGTTTCTTTTGTCTTTATCTGTCCGAACCTTAGCATCTGTGCAGCTTTTGTTTTCTTGCTTAGCCATCTATGTAAAATAATTAGCTTTGGTTCTTTACTTTTTCTTTCTTGATAATACTGCATAAAAGCTATTCGTTGTGATAATGGAAATTTATCTAATACATCCTCAAACAAGATAGGATTTCTAATATGATCTTTCTCTTCAAAGATTTGTAGTGTACATCAGAGAACTGCAACACGTACCAAAAACGTATACGCATACGTATAGCTTCAAATGCGTCAATGCTTCAATGCGTATCCAGTCCAAAACGTATGCGTACTTCAATACGCATTTTTAACGAGAGCGTAAGTTAAAGTCGGCTCGAACCGACTTCGATATACCCGTTACTCATTTCAAGAAATGTTTAATAGCCATCCTGTGTGCCTGAGGTGAGACAGCCGAAAAGTATGCAACATTTTTTTAACTCGGCTATTTATCATCTTGATGAAAATTTGAGGACTTATAGATGTTGCGAATATAAACTTAAGTTTTAAATTTGAGATCGATATCTCAAAAATTGTGGGTGTTATTCAACATTTTTTATTGTGGGGGCGTGGGTGGGCGTGTCAAAAATTTGAAATAAACTTGATCTGCGTGCAGACAATAGGAGTCTACATTTCAAAATTGGTTGCTCTAGCTCTTCTAGTCTCTGAGATCTAGGTGTTCATACAGACAGACGGACGGACGGACAGAGGGACATGGCTATATCGACTCGGCTGTTGATGCTGATCAAGAATATATATACTTTATATGGTCGAAAATGATTCCTTCTGCCTGTTACATACATTTGCGCGACTTTAATATACCCTTTTACTCTACGAGTAACGGGTATAAAAAGTACGTATACGTATACTTCATAGTGCGTATGCGTATTTCAACTACGCTGACGTATACTTCAAAAGTACGCAGACTACGTTTTAATATTTGAGGCATACGCACACTACGCTTAATTTCTGTGCGTATACGCAAATCAAATGCGTATACGCACTTTTTATTCAAAATTTATTAAAGCCGAAAAAATTCTCCCTATTGCATACTTTTGCCTAAACTCAATAAGTATAAAAATATAAACGAACCTTGGTGAAGACAAGATTACACAAATATCTCTGAAGCAAAATCTGATCAACTTATGTAATTTGCAGCTGCCATAATAAATTAAATCTCGGCTTGGCTCTTAATGGATGTTGTAGCCAAACTTATTTAACATGCTTTAATAATTTGCGGTCGATGTTTAAATGCTATTATATATATAGGCAACTTCCAGAAACAGTTCACCAAAACCAAACAATTAAAAGTGGTAAAAACACTATGTTTTCTCATTTTTTCATAGGGAAACAATTAAATTGAACTAATGTAAGCCATTCTTAAATTTATTCATAGCCCGTTTAAAAAATTTTCGGTTTCACTGTCGCGATAGCGCAATTTTTCTCATTTTGACATTAATATTGCATATTTTTTTTGATAAAACTTTTGCTATCTAAAGTCTTACTGAGGTACACAGCGTAAAAAAAAAATGCATACAAAACCACAAGAAACCATGTGATTGCAATTAATTGTAAGTTTTGTTTTGCACTATAATATAAAACACATAAATAAAATTATGGAAAATTGTAGCGAAGGATTCACGTACATTGGTAAAAACCGACAAAATATTTTTGCTGGAAATTTTTTTTTTAGGATCCTCTAACATTAATCTTTCTTTTAAAGTATTAGTCACACTTCAACTTTCAAAGTGACTTCCACTTTTTGTACCGTGCACACAAAACTTTATGATCAATTATTTCGCAACGGGTGGTGGAAATTAGACCGCGTGAATTAAGACCGCGGTCGGCGGTCTAATTGCATTCTTAATAATGAATTTAGACCGCCATCACAAAATGAAATTAGACCGCGCGGTCTAGTTCTTCAATGTTTGTTGTTTGAACGGATTGTGGATAGATACTTTTTAACTCATTTCCACACCCGCCGTAGACAAAATTTTTGTATTAAAAATCGAGCTATTTTTTCAAAAAAAAATTTTGCCTGCGGCGCTTTCATACGTGCAGAGAGCGCGCGGTCTAATTTCATTTTGTGATGTTGGTCCAAATTAATTTTGCAGAATTAAATTATACCGCGCGGTCTAATTTCATTTTGTGATGGCGGTCTAAATTCATTTTGAAAAATGAAATAAGGCCGCGCAGTCTAATTTCATTTGATGGTTGCAGCTTATATTCAATTTGCAGAATGAAATTAGACCGCCATGCTAAATGCACCGCGGCCTGAATTCACGCAGTCTAATTTCACAAAGCCTTTCGCAACCTATTTTTAAATTATGTTTTATGCCATTCGAAAGTACACTTCAATCTCACTAAACACTGTATAAGTTGAAGGAATATCTTTTAAAAACAAAAATATGTTTATATTTTAATCCAAAAGCGAGTACGAAAGTAGCGTTCGTCACGCGGAAGTTGCCCATATAAAACTAATAGCAATAATAATTGTAGTAAAATATTGTCGAGATTACTGTTCACGTAAATACCAAGGATAAGTTTTGGCTAAAATTAACTCATAACAAGATAAACTAACTAACTAAGTATATTGCTAAGTAAAACCAACAAAAAAATGTAAAAAAGTTACTTAGATTTCCTATAGAAATTTCGAAGTACGCATAAATGAAGTAAAAATGAAGCATTTTGAAAATGCCTACTGCTCAGTTTGAGTACGTATGCGTATTGCGCATTGAGTTTCATAGTGCTTCAGCGTACGTATGCGTATTTCAACTTTTGCGTCTACGTACTACGCATACTCAGTTTTTTTCTGATGCGTAGTGTACGTATGCGTAGCCTACTATTTCTTATGCGTATGCGTACATATGCGTACTTTAAAAAATGCGTACTACGTGCGTAGTTGTTAAATGTCTGATAATGTGTGTTGGTTCACCAAATCGTTCTTTTAACGAGTTAATAATAAAATTTACATTTTGTGGTAACACTCTAACTCTAACACTCTACCTGTCAATGCTTTTCTGAGTCGGTTTATGTTTTCATAGTCGGAAAAGTTACATATATCAGAACTATTTATAAACTTTGAATAAAATAATGGCCATTCAAGAGGATTTCCAGAAAATACAGGTAGATCCTGTGCAATGGTTTGTCGGGCCATAAATGTCTGAATAATGAAATATTGAATGAATAATTGAAATTCCAGTTTTGCTGTAGTAGATCCTGCTGCGTCAAGAATTCCATTTCAATTTTAAGTTGTTGAACCTTTGTTGATTTCCGCGAGCGGTGTGATCCAAGTTTTAATGGTGTCTCCTTTTTTGTTTGTAATGGTGTCTCCATTTCACTTTTGTTGGTGTCTTCTTTTTTATTTGTAATGGTGTCTCCATTTCAATTTGGGTTGCTGTCTTCTTTTTATTATGTATTGGTGTTCCCTTTACATTTGTAGACTTTTTATTTTTGGCTAGTGGATATGGTGTCGATGCATTCCCTTGTGCATTGATTACAGTCTTGTCCAACTGTTCGTTGATCCCATGATCAAATCCACAAGCTAAATTCTCATAATCATTGTCTTTTGTCGATTGCAGACTTTTGTCCTTTTCTGTCCCCATTTTTGCAGTCGATTATTTATTGCGTAGTAGCAGAATCCAGAATATTCCAGTTGTCAGAAATTTGCTATGTACACCCTCTAGTACGGCCGACCCACGCTGTATCAACGTTCCGTTGACGATTTTGTGACTGTCGTTGACGCTCGACTGACGTATTTTTCAAGGCGATGTCCGCTCAATACTTTAACGGCTCTCCAGGCACGCTAGGTCGACGCAATGTCATGCAGAGAAGCAACATAAGCGACGCTCGTTCGACCCAATGACATGCATGGGGCGACTTAAGCGACGCTCGTTCGACCCAATGCCATGTATGTGCCGACTTTAGCGACACTCGTTCGACACGCGTTCGGCCCATGTTACAATTTGACAGGTGGCACGACGCATCACCGTACAAAGAGCAACGCTGGGTTGACGAAAATAGAGTGACTGAAAATACGTGAATTACATACACAAGCTGCACAAGCGCTTTGTCTATGTGTGTATGTGTAGCCGTTTCAAGCAACATACATGTGTATACGCGTCTGATGACATACACACACTTCTGGTGTAATACGCAATTCCGTTGTTGTTGTTGAAGATTAAATTCTTGGAATTTCGCGATGCCTGATTTTTCAAAGTGCCGTTCGCTAGGCTTTCGAAGGACCATAATGTTGTTCGCTAGGCTTTCGAAGGACCATTATGTTGTGTCACATACACCTGTAAATATATGTTTAGTTATTATCCGGTTCGATCGACCAATTCCAATTGTCTCTTCTTCGTCGTTTATGTCAATTTTGTATTTTTCTTTATTAAACTACAACTTAAAACTAAAACTTAAACAATTTAACTTTTGTGGCGGTCAGCCTTATTTCTTTGTATTCTTTGCACTGTCTGTGCTCTTTGCACTGTCTGTGCTGCTTGAAGCCTTTCACTCGACTCGTGGTCTTTTTCAATTGGTGTCACCGTTTTAGGCATCTTTCAAAATACCAAATTCTTACAATTAGGATTGCCAACTCGTCTTACATATTCAACTTAAATACGTTAATATTTGAAATTAAAAATATAACTGCTTAATTCAGAACAGATATACTCTAGGTAGTAGCTCAATCTTATTTCTCGACGACTTTCAAGAATTACAATATGTGAATACTACGAACTTTCTGTCATGAAAGTAATGGCCAAAATACTTTACAGCATTTACAACGGTATATTTGGATTCAAATTAGCTAGTTGTCTTACTAAAGTACTCTACTACGAAGGGTTTGTTTTCAATCCAGTGCCAAAGTATGGCTCCACAGCCTATAGCACTAGCATCAGTATACAACTCGATCGGGTACTGAGGATCGAAAATTACTAAGACTGGTTTATTTGTGAGAATATAAATAACTTTCTTACGAATCTCCTCGTGCTCTGCTTTCCACTCAAATTTATTTTTCTCTGAAGTAAGAAAATACAGAGGCTTCATTAACTGTGAAAATCCAGGGATAAATTGCCAAAAATATAAAGCCAATCCGATAAATTGACGAAGAGTAGGAACTGACCTGGTGGCGAGACTGTCGTTGGAATTAGGGCGACTGTTCAATAAGTGCAGAAAAGTGGCCGCGCTTGATTAAACTGCTGCCATGATATCCCCGGGAAGCATATTTCAACAGCCACTGGGACGCACTTCCAGCCAGGGCTTCACATAGTGCCAAGATTAGGGCACTACCTTGTAATGGCTATTCATTTAAGATGATGTCGACTGTAGCGCACCATTGCGTAACATCAGCGCCAGGAAGGTCCGAGTTGAATTTCGGCAACATAACGCTATTATTCTGCGGCTCGCGTACCGACTCCTGCAAGGATTTTGCAAGCTCCCAAAAATTTTAATTTTGCTGCTCCAGCATAGATCGAAATTGTTCATCCGCCGTCAGGGAACGCGAGGCTGATCCCACTTCTGATATCAGGGGCGAAGACATTCCGCTTTTTAAATTGTACCAGCTTTTATGACTTTCACAATATACGGAGTGCAGTGAGTCTCTGCGTGTGTTTTTTCTCAAAACTTATCGCCAAGTGATTTCCTTTGACATGCAGTCACACACACCAGAGCCACACACGATGTCAGTCTACTTTGACATCTCACTCTAACATTGACGTTCAGGGACAACTCTAGCTAGCACATCTCTAGCTTGATTCACAACACTAGCCAATTCAAATGTATGTAGGTTTTATAATGATATTTTAAATTAAATATTTACAATTTGAATTACTTTTTCAGCCTGCGTACCCTTAGAAGGTTACCAAACCGCTGAGGAGCAGCTTCAGTATGCTTTATGTATAAAAAAAGCGCATTATAAAACTAAAGTGTGTAATAAAAAATAAATAATCACAACAATTTAATAATTATTTAAACTAAATAAATTGTTTAATATTTTGGAGCATATTACCTTACAGATATCTAGTAGTTACTGCTGTAGCTAGCTACGCCACAGATTACTTTTCGCTAGCGCTTCGCTAGGACATGCCCACGTAAAAGTAATCCAAGCCGGTAATCCAGCGAGGAGTTAGTGAGGGTTTACCGAATTGCTAGCAATTCGCTAGCGCTGCAATAGGTACAAGAACTGAAGGGGAACAACAGCACATACAAATTGCAAGTCGGCTGGCACTCACACATACCAGCTAACCAAAACCAACCCCGATGTGATCGTTTGGCCCTCGTCAGAAGTGCGTTGGAGGGAGAGGGAAGACAAAGACAGAGTGCGGTTTGGGCAGACAGAGGCTGTAGATGTTTCTGCCAGAGGCTGGGCAATGGGTCCAGTTTTCTCCGCGGTGATCGACAGACGTGCCCGCAAGTACATTCACCGAAGTACATTCACCACGGGCGACGCCGCCGCCGTAGCAAAACCAAGTCGCGTCCACTTGCCCGAAATACCAACGCCTTGTCCAACAACACGCCAGAAACGACCTACCAGCAAGGAGACAAAACAACAGACATCCAGAGGAATACAAAAACCAGCGGGTAAATATAGGCTTAGCTTTGACTTGGAATATCTAGGGAATCAAGCAATGGTGCGGTTAGGGAAAGCCTTTTCTTTGTAACCACGTGTACCCCAGAAAAACTTGTGAAATTCTAGAAAATAACCTAATCAAGCCTGATCAAGCTGGCATACCTTGCATGGTCGCCGGAGGTATGTGGCTGGATTAGCTCTGGTTAGTACACGTGTGTAAGGTGTCGATTGGGCTAGATCGCAGGCATTTCGACGTGCTGCGCACCGAGAAAAACTGTGAGAATCAGAAGAACTAAGTCTCAGATCGTGTCAGAGAACCAGTAGAAATTTCCAGTCGGGTAGGTCCTACGACACAACTGTACCTGGTGTGTCAAATTAGCATACCTTGCTGGGTCGCTGGAGGTGTGGTGGTTTGACTGACTTGGATAAGTACACGTGGGCAAGGCGTCATTTTGCGCTGGGCTGCCGGCAAATTGACGTGTTGTGCACCAGCGTAGTAGGTATCTTTTAGAGCCCCTGACAAGGAGCAAATTTCGCCAAATGTTGCGCTGGGTCGCCGGCAACATAGCAGCCTTTGTCAGGGTTTTAATCATAGAACGAATGTGTGGGTTAAGTTTGGCCAACCTGTGCTGGGTCGCCGGCAGGTAACTAGGGTTGATGCATCATTTGCTTGGGGATCCTCTACGTTGAGCTGCGACGCCGTCAGCGTGGTGGGTACCCAAAGAAACCCCAAATATACAAGTTTTGCCAAAATTATAAGAATTTTTCCCTCCCCAAGTCTCGGCACTTTTATATTATACATTTTTTGTAAGCGACCTTGGACAGAACTAAGTCCTACCTCAGCTGGAAAACTTCCTTACACATTTTGTCAAAATACTTTCTTGACAATTTTAAGGGTGCTATACCAGAGTTCCCCAGCCATAGCCCCTGGGGGCCGAACATACTCGCCAATTCACACCGAATGCTTACAGAAGTCATGCATCACTGTGTGTTAGAGCTGTTAGGGCTCTCTTCTTTTTTTAATTACATAAACGTTCGATTAGGGTCTTATAAACATACTGTAAAACTTTCAATCAGATCCGACAATATGTTTTACATAAATAAACAAAAACAATTTTTTTCCGACCCTTATATTTTTTTTTGGTGAAAGCTAACACCCAAATGGATCAAATCCATAATTTAAATATATTAAAAATCATTTTTACTATATCAAAAACAGTTGTCGAAACTTTAAATGCGATTATCTCGGAACCACTTTTTCCAAAATGGTTGCAAAAATTTAAGGAGTAACTGTTGACCGATTTTAAACATTTTTTTTAATAACTCTTAATACCAATCTGGAAGGAACTAGGATAGTTTTGATCGGTCAAAAATTAACGAAGGTAGGACCAATACAGTGGAATTTTCATTTCCACTCACCATCAGATAATCCGTTCTCAAAAAATTTTTGCAACCATGGGCCTATGTTTTAAATTTTTGGCCAACTTTGAACTGGAATACAACAACAACTGCAGCAAAAACCACAACAAATAAATTTCTAAGCCTTAAATCCGGATTTTATTTGTTTTTTATACTCTGTTCCCATTAAAAATGGGAAAAGGGGATCATGAAGTTGTGAAAATGTATGTAACAGCCAGAAGGAAGCTTCTCCGACCCTATAAAGTACATATATTCTTGATCAGCATCAACAGCCGAGTCGATATGGCCATGTTCGTCTATCTGTCTGTCCGTCTGTCCGTCTGTCTGTCCTTCTGTCTGTCTGTCCGTCTGTCTGTCTGTCCGTCTGTCTGTATGAACGCGTCGATCTCAGAGACTATTAGAGATAGAGACACAAATTTGCATGCACATTGGTGTATACCGTACCCAGATGAAGTTTGTTTCAGATTTGGAAAACAAACAAAAAATGTAACAATAGTTTTACAGAAAATTCGGAAATTTATTTAGTAACGAGATATACTCCGCTCGAGATATATAAATCACAAATACAAATATACAAATACGATTGCTATGACATTAGAGGCACAGGCTCCTACATCCCTTCCTTATTGTTAGGCTAAAAGACTTCAACTTGCCTTGTACCAGGACTTATGATTTTCCGTTTTCTTGCTTTTCTGGGACTTGCTAATAGTTCAACATTTGTTGCATGGATTGAGGAAACCAAGATAAAACCCAAACAAACCATATCTCGTCTTCTTCTTAATAGTCCAGTTCACCGGTTTCAGAGACTGGCACTGTTATCGGTATCTGTTCAGATGACTAACGTTTCGAGTCTCGGTACATTGCCCATCGAACAGCTGTTGCCATCCTTTTCCGTCACCTCATATTCAGTTGTGTCGAAGTTCGAAGTGAGTTACTTTCCTTTGCCCATTTCTTTTTATCCGCGACCAGCTTCATTCATCGGAAATCCACGGGCCTGTTGGGAAACTTGTCCTGTCCATCGGCGCCAGACTTTCTGTCTCGCAGTCTATGCACTCCTTTACTTCTTTATCTGTCTCGCGGTCTATCAGTGGCCACTGGCCAGCACACCTTCGACCTTAGTCCTCGTTGAATCGCTGTCCCGCCTGGAATCCTTCGTGGGCTATATCGAAGCTTCGAACAGCTCGAAGCGGAATGGATAAAGTCTCTTCGAATTTGCTAACTCCCAGCTATTTCCGGCTAGGCCAACCATTGCGTCCATCCTCTCTTCGTCTCGCTCTTCGCTATCTTCGTTATTGAGAGTGACTCTGGAATTTCATCTGTCACAATATATATCACACGGTGTTTGCCCCTTTCGTCAAAAGTACGTGAAGAATTCTGTTTTCACCTTTCTCGTTGAAGCTCTTGGTAACCGATAACTGTGAGAGACAGCGAATCAGCAATGTTGCTCTTGCCACTTTGATATTTAACTTTGAACTTGTACGCCGGCCAGTGAAATAGCCATCTCTAGATCCGAGCTGGTGGCTTCGATGTGGGATTAAAAATAGACACTAAAAACAAAAAAAAGAAAACAATCAGATAGGAAACAATCATGTTCCGAATATTGATCGTTACTTCTCGGTTATTCTGCATCCTTTGAATTCCTTCTTCAATAATTTCCTCAACTTCGTTGTCTTCGACATCCGATTTGGTTGAGCCGAAATTTCACTTTTTAAGCTATCCTCGAAGACGAAGAAGAAATGGATGAAATGATTCGCCGACACCTGGAGCTATATTCCGAAAAATATGTCTCGAACGGTGGGTTCTGCTTCGACTAAAAAAAAAATAAAATATTCCGTTAGTTTCCGGACAAGAACGGCGTATACATAAATTTTTCAATTCATCATCATACTCCTCCAATGCTCCAGGCAATGAGAACGTCACTGCTTGGAGTTGCATGCCGCCTAGGTGAAGTACCTTGCTCTTTTTAAACTTCTGCCGCTAAATAAATTTAAAAAACACGCAGCCACTTCTCCCACTCATGACGAACCAATGGTTTTGTAATCCACCTGTGAAGATAAGAAAACTTTACTATATTCTTTATTTTTCCAATAGTCCAACCGCAATGTTATTGCTTTGGTTAATACATGCACAATGTAAATAACCTTCCATGGTAGGGCTCAAGTCCTGTAACCGACCTCCGCAAGGCACAGTTCTTAGTGCAAGTCAACTAGCCTTAGCAAGTCCCAGTCTTTTCTCTGCTGTTCGCCCTTCTAGCATAGGTAGCTTTCTTAAAACCTGCACCTCACCTTCCATTGCGAGGCCAAGCTTTCGTCGAAACACATAGTAACAATGCAGTCAGCCTACCTCCGCAAGGCACAGATCTTGGTGCACGTTAACTATCCTATGCAAGGCCCAGTCTTATCTTTTCTGTTCGCCCTTCTAGCATAGATAGTTTTCTTGAAAAGTACTCCTCCCCTTCCATTGCGAGCCCCAGCTTTCTTAACACATACACTTTTCGCTTACCAGCTTCTTTTACCTTCTTAATAATTAATTTTGCGTATAGTTCTTTGTTTTTTAGGCAATTCGTTTTTGTCAAGCCAGTTGCTTGATCCTTGTGCCACTGTCATCACAGCTCTACTCACCAAATCACTTTCCCAATATATCAGGATATTCGACTCACAGTTTGAAATCCTTACGCGTTGTGGTAGAGAAAAAAAATATTTTAAACTATATAAGAGACGGCACACTCTCTTTTTTGTAATCGAAACTAGAAAAAATTTTCAAGAAACAACGCAAAAAACGCTTTTTTGAATGCTTCGCATTTCAATATTAACGGGCACTTCTAAGCTCAGAAGTTCAAGCTTTTGCACTTAGAAAGTTCAGCCCTTAGCTTAAGCATTACCACCAGAAAGTTGAAAGCACTCATTGCTTGTCTATTTTTGCTTTCATTGCTTTTAGCAGTTCCCAACTGATCTAAGCAATGATTGTATTTAGAGGCAGTTGGCAATCATGCTTTCTTCAACAAAAAGCCTACTGAAGAGTCGTTAGGGATAACGATGAAACAGTTCTGTATAGGCAACCAGCTCTTTTTGGTGGTACAATGCATAAGTTGTTTACAGTTGTGAACAAACGCAACTTTTTCGGACCTAGAGCCAGCCAACTCACTAATTAAATTTAATAATTTTTTCCGAATTTTAATCCTTGTCGCCAATGGAAACGTAAGTCATCTAAAAAGATACCGATAAGGGTACCAGTATCTGAGACCGGTGATCTGGACAATTAAGGAGAAGACGAGATATGGTTTGATTGGGTTTTCTCTGGGTTTCCCCATCCATGCATCAAATGTTGAACTTTTAGCAAGTCCCAGAAAAGTAAGAAAACGGAAAAAGAGAAGTATCGGTACAAGGCAAGTTGAGTTCTTTTGTCCTAACAACAAGGGAGGAATGTTAGAGCCTGTGCCCTGGATGGAATAATTCCAGCCATGCTAAATTATTAAAGCCATGCGTCTCAGGTCTTCGGCGAGTGGTTCGGGATTCAGGCTGAATTCCTTGGCATATGTCGCTAATTGTGCCTTCTGTACGTTGAATACCCAGCCTCATGGTAGTTTTCCGACTTCGACCATGTTTTGGGGTGGTGGTAAACGATTTATTAATGTCTCAACAAAAGAACCAAGGTCCCAGCTCGGACGCCACTGTAACGCCCCCTTTACGTGGCACGGGCATAGTTCGCCGTTACAGTGCTTGTCTCAGAAATGATTGGTTTCTGGGACACTTGGTTCTTGTTTGCTGAAATTGTTCACCCGCCCAAATAAGTAGACACCGGGTGGGTCGTGGATATTAGCTTAATTTCATTGAAGTTTCTCTCAGAGGGTGACCTTGGTCCCTGATCAAGATATTTCGTGTGGAGGATCGGGCCGAGGGCCGATCTGGTTTGTCTCGATCTTTGCCGAGGGTGACCGGGAATCGTTCCAAGTTTTGCTGTGATGGAACGCGCCTACCCGCGTGTGTCGTAGCTGTACTCTACCGGATGCAGTGCGTCAATCTTGGTGGACACAGCCAGGGAACCGCACACCCTGAGGCTCACCCACTGCCGGTTCGGAGAAGGCAGAGTGGGAGGTGGACGGGCAAGCGACGGTGCTATTCAACCGGGAATCCCGTCGACCAAAGCCGATTCGGAAACCGCGCTACTGGACCCGTGTTTGTGAGCGCGACGTAGCCGATTCGGAAACCGCACTACCGAAGTCCCGAAGATTACGCCGGTTCTTTGCCGGATTCAGTGCGTCACTCTGATTTGGACACTGCCAGGGAGCCGATTCGGAAATCGCACACCCTGTGGCTTACCCGCCGCCGATTCGGAAACCGCGGGGTGGGAGTCGGACGGGCAAGCGACGGTGCTATTCAACCGGGAATCCCGTCCAAACACAGATGCCGATTCGGAAACCGCGCATTCGGAGCCGCCCAAAGCCGATTCGCAAACCGCGCTATTGGACCCGTGTTTGGAAGCGCGACGTAGCCGATTTGGAAACCGCACTACGGGAGTCCCAGTGATGACGTCACTGATGGGTGCAGTGCATCCAACCAAACTTTAAGGACAGGGGCGAATTCGGGGATCGAACCCCTTGTGGCTCACCCACCACCGATTCTGAAACCGCGGGGTGGGATTTGGACGGGCAGCGACGGTGCTATTCAACCGGGAATCCGTCTAGACACAGATGCCGATTTGGAAACCGCACACCTGGAGCCGATCACTGCCGATTCGGAAACCGCACTAGTCATCCCTTTAGTTGGTACTTACTTGTTGATCTGATACTCCAAGGTGTTGACTCGACCGGAGTCGGGGACTAAGCCACTGCGTTGATGCTTATAGGCTGCTGGGCGCAGTCGACGGTGGCAGCGAGCGCAGCTGCTGGAAGTTATAAAATATGACTTCAGGTGGCAACTTATGCTTAATTTCTTATATTTGTGTGTGAAAACTTAAAAAGGAACTTTATGATTATGTTGCGCTTCGTGCGGCTTAGGCTTATGTGTAAATGTGTATATCTTGATTATGTTTATATTGCGCATCGTTCGGCTTAGGCTTATGTGTGAATGTGAGTATAAAGGAATATAGTGCTAGAGGTTATATATATATATCATATATGTTGATTATGTTTATATTGCGCTCCGTGCGGCTTAGTGAATGTGAACATAAGGGAATATAATGCTAGCGGTTATAACTATACTATACTCGCAAACTATAACTATAACTATAACTATAACTATAACTATAACTATAACTATAACTATAACTATAACTATAACTATAACTATAACTATAACTATAACTATAACTATAACTATAACTATAACTATAACTATAACTATAACTATAACTATAACTATAACTATAACTATAACTATAACTATAACTATAACTATAACTATAACTATAACTATAACTATAACTATAACTATAACTATAACTATAACTATAACTATAACTATAACTATAACTATAACTATAACTATAACTATAACTATAACTATAACTATAACTATAACTATAACTATGACTATAACTATAACTATAACTATAACTATAACTATAACTATAACTATAACTATAACTATAACTAAAGTGCCTAGAAGGTATTTAAAATACATTGCTGCTAACCAGCCATACAGCACTGAGGAGGAAGAAAACTTAAGGTGCATTAAACAATTTGATTCTCCATTAGTATTTAATTGTATCGCGCACACCATCGATTTGCGTACCTGGTCACTGAATTTTTTTTTTCCCTCGCTGTGATGGATACCCGGCTTGAATGAGGAATAATCATCCAAAATGCTCCAGTGATTCAATTCCGTCGTTCCAGTTCGACGCTATTTCCACCTACATTTTTCAGTATATAATTGTTTGTATGTTTAAGCGGTATTTTTTCCTTTCTAGCTATGGTCACACGGCATACATGTGGTTCTTACTAATAGACGGGCCTTTGTTTTTTCTGAATAGTTTTATTAATAAAAATGGAAGAATATGCTCGAGAGCCATGCCCGTACCGAATTGTCGATGATTGTGGCGGTGCCTTTGCTATGGGCTGCATAGGCGGTGGTGTTTTTCAGGCTATAAAGGGTTTTCGAAATGCTCCCTCGGGTGTAAACAGACGATTGGTATGTATGAGAAACAGTATTTATGTAATGATTAGCATGATGAAATACACATTTTCTTTGATTTTTAAATAAAATGAATTTACTCTTTAGTTGAGAATCACACGCATATGTCCAATTTTGATGAGTAGATTTGATTTACATATGTATATACTTACATACAGCGAATCAATAAAGTATTGGCACTATTAAATTTTCAAAGTTTGTTTCTAAATATCTTTGTTTATATTTAACTTAAAGAAATTATAAAGGTGCTACATTTATTGTTCAACATTTGACTTCATTTCCAAACAAGAGCGCTGTAGTCGAGTTTAACGACTACAAAATACCCTGTTCAATTGAGACACACATGCAAACACACTCACACACGCGCTCGCATACACGCGGCCTAGCTGCCTGCGTGCAGTGGCTGCCTTCCCACAAGCAAAATTGTTTCGTGTATAACTTTGGTATTTTTGCTTGGATCTTATTTTCCTTCTGAGAGTAGATAGATAAAATGCCCAGGATAATATATATTAAGCCACGATGTTCTAACTTTAAAATTGTGGCTCTGACAGTTTTTTGTGATTAAAGGGGGGAGGGGGCACATTTTCCAAATCTGAAACAAACTTGATCTGAGTACGGTATACACCTATGTGCATGCTATTTGTGTCTCTATCTCTAAGTCTCTTAGACAGACGGAAATGGCTATATCCACTCTGCTGTTGATGCTGAACAAGAATATATATATTCTTTATAGGGTCGGAGAAGCTTCCTTCTGGCTGTTACATACATTTGCACAACTTCATGATCCCCTTTTCAAATTTTTAATGGGAACAGGGTATAAAAATTAATTTTGTATTGGAGCTATATCTTAATGATGTCTAGAAAAAGTTGCTAGAAATCTGAAAACAAATACAAAAATTAGGATATCAGTGCAATAAAGCAGGGCTTAATCCCGAAACGAATTTCAGTTCCGGTACCGGTTCCGGTACGTCCCGAAATGAATGTTTCGGATAAAGGTTCTATTTCGGTTTTCAACTAATTTCTGTTTTCGGTTTCGATACGGTACCCGGATTTTTATTTCGGTATACCTGTACGTACCGGTGCTACCTTTTTTTAATATTGGAAAAATTAAATTCTGAGATAAATCAAAATCATTTTATTCATGTGTGATAAAACGAATCAAAATTCAACACAAAATTAATGGTTTCACATTTAATCATACATCAAACAATTTTGGGAACTTTGTGGAGGATTCTGACCACCAGTTAAGAATGCTTTCATGGTTTCGAAAACGTGCGAGAAAAGTCTTTATGGAATCCAGTATCTGTTTACGACGAAGCTAGCTAGAGACGACGAATTTTTTTATAATTCCAATTTGCAGTGTATCCAAATGGAGTTAAAGTCACCCAAAACAAGATTTTCGGCTTGAAGTTTAGTTGTGACCACCTCCGCTGGTCCTAATATGCGTACAGTTTCGCGAACTGAGTCTCACACTTTCCGGTGCAGAAGAAAGTCGTTATCTGCAGCCGCAAAACTGGAGCAAATGTTGATAATGTCTTCCGCTGCATATATTTTAGCATCCTGTAGGTTGAGCTACTATTCGTGACCAAATCTACGATGCGCGCTGCAAAGGTAAAAAAAACCGAAACAGTACCGGTACCAACGTTTCGGTTTCGTTCCGGTGCTATCGGTTCCATTAATAACGGTAAACGGTTTTCGGTTCGCAAATAAAAATTTGTATAGGTTCCGGTACCGGTACTTGATTTGAAACGGTTTATTTCGGTTAACGGTTCCGGTATTAAGCCCTGCAATAAAGGTATCACCAGATGTGAACATTTTTAAATTTGTAAGAAATGTACCTAAACCTTGACCGATGAAATTCTAATTATGAAAAATCAGCTGAGTATTCTATTACATTTATTTTGACAAAAAATAATTACCTTAGCTTTCTTAACATGCATAACAGGTGCTTGAAAGGAAACATTTTTTACGAAAGAACCACGCAATAAATTTTAATAAACTCTTCACCATATAAAGCCCCGTACTATTTCTAATTAAACAAAAGAAAAATGAATTCAAAATTTTTTAGCGCTTCAAAAGTTACTGAATTCTGTCCAAGGCAAAACGATTCTGAGCTAATCGCGATTTCGCGCCAGTCATAAAGTATAATTCGCCAGCGCTTATTCCCATTCCTTGAGGTGGTGGGTTTTAATTAATATGAAAAACTTTGGTTGGTTTTGCGAATAATTGTTATTAAAACAAAAATTTCAATGTTAAAACTAATTAAATTATTTATTTATTTGATGCAACCTATCCAGAAATACTACATTTCCAAGATTAGTTTTGTTTGGTAGAATTGTTTTGGTTGTGAATTTTGTTAAATCTAACAATTCACGAAAGGTTTGAAAAGGTTGTGGCACCTAAGAAATGGAGTTCGTTTGGAATTTGGTTGAAGCAGGTTTCTGTGGCACCCTCGTATTTATTCTTGTAAATTCATTTCATCCCCCTCAAGGTAGTCCCGCCTTGATGCAATACACTTGCGCCAACGATATTTCCAATTTTCAAAACAAGTCCTCTTCCGGTATAGACTTCAATTCCTTCTACGATTCGGTTTCTATCTCCTATCGATTCAAAACGGTGTCCACGTAGCTGTCTCTTGAGTTTAGCGAATAGCCAGAAGTCGCATGGTGATAAGTCAGGTAGTTGCGTAACGATATGGGTGGAGGTTTTTGGCGAAATGGTCACGAATTACGATTGCAGTGTGAGATGATGCATTATCGTTTTTCAAAAACCAAGAATTATCTCTCCACAAATAAGGTCATTTTTGACCGCAAGCACCCAAATAGTATTCTTTGTTGACAGTTTGATCAGTTGGAAGGAATTCATAATGCACCACACCGCGGTTTTTCCATGAAATTGAGCGTTTTTAGCAGCATTCGAGATTTCACATTTCTAAGGCCCAAATGGTCACTCAAAATGGTTTTCACTGAGCCTTCCGATATTCCAAAAATGCCAGTAAGGTCTCGGACTGTCAATCAACGATTTTGGAGCACCAATTCCTTGCTTTAGTTGATGTGTAACTCATCAGTTAATGTTGATTTTCGTCCTGGCCGTGCCTCCCCTTTAGATATTATAAAAAACGAATAATTCACTTTTAGCTGTTTACAAAAGGACGCGAGTCTCTATTTTGACGTGTAATTTTGCACAGATTATTATTGTGATAAGTAAAAAAATTCAGGGACAAGTACACATACATGGTCACTTCTAAAAGATCTTGGAGTTGGCAAGACAAAATGCCATCATAAAATTGACGTTAACTCTAATGAACTTAATAGTATATTTGCTAAATCTCACGTTCCTGATGTAAAGCACAACACGTACCTAAATAGTCAACCTTTTAAAACCTGTGATATTAGATTTAGTTTTGTGTGTGTTAATCAATGTGAGGTCCTAGAATCGATTGTGAAAATCAAATCGAATGCTACAGGTTTTAATTACATAAACCCGAAATTTTTGAAACTTATTTTTCCATATATACTGCAATACATAACGTACACTTTAAGAAAAAGGAAAAGGAGACGATCTCAACAACATACAAGGCCATAGGTAGATCCATGGTCAACTATGCCGCTCCAATATGGTCTCCGTCTCTGAGTGACACCCAATGGCGAAACCTCCAGCTTGCGCAGAACGCTGCGCTGAGAGTAGCCACAGGATGTCACACAATGACGCACCCAGACCACCTCCACCAGGAGACAGAGATCCTCCCAGTCCGAAACCACAACCAACTCCTCACTCAGCAGTACCTCATCGGCTGCCACTGCGAGTCTCACCCAAACCACGACTGCACCACTGGAAGCATGTCAAGGAGACCCAAAGCAGTCCGCTACGACCTGAGAACCTAGATTCCAACAGGCCGACAACTCCTGGGAAATGGCATGGTAACAGTAACAACATCCGCTGAGGCCAAAAAGAAGGCACACACCAACATGGTCGCCTGCACCATAGAAGTCTACCAAGACAATGTTGTCCCGGGAGGCAGGCCGCCACCCATCGGTCCCGCGGAGAGGACCCTCACCAGGCGCGCCAGGGCGACTCTTGCCCAGCTCCGATCAGGGAAAAGCAGGCACCTAAATAACTATCTCGCCCGCATCAACCCAGAGGTGATCGATGAATGCCCTAAGTGTGGCCTCAGCCCACATGACACCAGACACCTCTTCGAGTGTCCCCTGAACCCAACTGTTCTCACTCCCCTAGATTTATGGTCCCAACCAGTAGAGCTAGCCACCTAACTGGACAGGGAATAGCTTCTCTACATCCAACTAATCATTTACCCTTTTCTTTCTCTTTATCTTCCTTTCTTCCACATACATACGAAACTTTCCAGCCGTTACAACAACAACAACGTACACTTTAAACACTGCCCTTACAACACCCACATGTCCTGATAAATGAAAAGCTGCCAAGATTATTGCTATTCCAAAATCTTCCAATGAGTATAGGCCAATTTCGATATTGCCTTTCTTATTAAAAGTCCTCGAAAATCTAATGGCAAAACAAATAAATCTATTTATGATCTCTGAACAACTTTTTAATGACAATCAGTCAGGGTTTATGAAAGATAGAAGCTGTACGCCGGCTATAATAAACATTACGGAAGATATTCGATCCCAGATTGACAATGGCAGTATAACATTTCTGACTCTCTTGGACTACAGTAAAGCATTTGATACGGATAACCACGAAATTTTGTGCACGAAACTCAAACAATTGTATATGTTCTCAAACACAGCTGTAAAATTTCTTCAGTCATATCTGGCGGACCGGCGACAATCGGTAGTCACCCTTAAAGAATTTTCATCATTCTTGGCTATAAAACGCGGTGTCCCGCAGGGATCCGTTCTTGGGCCTCTCCTGTTTTCAATATATTATATGTCAATGACCTGCCAAGCGTATTTTCAAAATGTAATGTTCGAATGTATGCGGACGATGTTCAGTTATATGTTAGTAGACCCTTGTGTTAGATTAATGAATGTGTCCAAGTGTGCAATAGTGAATTAGATAAAATAAGTGATTGGGCTGAAAGAAATGGGCTTGGACTAAACCCATGTAAGTCAAAATGCTTGGTTATCAGCAACAAAAGTGTTAGGACTGACAACTTGCCACGGCTAACAATTAATAACACTTCAATAGAGTATATCGAGCGAGCCAGCAATTTGGGTTTTACATTTAATTCATCTCTTACATGGAAAGACCATATAATCAGAGCCACAGGCAAGATGTACGGAATCCTCAGAAACCAATATCTGATAATGAACTTTCTGCCAGTTAAAATTCGGTTGCTGATAGCCAAGACTTTGCTTACCTCTGTTTTTTTTATGGAGTTGAAGTTTTAAACAATTGTGATTCAGAAAGCCAAAGGAAGCTTTGGGTAGCATTTAATAATATAGCACGTTTTATATAGAATCAAAAACGAACTGACAGAATATCCGATGTTTCTATTAAGATATTTAATTTACCCCTGCAGTCGTGGATGGAAGTAAGAAGTCTAGTTCTTTTATATAAAATAGTTTGGACTCATGAACCTTCATTCCTGTACCAGAAACTTAATTTCAGTATGCCAAGAAGAACGAACAATATTATATGTTAAAAAGTTAGGCTTGCATTATCTTTATCTATGCTGACCGCTGTTGGAACCGACTACCACACGAAATTAAGACTATAAGAAACGCCACGCAGTTTAGGATTAAAATAGAATCGCACCTACGAACCACAAACCATCAAAACTAAAAGTAAATAAATAAATAAAATATTTTTAGCTATTTATCAATGTTAAATATATGTAAAACTCAGATATGTATTGAATGTTTAGATTTAGGATAATATTTAAGTAGGATCATAAATGTTTCATTTCTAAATTTAATAACTTGTGACTAGCGCTTTAAATTATACGTATAATGTACTTGTAGCGTTAGGATGATTAGCCAATAAAGAAAGAAAGAAATATGTTAGTGACAGTGTTGTCAAATTTAAAATAAAGACATTTGTCGCTATCGGAATCGCAAAAAAATGTAAATTCAAATTTTCCGTTATTTTTTGCCCACATTAGAAGTGTGTATTTGGTTTTTGTATGTAACAGCCAGAAGAATCATCTCCAACCCTATAACGTGAATATATTCTAAATCAGTCGAGTCGACAAAGCCATTTCCGTTTGTCTGTCTGTCTGTCTGTTTGAACAAAGAGATCTCTGAGATGGCAAGAGTTAGCGGTTTGACATGTTCGGAACATATACTTCTTATACTTGCAACCAGATTTAGTTTATTTCCAATTTTTATTATAGCCCTAGCAAATTGGAAAACCCGTGATATTTATAGATAGATGATTTATACCTACTAGACACATTTCGTGATGAGCATTATTTATCGATGTACCAAAGGAATGATGAAGATTGGATGAACGATAGTGAAGTTATGAAAATAAGAAAGTTCGCAGCAGCCGCGCTGCTTTTACTGCTACTGCACGTACAAAGTATATTACAGCCGAGCTTGACCGACTTTATAACTTGTTTTTCTTTAATTTGCCAATGATATTTATTTTCACGCATGGGCCCGAAACACTTCATTTTGTATTTGTTGGAAAGTCTCTTGAACGCAAACAAAAATAAAAGCGAAAAATTTAAAACAGACACAGACTCGTGTAGTTGTGCGCAAGCGAAATGAAGCAAGTGTTTTCATCATGGTATCATGTATTCGTACATTAAAGGCGTATTCTATACATTAAAGGCGTACGATCAAACTAAGTGAAAGTGAAAACCGGAAAAGGCCCGTATATTCTTACTAGCACGCTTAATTGATAAGGTGGAAAGTCACAGCATATTAAGTGAATACCAGACAGGATTCAGAAAGCGATATTCCACCGAGGACAGCATATATATCTTTATTGACTTTAAAGCGGCATTTGACACTATCGACAGGCAAAAGTTGATTATGAAATTGAGCTCTTTCAGGGTATAGTATAAAATGGCAAAGATTACCCAAAGCTTGTTCTCCAAAAACCGAACTGCAGTTTGGGACGGAAGCACTTTATCGGATTGGTTCAAAACCGGAACCGTTAACCGAAATAAACCGTTTCAAATCAAGTACCGGAACCGATACAAATTTTTTCTTGAGAACCGAAAACCGTTTACCGTTATTAATGGAGCCGATAGCACCGGAACGAAACCGAAACGTTGGTACCGGTACAGTTTCGGTTTTTTTTTACCTTTGCAGAGCCCATCGTAGATTTGGTCACTAGTTGGAGCTCTACATACAAGATGCTAAAATATTTGCTAGCGGAAGTCATCTTCAACATTTGCTCCAGTTTTGCGGCTGCATATAATAACTTTCTTCTGCACCGGAAAGTGTGGGACTCAGTTCGCGAAATTGTACGCATATTAGAACCAGGGCGGCAGGTGTATGTATTATTTGATAGATACAGTAAAATACTATTCAGCAATATTAACACGAGACCTGTCCGATAAACCAAACCTGAGAAATCCAGTTTTTAAAAAATTTTTTTTTTCCGTTTTGTCGTTTTTGACGATATTTGAAATTGTTTATAAAACTTACAAAAAATTTATTTTCAAAACCGAAATTCACGTTTTGGTGGGAGTGTCGAGAACAAATTTCGGATTTTTTTTTATTTAAATCAAAAATGGTCAATTTTAAAACCGTTCGGTTTCAAAAAGAATGACCCAGATGCAAAGAAGGCGCTGAATAGCACTTGGAAGTCTCTTCTCGGGAAAAACCACGTTTACCATAGCACGAAATTTAAAATGTTTTGAAGCAACCGCCAAAGCGATAATGTGCTATGCAGAACAAGTCTAGGGTTTCTAATTCTACGATGAGGTGGAGCAACTGCTGCGGTTCTACATAAATAAAAAATGTTCGTTAAACTAACACCACCCCAACAAACGCCATTCACCTTGTAACTGGGCTCCATTCACCCGCCCCCACTCTACATTCAAACCCTGAAACAGCACTTTCTTTATATAAATAAGGTGATGGATATGCCGGAAAGCAGATTGCCCATAATTGTTACGAATCACTTACTTCGTTCTAAATCACAATTGTTTTTCGACATGGGAAACACTAGCTGACCGTGCATATATTTTATACCTCATATTCCAACAGTAAACGAAGAATGCTCCCTGTGTAACCTGCGTGTTAGAGAAGACGGATACCACTTAATCGCAATATGCCCCATTCTTATCGAACTCCGGCGGTTACACTGGAAAAAGGCATCTCTGACGAAGGAGGAATACTTGGCGGCGCTAAACGGTGCAGACTGGCACATGCTAGTTGAGTTCCTAAAGAATACGCTGAGATACAGGCGAAATATTATGAACGAGGTTATTTGAAGGGGACCAGCACTGCCACTAGATAGGAACGATGTTGTATCTCGCGAAGAGCGGGGCACCTGCATGTAGTACTCGAAAGTGGCAGGCATTCTCGAAGGAAGCTTAGTTTGGCAGACGGATATATAAGTATTCTACTACTACTACTACTACTACTACTACTACTACTACCACTACTACTACTACTACTACTACTACTACTACTACTACTACCACTACTACTACTACTACTACTACTACTACTACTACTACTACCACTACTACTACTACTACTACTACTACTACCGTCTGTCTGATTCTACGCCCATCACTTTTAAAGCTATCGAGCTGAAATTTTGCAGAGTCTTTTGACGCACGCTGCTAATATGTCGGAAATGTCCGGATCGGATGATCGGATACTTCTTGTAGCTGCCATAGAAATGAGCGGTCGGAAAATGTGTTGATATTTTTTTAGAAAAACTTATTTGTTGTCAATGTTAGCGCTCTTAAACTTTGTCATTATTAATATTATATGATTTTAAACTGATCTGCGAAAGGACATAGCCCCAACGCTATTAGTTTTTTAAGTATGCAGATTTAAAGTACATCAACCGAAAGTTTTTGTGATGTTTTTTATATTTCTAGTACCCACCCTGAATTTTTAACATCATTTTCATTTATATTTTATAATTTCAATCACTATCCTTTTTCGGTCTTAGCTGGCATGTATACTCCAGGGTTGTGCCGCTGGCATTATTTTCTTCAATAAGCATTGTTGGGGCGGTCTCCTGCGGTACTTCTGGGTGTCCCCCGTGGAATTTGGCCGAGCTTCGATTCGGTTGGAGATTTCATCCCCGTTGTGGTAGCCGGTGCATTCAGTTCTGCTGCAGTACCCTGCGCAGTACCTTCTCCCTCGCTGTCAGTGACTTCGAGTTGCAGCACTCCGGCTGTGCCCTTTGGTCGAAATCGCAAACCGTTGAAGCAAACTTTTTCAAGTGTATTAAAACTTCGGCACAGACGAAGTTAGCTTTATTTTCTCGTTTTATTTTTGATTTATCCCTTTACTACATTTTTTTATAAATTTTTTATTTTTAGATTGGAAGTTTGACGGCAATAAAAACACGCTCCCCGGTAATAGCAGGAAATTTCGCAATTTGGGGTGGTATGTTTAGTACTATTGACTGTACCCTCGTTCACTTTCGTAAAAAGGAGGATCCCTGGAACTCTATTATAAGCGGTGCTGCCACTGGAGGAATTTTGGCTGCAAGAAACGGCAAGTTGAATGATACATTTTTTAAAGGGAAGGAGAAGAATCGAAAATAGTTATAGCAAATGTTACTGGGGATAGTGACCTTTTGTTGAATTATAGCCTATTTCCACCAAAGAAATTAAATTTCATTTCTTGAAATGAGAAGTAAAGAAAATTATATTTCTTCCATACGATTTGCCACTTCATTTTGCCTTTCATATCTTCATTTCTTAAAAATTTAAACAATTGCCCCGAAAGTAAAAACTATTCGCAATTTTGCTTGAAATATAAATTAGTCAAAATAAGTTGTGTGTTTAGCTTTCTGCTGATAGTTCGCCCCGATGAATTGCTTTCCAGACGGGCATGCCTTTTACATTCTTGCTAAATATTCCAAAAACCAACAAAGCAGCTGTTATTGTCAACGTGTCAAAAAGATGACGTTTTGTCAATGGAAACGGCAAAATTTAAAGAAATAAAAATGAAAAGAAATGATGCCAGTGGAAATGGGCTATTACAAATAATGGTAATTGTTTATTTCAAGGTAAGTAGCTGCGAAAATTCTGGAACAATTTTACTTGATGAATAGTGAATTATAATGAATTTACGCGTAGAAACTTATTGGAGGTCGACCATGGGTCTCTTATAATTGAATTTAAAAGTTTGCATTTTTTCCCATTGGACCGGACCTGCCTTGTATGAAAAGTAATTTTTATTCAGTATATTTTATAGAAAATGTATAAAAAATCCAAAATCAGATATCTTAAGGTTATATGGTATCGTTACGGCATATCTTCCAACCAAATTTCCACTCAAAACCAATTCTCGGTGTCTCAGAAACCTTTTTCGGTTTTTTGTCAAATCGCTTGTGTTTTGTTAAGAGATTTAGCAAAATTGACCAGCCAAACAATTTTGATAAGCAAAATTAATTTCGGAAATTAAAACATATGTATTTTTCTGAATAGATTGCATCAAATGAATTAAATATTTAATTTGATTTAAAATTAAAATTTGCGTTTCAATAATACTAGCTTACAAAATAATAAACATTTTGCAATCCCGAACATTTGGTAATAATTCCTCATGTAAAGCCCTCCGCTGAGTCCAAAAATCAAATCCACTATTTTTAAGTGTGGCCGTTTTAGAAATTTCGAGAAAAAGTTCGTTTTTTGATTAAGGCCCATTTCCAGAGCAAATAAAAATGTATGTCACGAAATTGCCAGTTATGTATGTTAAGTGGATTTTAAGCTATAGTGGGACCACAAAGTCTTAAAAACCCCTAAAAAAATACCCAAAATGTTATGCCGCAGCAGCCAAATGGTAGTGTCACACTGATTGGTCAGCCGCTTGAATTCTAAATGTTTTATCAAATTAAAGTTCAAACAATTTTAAAATCACCTCACAGCTTTCAAAGTTACATGATGTACTGCCACAAGTGTGCGCGACTTCGTGATTCTTGGTGGAGAAAGTCTTAAGGCACTTAAAATTAAAAAATATGAAAAACTAATGAAAAAGAGTGCTAATTTATGTGCTAATAAATTTATTATTTATTGTACTTTTCTGTTGCGCCTCGCTTTTGCTTCCAATTTGTTCGATATTGTCGTTTAGTTTAGCAAATCGGCAATGCTTGCAATTCACACAAGCTATCGATTTGGCAACGCTTTGATTATTTAGTTTCTCTTCTGGAAATCAACAAAATAAACGAGACTAAATAAATGGCTCATCAGCTGTTCGAAGCTGTTTTTTTATATGAAGTTCAACATAAAAAAATTTCGTGCGTTCTAAATATAGGCCTTTTGGAAGACAAGTAGCTTTAGAAAAATATTTATATCTTCGCTATCGGGGAGGTAATTAAATGGCCTATCATTTATTTATGCACCACTTTTTAATCTGGTGCCCGACTTCGGCGTTATAAATGCTTTTATCGGCAACTTTACATAAAATTTATCACTTATTAAAAAGAGGATAGATATTAAGTGCGATTTTCAACACGAAAAAATTGTGTAAAATTTATTTTATTGCTGTTCACGAATGACTTATCCATTAAAAATACAAGGCCACATATTTCATTAAAATCCATCAAATAATAAAGTTATTTGCATTTAAGTAAAAAATTAAAAGATGGGTGGAGGTTTGGTGGATCTCATTTGTTTTTGAAGAAAAATCATCTTTGACGAACTTGACATCTCGACGCTCGCATACGCTTCACTTCTCTGGATCGTACAATCTGTATGATTTTGCTGCAAAGGAGTAGCCAACAAAAATATGCTGCTTTCCCTTTGGCTGGAACTTTCCTTTCTTAGTCTTGTCCAGGACAAATGCTCTTGATCCAAACACTCGTAGATGCTTTACTAATGGCTTGCGGTCTTTCCACATTTAGAACAGTGTCAATGAGCGCGTTCACCAGCATAAATCGACTATTTTTGTTAGATTGTGCTGGTGAACAGCCATGATGTGCAAACATGATTGCTAATTTTCGTGATTGTGTTAGATTTGAATACATCAAAGAAATAGTTTGTTAGAAATGCTTGATTGTGATTTGTTATCGATAGCACACAGCTGTCAGTTGTAAACAAACAAGAAATTTAATGAAGACAAAAACAAAATGAATGTGGAAACTTCTTTGTTTTTAATTAATGAATTGGCAGAGGACGTGGTTTCGCAAGTAGCTCACGGAAATTCGTGGAAGGCTCTGAAAGCTCTACTGGTTGTTGCGGAGGAGGAGAAAAGCTTGAAAAGCCGCCTATTCAAAACGAAGCAGCCTCGCGTGCGCTCCCAGTTCTTTGAAGTGACAGTACAAAATTACAGAATGGACAAATTCAAGGATTATGATGTCCCGTGCATCGTTAAGGACTCTCATCTCATTGCCCATTAAATACTTTATTAAAATGAACATTTGCAGACCCTTCTTTGCGTTATTAAAATGAACATTTGCAGACCCTTCTTTGCGTTGCCCTGGATTACTAATAGCGAAAGTAACTCTTAATAAAACCCAGCGTTATGTAATTTGGCTGCTGGCAAAACACAGGAGTTCTTCATATTACTAAATTACCGATTTTAAATAGGAAAAAGATCTGACCATCAGATATTCGAGTTTGTTGTGTACATTCTCGCCGGGATTACAACAAATTTTAAATGGGTAACAAAGTTTTGAGGAAAATTCAAGGGGATTCTAGGAGCAGTTGCTGCTTTTGACGACGGTCATATAAATTTAACAGTCTGTTCTAAATTTTATTTAGCTATTAGTTGCCAAAAATTCAATACTTCCGCCATCAAAAATATATCGATGACTCTGTTGCCTTAAAATTCTATCAAACACGTTCACCAGCAGCCAAACACTTTTTTGTTGATTGATGATTTATGTTAGATAATTGGTGTATGCTGGTGAACGCGCTCAATCCATCCAATGCTTTTGTCGGGCACCTATTCCTTAAATAGGCTGCTCAGTGCACTGCTTCGGCCCACAAAAACTCATTCAAACTAGCATGAATGAGCAAACTCTTGGCCATTTCCACAATGGTTCGATTTGCCCTTTCCGTCACACCGTTTTACTGGGGTGGAACCGTTAATTTTCTTTTAATTCCGCACTTAATCAAGAACTTCGAAAATCTTTAATTATACCCTTGTAGAAGGTGTTTTAAACAAGGCTGCAAACCGGTTCGGAACCGAACCCCTGAGAACCGGTTCGGGTTTTGTTGGGGTTCGCGAACCGGACCATGAACCAGGCGCTCCTAACCGGACCACTTTATCGAAAAATGAGGTTCGGAACACCATTTTAATTAATTTATTCAACGATACATATTGGAATTCTCTGGAGATTTTACTATAAACGATTGCATTTCTTACTAAACGTGAATAAATTTTTATGTAAATTGACAAGATAAAGTATGATGATGATAAATCAACTTGTCTTTGAACGGACAGTAAAGATTACAATTACTACCAAGTGACTTACATTATGCTTGGTTTTCACGTCGCGCAATTGTTTTAAAATCTTTAGCAAATCATTGTTTATTGATATCTAAGTGCCCCGACAAACATTCTTCTACTATGAGTTCAGTACCAGTATTGACTACAGTATTCTCAGACCCGAGATTTTATATTTTGCTTACAAAAAACAGTTGCAACGCAACTGACTCAACGTCTGATAGTGAAGAAGAGTAGCTTATGAAAGTAATAGAACGCACTAAAAATATTTCAAATATAAAAGCTGTGAATAATGTTATGTTGGAAATTGTCAAAGAGCACATACATTACATACATCGACAAATGTTTTAAAATTTTGAAAAGGTCATAAAAACGAAGACTTAAAAAATATTGCCTTTACTGTACTAGCTGTTCCAGCAAATCAGGTGTCAGTTGAAGAAGCATTTTCAACACTTAAGCCCTCTACGCAGTTGTGAAGTAACGAAAAGTAATGTAAATTTTTCATATACAAATTTTGACAGGAGAGAAGACGTAAAATTTTTAGTATGAGATTTTTATATTTACCTCTCGTTACTTCACAACTGCGTAAAGGGCTTAGAGTTTGTTCATTCTGATTTAAGAGCTAGTATAGATGAACAGCTCGTGGAATATATAGTGCTTAAACTAAGCAGTTCCTAAAAATTGTTAGTTTCAGCTAATGGATTTGATAATTACAATAACTTAAGCATTGAATATTATGATTAAGTATATGAATAGAGAGGTATATAAATTTCATTATCACCGTAGAATTAATAAATCGAAAGTCAAACTATTCTTTTTTGTTCAAGCGAACCAAGGTTCGAACCAAAACCTTGCGTTTAGGTGTTCCAGGAACCGGTTTGCGAACCGAACCTAGGACTTTACAATGGGTTCGAGCACCCGGACCGAACCTTTTGCAGAATTTTAGAGGTTTGCAGCCTTGATTGAGTGCTTTGGCAATCCCAAAAACAAATTGCATTAAAATTCAACTACAACAATCTATATAAATTAAACAAAACGTCAACATCAAAACTAGCTGTGTTAGTGCGAGTTAGTGTTACTGCGCGCGCTCAGCCCAAATCCGCAACATTTACACCTCAGCGAGGCTTGTGGATTAGGATCCTCAGTAACTACTAGCACAAAGCATAAACATAATCACCAAATCTACTCTCTCACTCAATCCAAAAAACATTACGGCAAATCTCTCACTTACTAATTAATCCACAAAAATTAAATAATATGGTGCTGCCTGGAGGTAAACGAATGAAGAACAACGCTGGGGGAGGTCTCAAGCGTAACCGTCCTTCTGATGTCGCATCAGATGCCCCATCGACCAGTCTTATCCAACTCCTTAATCACCGATTTGAGGATGAGGCTGAGCTCATCAAATATTCTGTTGCTGATTCTGAGAGGCGCATACTGGAGTTGCTTCGGGAGCAACTCAATGGTGTTGTCATCGAAATGGAGCAGCTCGGCGATCGTGTGGTTTAGTTGGAACAGGAGATGGGGGAGGTGCGCAGTCTGAGGGAACAGGTGGAGAACAACGCTGGGGGAGGTCTCAAGCGTGACCGTCCTTCTGATGTCGCATTAGATGCTCCATTATGCCAGCCTTATCAAGATCTTTAACTACCGATTTGAGGAGCTGGCTGAGCTCATCATAATTACTTTTTTGTGTTTGTTAAGCGGGTGTTTCTTCTATTTATGTCTAATTTTCGCAATGCAAAATAGTTTGAGTAGTTCCACAGCGAGTTCCATGGTCGGAGTCCTGAGCAATTACAAGCAAGGCCTCAAAATTTTCCATATAAATGCCTAAAGCCCTTACAGCTAAAATTGATGAGTTCAGATTTATCTTTGTGCAGTAGACTGAACATAATCATATGCGAAATTTTTTTTAAATGTTCTATTCCTCAATGCGCAAAAAATTCGTAATAGTTTCTAGTTACCATAAGGCAGTGATGGTAATGCTGATTAGTTTTTTAATCAGTCGTCGCTGAAAAAAAATTTTTAAATAATGGAGTTTTTTAAGCTATAAACAATTACTTGATTTAAATAGTTGAACTTTTCAATTACTATTAAAGCCTGTTAAAATTTGTTTACAAGTTAGCTCAACTATTTTTTCAAGACAATTGAAATTTAATTCTGTTTTTCCATTAAAATTTAGAATCAAGAAAAATCAAGCTTGAAATCAATTATTAATTGCACTTGAACCCAGTCAAGTGCCAGCTGATATATATTTATTTATTTCCCTTCCATTAAAATTTTGCTTGGGATATTTCCCTTCCATTAAACTTTTGCGATTTTTCGATTAAAATTTCGATTGGGATTTTTCACTTCAACTAAATTTTCAATTGGGATTTTTCACACCAGCCAATTTTTGCTTGGGATATTTCACTTCAATTAAATTTTCAATTGGGATTTTTCACACCAGCCAATTTTTGCTTGGGATATTTCACTTCAATTAAATTTTCAATTGGGATTTTTCACACCAGCCAATTTTTGATTGGGATATTTCACTTCAATTAAATTTTCAATTGGGATTTTTCACACCAGCCAATTTTTGCTTGGGATATTTTACTTCAATTAAAGTCTTAAAAGTGTCTTTAAAAACGCCTACACTAGAACACGTTGGAATTCGCTCTATGATTGCTATTTGGCTCATCGTCAACCGGAAAAGGCTCGCAAAAGCGCAAAAACATTTGCTTAATGTCCTCCAAAGTTGTTAAGGATGCAGTTTCCAGCAAAAATGTGAGGAACCGAAGCTTTATATTTGGGCAAGAAATTGCCGCCACGATCACGTCTTCAGCACCTTCCGCTATAATAAAATAATCTTTAAAACGTTCCTGGAGCGATGCACCCAATTTTTCGCATGCGAACGCCAGGCGATTAACATCAACGCATGTTTGCTGTGCTGAAGTTTCTTTTTTAACGAAACAATAGTTGGAACAAAATATCCAAAATACATTCGCTCTTCAGATTGCAAGAAATCTAAGGTTGATGCTATCGGCGTCATTAAATTTTAATGGAAGGGAAATAAATAAATATATATTAGCTGGCACTTGACTGGGTTCAAGTGCCATTAATAATTGACTTAAAGCTTGATTTTTCAACTAGTTCTAAATTTTAATGGAAAAACTCAATTAAATTTCAATTGTCTTGAAAAAATAGTTCAGCTAAAATGTAAACAAATTTCAACAGGCTTTAGTAGTAATTGAAAAGTTAAACTATTTAAATCAAGTAATGGATTAGTGCTTAGGTATTTAGCTATGTGAAATAATTCAATGGAAAAAAATTGTAATCAGCATTCCCAGCTCTGCCGTAATGAAACACCAAAATTCGAAATTTTAAGATTTAATCCTTATTTCATTTCACTTTTTCATCAAAGTAACTTTTGAGATGATAAACGTGGTTGTTAAATTTAAAATCTATTTTTAAAAATTTTTTATGCAAATCAAAATGCAGGATAAAGAGGATTTGAATAGCACTTATTTGATTGGCGCGTTGCGGGCAGAGCTGGATTCAGCAAAGCTGCCATCAAGGAAAGAAGTCTTGGAGGATCTTCTGCATAATACAAGAGGACACCAATACACTTTAAGGGACAGCTTAATCCACTCATTAAGGGTCAGCTTAAACCACTGTCCTTTAAATTGATTATGTATTGAAATCATTTGGGCTTACCATGAAACGAGGAAGAAATGTGTGCAGAAGCTTAAGGAAACTATGATCAATATGTGGCTCGAAAAAATGATTGTCGCGATAAAGAGTTGTACCACGACATAGAAAGGAATTTTATGGAATATTTAGAATGCATTTTTGATGTCACTTCAGAAAATTCAGTTGATTTGAGTCCTGATGATGCTCTTGAAAAACAGAGATCCGATAACGAGCATTCTCTATCAAAATACTCATGAATAAATTTAAATATCCACTTTTAAGTTATACTTTTTTTTTTTATTTAGGGTATTCACCAGCCCGCGTAAAAGCGTAATTTTGTAAATTTGCGCGCCGCAGCTATTGAGCACCCCTTGTATTCACTCTCGTAATTTTTTGGAGTAAATCAGCTGTTTTTGACAGGCTGTGAATTCTGCTCTAACTTGTGAGGCAAATGTAAATACAAATGTGATACGTAAATGTAAATCAAAACAAAAATGCCAAGACTAAGTGTACAAGAAGCACTGATTAAGCTAAAAAAATAGACCTAGCGCTTCATGAAATAGAATGCATTGATGGTAGGTGTACAAATCAAGCTTAATACGAGCATGAGGAAATAATAATACATAAAAAATCTTTAGATGTGGACCATGATGCTGTCGATGAAGTGATGGACGAGCTTATGGAGGATGTAACTGCAATTGCGTGCTGTCGGCGAGAAACCAAGTTCTGTGAGCCCAAGTCAGTCAACTGGCGGACCAATGTGCTGCCATTTTTCAATGATGGTCGCTTTCGATCAATTGTTCCGTGTCACTAAGAGTCAGTTCGCGATGATTGTGGAATTGATCCGTGCGGACCCATGCTTTGTGTCGACTGCATTTCGACCCCAAATGAAACTTGAGTTACAGGTAGCGATTGCACTTTATCGTTTGGGGTCGTCTGGAGAATCTGCATCAATAAGGAAAACTGCAACTATGTTTGGAGTCGGTGATGGCGGCTCTCTCGGTGTTGTGACAGACAGAGTGTTCGGAGCTATTTTAAGGAAGATGTCTCAATTTATTTACTGGCCAGATGCAGCTGAACGAAAGCGAATCGTTTTAGAAACATTCCATGAGTTACCATTCTGCATTGGATACATTGACGGTAGCGAAATAAAGCTTGCTGAACAGCCAGCAAAGAACCACGAGGTGTACTTTTCGCGACAACGTATGTACTCTATCAAAGTACAGCTTGTGCGCGACTTCCAAATGAGGATTCGAAATGTTGTAGTGGGCAGTCCCGGTAGCTACCATGATGCAAAAATATACAAGAATTCGACACTTTTCAAGGAGCATGAAAAATACTTCAGTGAAGAAGAATGGATTGGCGGGGACTCAGCCTACCCTTATCCAAATTTTTAATTTCTCCTTACAGAAGCAATGCGACAGCAGCTTTAACAAGAGCCAGATTTAACAAGAGACACAGCCAATTTCGCCTAAGAGTAGAAAATTGCTTCGGTATGCTGAAAGAAAAGTTTTCGAGCTTAAAAGAAATGAGGATTCGCATTCGAGACCGAAACAGTCAGGAAAAATTTTTCAAGTGGATTCTTGTTTGCTGCATTTTTATCAATTTACTGCTTGAAGAACAATACGCACCAATTGCTGCTCCTGACGATGATGACTGTGGTGAAGTAGACGCAAACAAATTCTCTTTGAGAAGTACAACACCTGAACAGAAACGACAAGCCATTAATAATATGATGTTCGATGTATAAATTTTCACAAATGCTAATTTTTATTTTATAAAATATACATGTATCTATCTTATTGATTGTTTTTATATTTTAAATCCAGCTCCAACTTTTTAATCATCTCCTGTTGTTCCAGCTCCATTTTTTTTTAAATGAAATCATTTTCCACTTTCTTCACCTCCAGATCCAATTTTTTGCTCTCGATTTCTTTGGTCCAATTGTGCTTTTCATGCTCCAAAGCCAGCTTGTTTTGTTCAACAGTAAGCTGTTCCTTGCGGAAATTTAAGCGATCTGTCTCCAACTCGGCCAGTTTTTCGACTCATGTAAGAGTGCTGGGCTTTTTCTTTTGGCTTATTCTTAGGCTGCTGTTATCCTCAATCGAATCTTCGAAACTCGACGGGGCTGTATCGAAAGAATTTTCGTAGCCACTTGCATTGCCGTCAAATGCGCTGGTAGAAGCCAATGAATCGTCGAACTCTTCCAGGGTATCGTGCAGTACCACTTCCACTTCTTGGACCTGGTTAAAGATGTCCGCCAGTTGGTCGTAGTAGGGACACATTTTGTTCAACTTTTCTAAATTTATAAAATTGTAGCTATTAATATTCTAATTTATATACCTGCTACCAACAAACTTACCCTGCACAGTACGCACGCCATCTTCATCGTCAACTCCAGCACCGGTCGATCCAAGCCATTGATTGGCTTTGCTTAGCTGCATTTGAGGTAGCGCATTTTACCCTTAACAAAATTCCACTTGGTGTCTATTTTGGTGTCGCTCAATAGTTTTTTATAATACAGTTGAGCTGTTGGTTTCTGCAAGTATGTGTTTTCTTAATGAAATGGCATGTTTTATATGAGACGGACAGAGGAGATACTTCGAAATTCCTTTGCGACTGAATGTAAGATAGCATCCTCGATATTTCTTCATCGCTCCAGCGCTTTGTATCGCCTTCCCTTTTTCGTTTAGTTGCTGTTTTTTGTTCAGACACTAAAAAAGATTAGTATTTAAAATAACTAAATTTTAATTGGCCATTTACTTACTCTTTTTACTTAAAATTTTGTTTGGTATGACCGCATTCTTTTAAGAGAAAAATCTCGAAGTGGCTCGATACCAAGTGTTTTTTGTCGATACTTTGAATAATTTTACAACACTTCATCGTTTACACTTTTACGCTTTTACGCCCGATTTTTTAAACATACCCCAGGGCAACAAAAAGTTGGTAATTTTTTTCCTATGTGTTTTGTTGTTGTGTCGTAAACTTTTGGAGTTTACGCCTTTTTGATTACGCTTTTACGAAAGCTGGTGAATACCCTAATTTATTTGTAATTCTTTTGTGGAATGACTCGTAATGGAACATATACACATGTAAGTTTTGGTTTGGTGTTCGGCTCATATCGCTCACTTACTTCAAGACTGGTAAAAGAGAAAAAAAAGAGTTTTGACTGCGTGATGCAGAAATATGCGCTGCATCGTGTTCTATACTGTGTACAATTTTAATATTGATATCTTTTGTACTTTCCATATTAGATGAGAATATGTCGCTGTATCATTATAGGTTCATTTTCATGTTAATTCAAGAACGTCATATCTCAGTTGTCCTGCAGTCGATATTGCGCAAAGATTCTTCGTAAGTGAGCGATATACATATCCATGATTTGTAGAAAACCTTTTAAGCACAGATATTAAATTTGATCAACATTTTATTTTTTTCTTGGGCAATTGTCAAATTATGCAGAATTCCATGCGAACAAAGCTAGCGTTATATGGAATGTAAGGGGGACCACCCCGCCCAAGGACCACTTCATCTTACCTTATGTCACATGCAGATCTTACCCTTTTAATTCTGGCACAGCATTTGATTTTTTCTGGCACAAGAACCGTTTTATAATTCAACAACAACGCATCTCAAAGTTTTTTTGTTCAAAAAGTAAAATGAAAAAGGGGAAATTGAAATTTTGTGTAGCATCTTCAAAGCATAGGATGCATATATCAACCCCATCGCGAAATAGACTACTTGCAACTCATTGATGCTATTGCTTACATATCTTAAGATTATACGGAGATTATTATAGCGGAGGACCTAAATAATAATCTTCTAAACGAGACTTATTTAATAAATAAGTATCCGGTCAACCAAAACGCAACCCACGTATTAATTGTAAGTGATGTTTGTAAGAACTTATTGTATGACCAGTTGACCGTACCTGCATTTCCAGACATGATCTTATATTTTCGACCTATGATTTAAGACTTATTTATTTGGAAGATTCGATTAAATTTAGAGATTTTAGGAATATTGAATGTTTGTGACTGGTCACCTATATATTATATTACTCGCCCTTTGTTGACTGTCAAGTTAAAGTTCTGACTGATAATATTGAGTATCTGTATAATAAGCATGTTTAGATAAAAACCAAAGTAGTAAAGCCAAAGCACCTATCCTGGTTCAATCCAGACATCAAAAGACACATTAATTTACGCAATGCGGCTTATCAAGCGCTACAAAACGAGTGACCACCTGCACGTTCATTATAAGAGGATTCGGGAAACTGTAACGAAATTGATAAAATCTGCTAAACGTAACTATTATACAACCAAAATTTAACAACGGCATTACGAAAAGACAACATTGGAGAGGAATCAACGACATAAGAATAGGAAAACGAGACGGCAGGCTAATAATGACGTAGATGCAAATGCGTTTTATCACAAGTTTGCGCAATTTAATGTACTTGATGTTACATGCAACAAGTACTTTAATGTCTAACCCCTCTGTGATAATAGCTTTAGTTTTATGTGTGTCAGTACTTGTGACGTCTAAAGGTTCCTTAGTATCTAAGGTTAAGTCTAATGCCCAATTTTATAAAAATATTGCTTTCTTCTTTCTTAGATCATATTACCCATTATCTCATTAACTGCAATTACAACTTCCACTTTTCCGTTTTTGTGGAAAAGAGCTTAAAAATTTTCCCATCCCAAGCTTAATAATGAATATAGGCCAATATCAATTCTTCCATTTTTGGCAAAAGTCCTTGAGAACTTAATGTCTGCGCAAATGCAAAATTTTCTCAATATTAATATTCTTTTGAGCAATAAACAATCCGGATTTAGAGAAAACGGAAGCCGTGTAACTGCAACATAGTTAACAAACATAGTTGAAGAAACAGACCGATTCCGGCAGTGTTACGTTCTCTACGCTTCTGTATCATAGTAAAGCATTTGATACTGTTAACCATGATGATAATTCTCTGCACGAAAATAAAAATCTTAACAATATTTCACACTGCAGTGAATTTCCTTAAATCGTATCTCACCGATAGATTACATGCAGATGTCTCTGGATCGTGTATGTAAGGTTTTAATCTTTTATTACGCTGCGTACCGCAGGGATCTGTCTAATTGTGTAGTACACATGTATGCCGATGATGTTCAGTTATATGTTAGTCGCCCGTTTGCACAGATTGTGGATTGTGTTCAAATTTGTAATAATGTACTTAGTAGGATTGATAAATGGGAAAAGTAGAATGGCTTAGGGCTCAACCCTTCAAAGCTTTTGATACAAATCAACTGCCAAATTTGTTCATAGATGATACTCCCATTCAATATGTAGATCAAGCAATTAATCTTGGATTGACATTTAACAACACTTTGTCATGGAGTAGTCATATCTCGAGAGCCACTGGACGGACTTACGGACTGATGCGGCAGCTCTCAGCTACGCAAATGTTTTTGCCTGTGAATATTAGGATGCTTATTGCAAAAGCTTACCTAATACCCTTTCTTATTTATGGTGTGGAAGTTTTCGGCCATTGCGACTCCAGAAATGCACAGGTTGCCCGTAATGTTTTTAATGTCGGACGAATGGACAGCATATCCCATTTATCCCACAAGATCTTTAACGTTAGCCTTAAATCTTGGATTGATCTCAGGTCTCTAACATTTCTTCACAAAATTATAATTACACAGAAACCTTTATAACTTATAACACACAACTTTATATGCCCGAGACTTAGAATGTTAATCTCCGAGAGGCAGTTCTTTATTAATGCAATTCGTCTGTGGAATGACCTACCTTATAACATTTAAACTATTAGAAGCATCCCGCTGTTTCATGCATAGCTTGAAATACATTTACAGAATAAAGTCTTAGTAGTAAAAATACTTTTACATAAAATACACACACATTCACATGCAAATAAATAAAGTCTTTCATCGTAAAAACCTGTCGTGTATTATAAAAAATGTTGAACTTTCTATTGTTTTGAAAATTATATTCTTTGTTATAGTAGAAGTTAGTTTTTAGTTCTGGAATCAAAAAATTATTATTTTTCAACCCTATGTGACTAGCGCTTTAATAACACGGTTCTACAAATTGAGACCTTTTGTGAGTATCCCGGTTTAGTTTGACAAAATTGCTATAATTGACATAACTTATATCGCGTTTATGATTTTTCTCAGTTGCATTGATATGTATACTATCGTAGAGGCTTCATAAAATCAGCAATTAATGCTAAGTGTAGGCCACCTTAAACTACTTGAATTCTAGAACGACAAAAAATCCGAAAATTGGTTTTTCGCGAATATCTTGGAAACGGAAACTAAGATATTGCTTTGACATGCCAACTCGTAATCAGCATAAGTAGACAAGCAAAAATTAGGTAAAGATGCTCGGGATACTTTTCACTGTAGAACAGTGTTAAAGATCAATCTTTTTGTTCTTGCAGCGCTGGTCTAAAATAATTTGAAATTCAAGGAAGCACCTCCGTCCTCCTCCGTCAGTTTTAAAGCTATCTTAACCAAACTTTGCCCAAAGTCTTTTGGTACAAATACGCTGCACATTTGTCGGAACCGGCAGGATCGGATGACTAAAGCATATAGCTGCCATAGGAATAATTGTTCGAAACACTAGTTTTAGTGAGAAAAACGTTTTTGTCTTCAGCGCAAACGTCCCCATACCTCGTATCTATAAGTTTTCTATGCTTTCACAAAATTCCACCTAGTTTTATGAAAATCTGCAAACTATATAGTATGGGCTCAAACGAACAGAAAAACAAGTAAGAGCGCTGTAGTCGAGTTTCCCGACTACAAAATACCCTGTTCAATTGAGACACACATACAAACACACTCACATACACAAACGCATACACACATATGAGCGCACACAAACACACACACGAGAGCTCACACGCGGCCTCCGCAGGCAGCGCTGCCTCCATGAAGTGAACGCCTCCTCCTACCAAATGTACATATTTTTGACAAGGCCTCCTGTATACATTTTCTACACCCAATTTCTATACTATTTAGTTGTCCTATCAAATCTGGTGGAATTATGTGAAATCATAGAAAACATATAAATACGAGGTTTGGAGACGTTTGGATCGGCCGGTTCCGACAAATGTGCAGCGTATTTGTTCCAAAAGATAGCTTAGAAACAGACGGACAAGCGGACGGACATAGCTATATCAACTCAGCTCGTCATGCTGATCAAGAATATATGTATATACTTCATGTGGTCGGAGATGCTTCCTTCTATGCGTTACAAACATGTGGACAATGTTAATGTACCCTATACAAGGCTAAAAAAAAAAATATGCAATGGTGAATGAAATATTTATTTGGAGCGATATATCAATGCTTGCCATTTACTTTTTCAAGATTATGTCATGCAAATGTTTCCCGCGTCTTCGTCTGAGGTGGTCCATCCGTAAGCTACAATTTTGTCATACTTTTCCAGCATTGAGCCCGGTATCTCACCAATGGCAGCTGCAAGGTTGTCTTCCAGGGCTGCAATTGTGGCTGGCGTACCCTGTACACGAGAGACTTCACGTAGCCAAACAAAAAATATTCTGGTGGGGTCAAATCATATGGTCTTGGATGCCAATGGACTGGACCAAAACGTGATATTAATTGCTCACCAAGCTCGCCTCTCAATTGGTCTATGTTTTCGCGAGCCGTGTTGCATGTGGCACCGTCTTGTTGAAAGCATATGTCAACCAAATCCAATTCTTTTATTTTGGGCAAAAAAAAGTCTGCTATCAGCTGCTATGCGCTTTAAATAAATGCGCTTCATTTGGAAACATTTTGTGAGAAGAAATCCGTTTGAATCAAAATCGTACCTAATCCCTTTCTCGACATATTCACAAACTTCTTTGATAAAACTACACAGGTTTACAAAATAAGGTCAACTTTTTTAACAGAGAAGATAGCAATCGCTCCTTTTTTCCAATTGACCAATTGAATTGGATTTCCCTCCAGCACGTCAGGTTTACGAGATATTTGCATAAACGTGTGTTTAGCGAGGTTTCTTTACATTTGTTGGTCCTGTGGCCACATTAAGTGTCCTATTCCAACCAAATTTGTTTTAATGTAAGCTGTATTGAATAACGTATGTGGGGTTTGGTGACCTGTTTTTGATTTTAGTCAATGTTACAACTGGCTAGCTCAAGGTCTTTATTGGTTGATTATAAGCCTTTTTATAACCAACACAAACCAACAGATTAACAATTAATTAATAACATTTTGGAATAGCAATTGGGTATGTCCGTACAACGATCGCTGTTTCGAGAATAACCAAATTCTCTCATCAGCGGACTTGTTTTGCTGTTCACACTTCAACCAAACATCCAGTTAGTATTTATACTCTGAAAAGGGGCGAATAAAGACATAGGAATTACACTATTATAAATTCGCAGCCCGAATTTCGGCTATGGTTTTTTGTTTGAAGGTGTTTGTTTTACCAATTTGTTGCAATTAATTCTGTTGCTTATGGCTGCTGCTAGGTGGTTGGGCTATCCGTCCAATGATCCTCCTTAGCAGGGCCACGACTTTTTTTTGGAAATACACAAGGTATTTTTGCTTGTTTATAATAGGGAAACCGTTTTTTTGGTTTTTATTACAAACATTATGGCGTGCTGACCATTATTTATATGTATGTGGGGTTTGGTGGGGTTTGAATAACGTTACAGAAAAACCAAGCACAAAGTTTTGATTATGTTTATATGATACCAATTTATTGATTTTAATATGAAAAATATGGTTATTTTTTGATTAAATCGTTTTTTTCCCAAGTTTAAATTATTCTAAAACATGTTCTGATAATAAAAAAATTTCCCAAAAATAACTAGTTGATAGTCCTTTGTCTCCTCTAATTTACTAAATTCAGTTTTTCGATATCATCGCGCATTTACAGGTTATAGCCCAAAAACTATACATTAAAAACTTATGGAGATATAAGAAAAGATTATGAAAAATATTACTCCATGGGAAAAATTAAAACTTGCCAAGAATTGCCATAGCACAATAAACCTACCTCTCTTCGAAGACGACGACATATGCGTTATTCAAAAATGTGTTATTCCAGAGTTGCTTATATTGCAAGGTTTCGTAAAGCATATTCTTCCCTACCAAGAAGGCCTTGATATGGCCAAAAAAGTTGAAAATAATTCAAAAGAATTATCACTGTGAAATTTTTGAATGTAATGCCTGTCGAAAACTATTACAAGAATCTGACAAACTGCGTGATCCTGAAATTTGTAATGATGTGGGATACCTAAAAGTTTTACCGTTTATTTCTGCCTTTCAAAGTATGGATAAAGTGGTAAAGTGGGATCTTGCTTTTCTACTAGAAAAGTGGAAAACGACTTCGAAAAATATATCGATGTACTTGCTATAGTTTTCAAAGGCACGCAGATTTCTGAATCGGTAAAGATTCATGTAGTTTTGAAGCACTTGAACCAGTATATACTTTTTAGGCGATTGCGGTCTTGGAACATGGTCAGAACAAGCTGGAGAATCTGTTCACCATGAGTTTTTGGTTGTTTGGAACAGATTTAAAGTTAACCAAATGGAAGACGACGAATCTTATATAAAACAATTAAAAGATGCTGTTGTACAATTTTCCTCTCAACATATTTAATTTGTCTATTCAGTTTAATTTAAATAATAAATAAATAAACCCTGAAATATATAAATAAAAAAAAAACAATCAAAAAAACCAAAAATAATAAAAAATATGTATTTTACGAGAAAAGAAAACTTCGTCAGTGCCGAAGTTTTAAAACACTTGAAAAAGCTCGCTCCAAAGGTTAGCGATTTCGACCAAACTCCGCAGATCAGTTTGAAAACATTTAATAATAACCGTGCAAAATTTCAGCTCAATAGCTTCAAAACTGACAGACGGACGGACAAAGCTCAATCGACTCAGCTCGTCATGCTGATCAAGAATATATATACTTTTTGTGGTCGGAGATTATTCCTTCTATGCGTTGCAAACTCCTGCGCAAAATTATAATACACTTTTCAAGTGTATAAAAAGAACAGTGTGCAGAGTGGTATGATTTTTTTATTGCTGCTGTTGTTATTATTAATATCATCGTATACGTCGTACTCAAGCAACTAATTCTAACATGGCATATTGGATACGTATTTTGTGAATATCTCTAGAAAGGGATCAGGTACGATTTTAATTAATTAATTCGCATTCTCTTTGAAGACGGACGTGTGTTTTTTAACCTGCGCTTCTTTTAAATTCCTTGCCAGTGTCAAAATCAATTCTGCTTGTTTGTCTTGTGTTTTTGAGTTCTCGGGCTAATATATTTACAATAGCTTTCTTTAATTTTTTTGATATTAGTTTGTAAACTAAACGCAACAACAAATTCTGCATTTCTGTTGCTGTGCATTTAGATTTGTTCTCTCGTTTTGTTTTATTGTATTGTACTGGCTTTTGGGTCAACCGATCGCGCTCTCTTGTTGTTGTTGTTGTTGTTGTAGCGGCTCCTGTGGATGAGAGTAAGGCACGCATATGTTGTGGGGGAAAATAGAAAGAACAGATTAGAGTGGAAAACTTTTGAAGGTAGAAGGGGGGGGGGGGGGGGGGGGTTGTTGGTGTTGGTGTAGCTTAACTCCCTCCCGCTCCCACTCGTCTCTCTCACGATCGCGGCCACCCGCGCTCTGACTACTTTTGTGAATTACAGTTACTGTGTGTTTTGTGAATTTAGTTTTTGTTTTTTCTCTGCTTGATTACTCCAACTGTAAAAAGTGCAAGTTGTCGTCTGCCGCCAGCGATACCTTTATCGTGTGTTGGCTTTGTGACCATGTTACACATGTCAAGTGTGCTGGTTACAGTGCCAGGTTTGAAAACTGCATTGACTGACGTGGAGTTGTGGGTCTTGCCGTGAAATATAAATGGATAGAAATCTTTGTAAAGTTACTCTCGAGTTTGTCACGCTGGAATCACAATTCGCCAGTTTAAAACTGATGAATGAGTCTCCCACGCGCAAAAAAACCATTCGCTCGAGTGTGCCTCAGGAGCAAAGTGTTCTTTCTGTCCTTGGTCTGGCTCAGGGCCCATCTTCTCCTAACATACAGCGCCTAATATCCTTTGGTACTCTGGCTCCGGCGCCACTACAGACAGTGGCATCTCTGATCCCAATTTAGCGATATCAGATGTAGTGTCCGAAATGTCCGTCCAGAAGGTCCCTACACCCCCCCTTGTTGTAAAAATTATACCTATAGAGAGTGCAGTGGTGGTAACCATTGCCGAGGTGGCTGGGGTATCAAGTGCTCCAAAGCCTCTTATAGGTATTGCACCGAAGATACATATATTTGTTTCTCGGCTTGCCCCTGATCTCACATCTGATGATGTTAAAGCCTACATTCAGGCCGAAATACAAGCCGCAGGTATTTTGGTGGAAAAGTTTAAATTTTCGTATGAAAGGAATGTTGCCTCTTTCAAAGTAAGTGTCCCGGATAAAATTTGTAGAACAATTTGATCAAAGGATTTGTGCCCGAAACAATTAATAATCGAAGAGTGTATTGCCAAAAAGAAAAATCGGCCTCCTATATATTTATCTTCTTTACCTTCTAACCCTTCTGACGCCTCTACCTTTACTGTTGCGTCAAAAAACTAAAGTCCTCCTTTCTGCTTGCCTATGAAAATGTACGTGGTCTTAATTCTAAATTACTTAAACTTTTTGTAGACAGTATATCTTTCGATTTTCATGTTCTTGTTTTCACTGAGACGTGTTTAAAATCTGACATCTCTTATTCAACAGTTTTTCTCACTAAATACACCTCTTATAGATGCGATCGCTCTCTCGCGTTGGGGGTGGGGTTTTAATTGCTGTGGATTCCAGCCTTTCGTCAGAGTTGACACATACTTTAATTCCCCATGACATCGAATTTATTAAGTGTTAAATAACTTTTTCTACTTTTTCCGTATTTATTACTTGTTCCTACATTCCCCCACATTCCGACACCACAATTTACTCCTTTCACCTCTCTGCCATTGAGTCGATCTCTTTGTTATTATCAAACACTGACCTATTGATTGTTCTTGGAGACTTGCCTGAAGTTATGTGGTCCACGAACAATGAATCAAATGCGCTTTTACATTCGAAGTCCCATGATTTTATCGATGGCCTATTTGAGTTGTCTTTGTCACAAGTTAATCCTATTCGCAACTCGATAAACAGATCTCTTGACTTAATTTTTTTGTTGGATCCCCCCGGCAATGTTGCAAAAGACTATCTTAGCCGTTGCAGGCTTCAATTCTCGCACAATCCTAAGCAGTTTTATACGTTTGTTAACTCAAAACGCAAATTTGCCACTATGCCTTCTTCTGTGCGGTATGGTAATGCGAAAGCAAACACTGATCAGGCCATAGTCGATCTGCTTGCCGAGTTTTTTACGTCAACCAACTCGTCTTCTAGCTTCTTTGCGAATCAACCATACCCTTATCAGTTGAATGGGTCTAGTTGTATTTTTAGCCCTGTAATCACTGGAAGCTCTCTCCTTTGCGATCTTAACTCTGTTGAACCTGTGAATGCACCGGGTTCCGATGGAGTACCTGCTTGTGTGCTTAGGTTTTGTGCTGATGCACTTTGTAAGCCTATTCATAAATTATTTGTGAAAGGAATCTTTTATCATTCCTCTCCATAAAAAAGGTAATAAGTCGGATGTTGAGAATTATATGGGTATTTCCAAGTTGTCTGCAATTCCTAAAACTTTTGAGAGAATTATGACATCTCAATTGCAACATTTATGTAGTTCCATTATTTCACCCTATCAACATGGATTTGTGAAGCGTCGATCTACTACCAGTGATTGGAAACGTACTCGATTTTCTTACCTAGCTAAGGTAAAAGGTAAACGTCAAAAAATATACCTAGGCAAGGTAAAAGGTATCCGGAGTTTCAAGCACCTAGGTAAAGGTACAAAAAAGGGTACTTTTATATTTAAAAGCGTGGTTTATTCACTTTTATTAGTAATTAATATTAAAAACAAAAAAACAAATTTAGTTCATTACAAACATTTTTCGTCATATGTACTTTAAGGGCTTAATTCCAATTATAAGGTTTAAGAATGGAACATTTTGATTCCAGATAATGTTATATTATTAAAATGTTTCTTATATACTTTCTTGCTTTTTTAACATTACAAGAGTTTCGAATATTTCGTCACCCAGTCAGTTTCTTTTTGGTGTAAGTATTTGGGCCTCCACAGCTAAAAATTCTTTCAACTGGGGCTGAGCTAGGCAAAATGGTATTATACTTACATTACAAATATTTTTATACTTAAGTATAGATTCTAAAGACTTTTCCGTAATTTCTTCAACAAGCCAATCTTTAAAAAACTTTACATTTTATGTGGTTTTATTGGGAATCCACTTCAATTTAAAGTTTGGATCCCATTTTTTGAAATTATTCAAACTGTCAAATTTATGTACTTGTACTTATTTATACTTTAATTAAAGTGGGCAGCTAAGTAACAACGGGATTCGCCACGCAAAACACTACACAATTCTTGGAAAAAATCAATTTCTGTGTTTGTAAATAATGGTTTTTTTAAAGTTGTACAAACACTTTTTAAATTGTGTTTTAGTTTCCAAATACGTTGAATACTGTCATGAAAACTGTTTCATCTTGTGGCGAAAGGAGCAATTAGTTTAAGCTCACAAATTTTCTCAACTTCATCTGCAGCTACTGTGGATCTGCTAACAGCATTCCAGATTGCCGTTGCATTTGCTAAGGAGGAATTGTACAATCGCTTGAATGATGTGTTTAGTAGAGCCTGTTCAGCATCTTTCGTGACAATTAAGTTCAAAGTACAGATAAAATTAGTATTTTCAAAAATATTGGCGACATTTTTTATATAGTCCCGCCTCCCTCTTATCTAGCATAAAGCGTATAGTTTTTGAACAGGGAATTTTTACCAGACGTCCAGTTAAAGTCACAAACAGGTCCCTGAAACTTTTCTTTTCATCATGGCAGAGGGGCAACATCTTGGCTATAATGCAATCGCAAATACGTTCATTTAGCTGTAATAAAAAATTTAGTGACATTTGTTATAATGAATTTGGTAATGCATTCAATTCTCATACCTGGTTGGAATTCAAGATACTGGGACTCTTGAATATGTCTCCTTCTGATTCCTTAGTTGAGTTACTGAAAACCTTAGATACTGTGGCTCACATTGATTCGTAAGAAGAGTAACTATTGGGGTGAACCCTCTAGCGTAAAGAAATTGAAATATATGATATATTAACAACATTGACTGCGTATACAAATTCGCAAGAAACTGCTGCTTTAGACTAGAATACAAACAAATTTATGCACATAAATGTATGTATGGTTGAAAATATTCAAATTTTTGTCCACATATGTATGTAATGTATATTGTACATTGTACATATACATATTGTGTAGGTACTTACCTTCAAATGCTTGTGTAAATTTCCAGTAGATTTCTCATCAAACTTTATAGTTTTATTTACACAGAGTTGGCATTTCCCATTCGGGTTGAAAAATGTTCCATTCAAGATCAGCGGTAAATCTTTATTCCCTTTATTATTTAGTGACTGTTCAGTCATTGTTAAGAATGTCTCGTAAAATTTCTGCACAATGGGCTGTCGCGCGCGGTGTTTTTTTTGTTGTATTTTTTGGTAATATGCCTGAAATTAGTGTGACCGAAAATCATAAAAATCCCAAAATTGTAGTGATGATACAATATAACAATTGATATAGATCAGAGATGGGCATGCACACATATCGACACACTTTTCACACGCATACAAGCACAATTTGCGTGCGAACCATTCGTGTTCTATAAATAGCTTTCAATGGGCGTGTTCAGCAGAATAATTGATCCCTGAGCAGGTATCAGAAAAAAATGTTGCATCGAATAGTTTCTGCTGTTGGAGGGAGCAGTATCACTTTAAAGTAGCGTACTATTTCTTTGATACATGCTCCTGTATCATGATACCTCAAATTGGCTATTATGATGCCGCATCTCTCGAGTTCAGTATTAAGATTATTGCAATTTTATACTTGATCAGGGAGCAAGTTGTTCTGCTGAACACGGCCAATGCTTATAGCGTACGTGTGATTTTGTGCAGTCGGCCGCGGCAGAGGTCCTATGCACACGAGGCAGAGCGCGTTGCCTCGTGTGCATTGGAACTTCGCGACGCGCCCATCTCTGATATAGATATTTGGACGCGAAGAAAAAATTGACAAGGTAAATTAAAATTAAGACCTAGGTAAGGTAGAAGGTACTCGAATTTGAAAATACCGAGGTAAGGTAAAAGATACACAAAATTTGTATCTAGGTATGTACCTAGGTATTTGTACCTAGGTACTTCCAAACACTGTCCACTATCACTAACTTATTTGAGCTTACATCATTAATGATCAAAGGGTTCTTATGTAAGATGCAGACTGACGTCATTTATGCTGATTTTAGTAACGCTTTTGATTCTGTTAATCACTCCTTGTTGCTTCATAAACTGAGTTTAATTGGTTTTCCAACTAACCTTAGTTGGATCTCTGATTAGCTAAGTTCTATTTTTTTAATTCATATTCGAAACTAATCCAGGTTACCTCTGGAGTACTCCAAGGTAGTCACTTGGGTCCATTGCTTTTTACTCTCTTCATAAATGATCTTCCGTCAGTCTTGACTCACTCTTGTGTGCTTATGTACGCCGATGATGTGAAACTATGTTTAACATATAACGATTTGGTGTTCCGCTATAATTTGCAAGCTGACTTGGATGTATTTCAGTCTTGGTGAAAAGATAATCTATTAAACCTTAACAGTTCCAAGTGTAAGGTTAAGACATTTAACAGAATCTTGCCACGATTCTTTATTTATATGTTTGTTAATGTCCCACTTGAGTGCTTAAATGATTCAGCCAATGAGGTAAATGATCTAGGGGTAACTCTTGATCAACGACTTAAATTTGGCTCTGATGTTACTGCTTCTGTTTGTAGGGCCAGTAGTGTTCTTGGGTTTATTAAGCGCTGGTCGAAGGAATTTGATGATCCCTATCGACGAAGATTTTGTACACTTCTCTTGTCCGTCCGACTCTCGAGTATGGATCATGTGTGTGGTCTCCGCAGTATTCGACCCATCAAGATAGAATTGAATCTGTGCAAAAACAGTTTTTATTGTTTGCTCTTCGTGGTCTGGGCTGGAATCCTGAGGTACGTTTACTATCTACTCTACTCTAGCAGACTTCTTTTGATTAACCTTCCCTCCCTTATTAACCGTAGATTTATGCTTGGAGTAATCCTTATACATAGACTAATTAATGGTGAAATCGACTCAACTGAGTTGGTTGGCCAAATTAACCTCAACGTTCTATTAGACTATTAGACCGACTCGTGCACAGCACGGTACTTTGCTCCATTGACTGCAACATTTGCGATTTTCATTATTTTTGAAAAATGCCGGTGATGCCAATGATGCCGCCGGATCGCAAACCGCACCAAACAGCATTTTTCAGTGTTCTTGAACTGCCAGAGGCTGCACTTCAGACCCATTGAGCCAAAAATTAGCTTAGTCGCTGAAGACAAAGGAAGATAAGGGAAATCAGAAACAGTATCCCTAAAACTAAACGAATTTCAAATGAGCTTTGCAAATCTTTCGCTTGGATTATTATATCCCGAAAATATTTACGCTGACTTTTTATTATCTATTTTTTAAAAGTATTTATTAAGCGAATAGAAGCTTCTCAAACTTTGCCTTTCGGGTTCGACTTTAAACTGAATTCGACTTCTTGTCGAATCCAAGAGATTGAGAGAGATGCTTGGCTTAGTCCTTTGGGGCTGTAAAGACAATTTTACATTACTTGAGTGTAGAAATTTTGAGTTCATATAGTGTATTTTGTCAATAAAAAAAAAAATTAATCGATGAATTCAAAATGATCTTCCATTTACCCATAATTGATCTTTGTTCTTGTTTTGATAGCTAATAAGTTTTTTTTTGTATGAAGTAAATTTAATATAACACCAATTGGTCTTATTTTCAGGTGTACCTGCGATGGCTGGAAGTGCGATTATAGGAGGAGTTCTGTTAGCTCTTATTGAAGGTGTTGGAATATTATTCACAAGAATTTCCGCTGATCAATTTCGAAATCCGCCTCCACCAACAGAAGATCCAGTCGCTCTTGGTGATCCAGTAAATAATTTTAATTTTGGAAGTCCTTCGAACCAAAAACAATACCAGTAAATTTATTTTTAAAATTAATAAACGTAAATCAAACTTACGATAAATCTAAAGAATTGGATGCAAATTGTCGTGTCTCTGGAGCTGCAGTAATTGCCAACGGCTGTAAAGTAGCTTTTAAATTCGTTTACAGTCATCGATTAAAAGCCACCATTCTTTATTATACTACGATTCACTTGTTTAGACGTTGACTTTCAAGTGGCCCAAGTGCAACTTGGCAAAATTAGGTGGATGTATGTATATAATATTATTAAATACCGAGTTTGAAGTCGTTACATACTTCGTTTATAAGCACCAAATTTATTTTGATTAATGCCCTTCAAAGTATGCAAACTTCTATCTATTTGAACGTATATAGTAATACTGCCATGTTCCGGTTTTCACTAAAGTGAATTCGAATTTTTCTATTAAACAATCAAGAAAATCCGTATCAAAACTTTAGTTTCTGCTAACTCTCTACTCGACGGATTCAAATTATAACTTTTTAATCTAATTACCCCAATCAATTTGATACAACGGAGCATTTAACAAATTCGAATTACACAATTTTTGTCGAAAGTGAAACCCGGAACTGGTCTGATAGTGAGTTATGGCAGCGCGATACATAATCCACAATGTATCACACTGTATATTCCCCCAGATTGTCGGACCAGTTATAGGTGCACCACGGAAAATAATTAAAATGGCCAGCTGATTTGTACTTTGACTTAACTAAAGCAGGGCATCCACACACGAATTTGTTCGACGAACATATTTGTCAAACAAGAATTTATTTGCCCACTAACCAGGCAAACATTTCTCACGAACATCATTTGCTTGAAAGTCTCAAGGAGTAAACATGAAAATATGGCACTATGGCAATACAAATTAGCTTAAAGCATTATTTCATCATTTTGGGGGCATTCAATAATGCGTGTTCACTCTACAAATATTTTTGACAAATGATGTTCGTGCACTTGTTCCCATCCATTGACGAACATGTTCGCACGAACACACTCAAGATAGAAAAGTTTCTATTCTCTGCGAACAAAAAGTCGAACACAAAAATCTGTCACGAACACCTCCACTAACGTCGAACATTTCGTCGAGCACAACAAAATCGACGAACGAATTCGTGTGTGGATGCCCTGCTTAAGTGATTAAAATAAAGTGAGGTCCAATTGACAACATGAAGAAAATTGCAATTGCAGCTATTATAATAAATAAAAAAGAAAATGTTGTAAATGTAATGAACAATCTGGCATCACTTGAAATATCTCTTGTACTCATATCACTTGCTCTCATTGAACCAGTCATCATATTACACTCGAGCTGCGCTGACGTACTTATTTCAACAGATTATGGGCCTACGCCACGCGATTTAAAATTAATTAAAGTACAATGTCTCCTATGAATTTTCCCTTCGAGAAACTGCGCGGCCGCGAAAACTTCGATGTTTGGAAACGCCAAGCTAAGGCTTATCTGGTGCTTAAGGGCTGCTGGAATGTCGTAGAAAAAGGTGTTGCAGCTGATGCAGAAAAGGAAAAAGAGTTTGATGAACGTGGGATGGCCGAGATCACGCTTATGATTGATCTCGGTAATTTTGCTCACATCGCCTGTGCCAAGACCGCTAAGGAGGCATGGGATGCGCTCATGAAGGTGTACGATGACAGTGGTTTGACTCGGAAGGTGGAGTTGCTAAAGCGGCTGGTACAACTGAGGCTAGCACATTTTTCGTCAGTTCAAGACTACGTTAACGAAATGGTCATGACGTCCATCAAAGTACGCACCGCTGGCTTGAACATAGATGACGAAATAACTGCATCACTAATGCTTGCTGGTTTGCCAAACGAATACCAAGTGTTGGCTGTGAAAAATTCCAAGGCAAAATACACTGTCGACAACGTAAAGCAACTGTTATTGCAAGACGCTAAATTTGATAATGGAATTGAGGGAATTGATAATGCTCTGTATACGAAGGGCGCGAAAAGAAACGTACGATCGATGTCAAAGAAAAATGTGCAAAGAACAGTTACTTGTTATAGTTGTGGTGGTCATGGGCATCTGCGCAGAGAATGTCCAAACAACAAAGAAGAACGGCGAACATCTACAGCAAGTGCATCTTTGTTGGCGAATTCACACAAAGAAGAGCACGACGAAGAAAACGTTTGGTACATAGACTCTGGCGCAACGTCTCACATGACAAACAACCGAAAAATGTTTAAAAGCGAGGAAAAAACAAGGCATAAGAGCGTAATGATGGCAAACAGAGAAACTATGAATGTGCACAGCGTTGGCACTGTAAATGTTCTGTTAGAAGTTGGAAACAGAATAACCAAAAACAACATATGTGAAGTTGAGTATGTTCCAGATTTGTGCGCAAAATTATTGTCGGTTCGTAAATGACTAAAAAAGGAAAAATGGTTGTTTTTAAAGGCGATCACTGCAGAATTTTCGACAAAGGCACTCTAATTGCGACTGGATACGTACAAAATGATCTATATAGACTGAACTGTAAATCGTTAGTTTCTGCAACCGGCAGTTTTGACCTGTGACATCGAAGGATGGGCCATATATGCTGTGAGAACTTGGAGCGAGTAAAGAATACATCTAGTGGCATAAAGTTCAATGGGACCAACAGAATTAATTGTGTCATATGACTGCAAGGACAACAAACACGGACTGTGAGCAGGGAGAGTGGAACGCGTGCTGAGGGCTTGTTAAATATTATACACACAGACGTAGTGGGCCCTTTAAACGCAAAATCATTCAGTGGTGCACGATTTATGTTGGTGTTTGTAGACGACTATTCCCGCAAAGTATTTGTATTTCCAATTAAAAGCAAAGACCAGGTATTTGATAAATTTGTACTGTTTGAGAAACTTGTTGAAAATCAATGCGAACGTAAGATCAAAATCCTGAGATCAGACAACGGTTCCGAATTTTGCAATAATAAGTTTATGAAGTATTTGCAGAACTATGGCATCATCCATCAGACTTCTGCACCCTATACACCAGAACAGAATGGAGTTGCAGAAAGAATGAATCGCAACATTATTGAACGTGTGCGTTGTATGTTGCTTGACTCAAAGCTACCGAGCGTATATTGGGCAGAAGCGGCAAACACAGCAGCACACTTAATAAATCGAATTCCTTGCAGAAGCAACACTAAGAGTCCTGAGGAAGTATGGTGTGGAGTAAAGCCTAATCTAAAATACATCCGACTATTTGGTTGCACAGCTATGGTTCATGTCGCTCAGCAAAAACGCTCCAAATTAGGTGCGAAATCGGAGGAGTGTGTCTTCGTGGGATATTGCGACACATCCAAAGCGTATCGGCTTTATCGTAAATGCGATCAAAAATTTTTAATCAGCAAAGATGTACAATTTTTTGAAGATTATATCTGTACCATTGCAGAATATAACAATCAATGTACCATACATATCTGCGAATTATTTGATTTCCTGTGTTAGAATCATCAACTGTCGCAGAACCAAGTCCCGCTGAATCCGAGAATGAATACGCCAGCTGTGACGAGACAGCGAGCAAATCAGCAGGAAAGAGCTCGTGTGAACAGACTACGACAAAGGCGATTAAGTTGGCCGATATGACACCAGAGGAGCTGGAAGAGCAGGAACTGCGTCGTTCCAAGCGAATTGCTGCTAAAGCCCCTGATTACTTACTGTGTGTGGCGTCAACATCTGGAATAGAAGATCCAACGAGTGTGTCGGAAGCAATAAGTTCCAATATTGCTGAAGTCTTGTAAACAGCCATGAAGGTGGAAATGGAATCACTGAGATCAAATCAGACTTGGGAGCTGACTCAGCTACCACCAGGAAAGACTGCCATCAGGTCCAAATGGGTGTTTAAGACCAAAAGGAATGTGCAGGGTGAGCTCATAAGGCATAAGGCCAGACTCGTCGCCAGAGGGTACTCGCAAAAGGAAGGAATTGATTACACAGAAACCTTTGCTCCTGTTGTAAGATATTCGGCTTCTTCTTGCACTGGCTGCACAGTACAAATTGTCACTACAGGATGCTGTGACTGCGTTTTTGAATGGTGAACTGGAAGAAGAAATTTATATGGTGCAACCTGAGGAGTTTGACGACCATACTGGCAGGGTATGCCGACTGAGGAAATCTATTTATGGGCTAAAGCAAGCAAGCCGAGTCTGGAACAAGGCATTAAACGAAGTTCTCACAGGCTTTGGTTTGGGAAGAAGCCAATTCGATCAATGCGTATATTACAACGTCAACGGACCGAAGATGATGTATGTAGCAATCTATGTAGATGACATCTTAATTTTGGGAAACGTCGAAAGGATGATCAACGAAATAAAACTCGAGTTATCTGGCCATTTCAACATGAAAGATATGGGCGAAGCTTCGTCCATTCTGGGAATGCGTGTGCAGCGAAATACGGTAACGGGCGATTTTAAAATTGGTCAATCTGAATATATTGCAGGTGTACTGAAACGTTTTAGTATGGATGACTGCCATCAAGTCTCTACACCAATGGACCTCTCACAAAGGCTGAGTTCCGAAATGAGTCCACAAGACGACGGCAGTAAGCAAGAGATGAGGAAGGTACCATACATGGAGGCGATTGGGTCGCTCCTCTATGCAGCACAGAACACACGGCCGGATATATGTTTTGCTGTAAACATGTTGAGCCGCTTCTCAAGCAATCCTGGAAAGGCACACTGGACAGCCGTAAAACGTGTCATGCGGTACTTAAATGGCACAATAGATTATGGCATCACTTATCAGGCAAATGGAGATGGCTTGGTCGGCTTTTGCGACGCTGACTGGGCAGGTGATATGGATCAACGAAGATCCACATCTGGGTATATCTTCATCGCGCAAGGTGGGGCCATATCTTGGTTTACTCAGCGACAACGAACTGTGGCGTTATCATCGACCGAAGCTGAGTACATGTCTATGGTTGGCGCCATACAAGAATCTATTTGGCTCACGGGACTACAAGCAGAGCTCCTTTTGAGCATTCCGCAAACCATGGTGTTGTACTGCGAAAACAAAAGCGCCCTTCACATTGCTCGCATCAACACATACTCTCTTAGAACAATGCATATGGATATTAAAATGAAGTTCATACAAGAAAAGCTGGAAAAAAAACACGAAGTTAGGTATAAGTTAGAATTTTGTTTATTGGCAGTTTATTCGAACTATAAACTAGTTATTATAAATATGAACTGAATTGAAATTTGTAATATCAAGCTTAAATGAAATTATGTTATATCTGCCAGATATGTCATTAAGGTGGAATGTTGTAAATGTAATGAACAATCTGACACCACTTGAAATATCTCTTGTACTCATATCACTTGCTCTCATTAAATCAGTCACCATATTACACTCGAGCTGCGCTGACGTACTTATTTCAACAGAAACGCACAAAAAATTTTAGCATCATGCTGCGCTCTTCATAACTACATGATGCGCACAGGACCCAAAGTACACGCTTCGACTGCAGACGGCACACCACCACACACAACAGTCGATTCAGCAACCGAAGTGTTTCGCTGTCGCTTAATACCCCATACATGTGCGGAATACGATTAGAAATTTTGTCAACTCAAATATCTGATCTGTACCTTGGAAAAACGTCGCTGATGGTGTTACCAATATTTAAATTTTTATCTCATTTTTATAAAATTTTTATCATATAAATATATAATATTATATTATTAATTATTAGGATTATTTTATTGATTATTTCTCTTTGTGAGACTTTACTGAATCAAACAGCAAATTTGTAATTTGCACCTCAATCATGGTGGCCACGTCAGAGGGCAACTGGCCTAGCAAAGTGGCCCTAAATAAGAAGATTTGTCGGTTTAAACACTTTCCTGTTTTTTTCAAAAAATGATTTCACCATTCCCACCAACTCATCGGATTACGAGGGCCTGCTGTGAAAGGCAATTAGTTAATATCTTTGCGTATCTTTATATCTAAATATATAACTTACATAGGAATATGACGGTAATGTAGGGTTTGTAGAGTTAAACTCCAAAATGTCATCGGAAACCATGCTTTCTCCTCATCGGGCTTTACAGACATTTCAGAAATGGTGTCCTTTAGTACCAGACTGGGTGTTGCAGATGGGGTGTTGCAGATGGGGTGCTGCGTGCAAATGAGCTACATGTTGGTCCATTCAAAAAAAAGAAGGATACCGTCCTGCAATGAATAATTTTTATTTATTTATTTTTATTTATTTATTTATTTATTTGTCAAGTTTGACAAAGTTCTGTCAACATTGCAGGGGTTGCTTAAAAAATGACAGTAAATTAAGTGCAATAATCATAAGTTTATACTTGTAGCACCAGGAATATTGTCAAATAAAATTAAATTATTTCTTACATCTAACACAGAAGAGTGAGCAGAGAAAAGATGGTAATACATATTATAGTTAAGACACAAATTTCGGAAAGGTTCATAGTTAGCATAATTTGTTAGGCAAGGCTGTAGATAGATCGGAGAGAAATTTCTAGTAAGACGCAAAGGAATAGCAAGATTTATTTGGCTTAACAGAGCGCAAGAGTCGATATCACCTGATAAGAGTTTGTGAATGAAAAGCACACAATGGCACGTACGGCGGTTCTTAAGAGATGGAAAATCGATTAAGAGTAGTCGATGCTCGTAAGATGGAAGATGGATGGTGGGATCCCAGTTGAGCCCACGGAGGGCAAAAATTAAAAACTGTTTTTGAAGCGATTCAAGTTGGTCCTGATATTTTTGGTAATGCGGTGACCAAACACACGACCCATATTCAAGTATTGGTCGAACTAGAGAGACGTATAAATGTTTAGTGAGATACGGATCGCTAAATTCCTTGGACCATCTTTTGATAAACCCAAGAACACCCATAGCTTTATTAGAGATGATAGAGACATGTCTATTAAAGCTTAACTTGGGGACAAAGCGGACGCCTAAATCATCAACCTCGTAAATGCGTTCAAGAGGATTGTCATCAATCGAAAAGTCGTATAAATACGGCTGTGTTCGATGGAAAGTCATACATTTACACTTTTCAGCGTTGGGAGGGAATTAACCGAACACCATGTATGCAGAGAGTTTAAGTCCAATTGAAGAAAGAGAGGTGACAACGGGTCCTTATAGGACAAGCAGAGTTTTAGGTCATCGGCGTACATTAAAGCATGCGAATGAAGCAGGACGTGAGGGATGTCGTTTATGAACAAATTAAAAAGTAGAGGTCCAAGATGACTACCCTGAGGTACCCCAGAGAGTACGCTGATGGATTCCGAAAGCGACGAATTAAAACGGACACGCTGGGAGCGATGTGTCAAATAAGCCTTTATCCAGTTAAGAAGGTTTAGAGGAAAACCAAGCAGATACAGTTTGTGAAGGAGGAGATCATGATTGACAGAGTCAAAAGCCTTGCTAAAATCAGTATAAATTACATCAGTCTGCAGTTTATTAATAAAACCCCTATTCACAATAAAAGTAAACTCAAGCAGGTTTGTAGAAACAGAACGCTTTTTCATAAAGCCGTGCTGAGATTGCGAAATAATTGAGCGACAAGAGTACTGTATTTGAGATGTTATTAGCATTTCAAAAAGTTTAGGAATGTCAGATAGTTTTGAGATACATCTGTAATTTGTTACTGACGATTTAGATCCTTTTTTATGAATAGGAAAAATTAAATTGGGGAAACCGAAATGACTTATTAGTTACAACTTACCGTCTTTCGGACGACATATTAGGCAGGAAAGCCACATCAGCGAACAGACAATCAACACATTCGCTAAATCTTTCTTGCTCCAGCTCAACGTATCCCGCACTGCCGCTTTTTTTGCCTTTACCGCGGTAGTAACGGTGACTCTCTCAAAGTGAGATGCAAATGCCTTTACACTCGTCCGCTGAAAAGAAAGAATCTAATTTAATTTTACTTCCAAGAACTACACCGGGATCAGCACTGATACCAAGGAGTATAAGGCATCCACACCAAGTGATTATATGCAATTCTCGGCCAAAAGTTTAACTGGACCAACAAAAACACTAATTCCCACCCCCAACTGGTTCCCAAGCACCTTTCGTAAATGCGGTGTCCAGGTGCTTTCCATGTGTGATGTCCCACAAACATGCATTTTTTTCACGGACCGAAAATAACTGTTATTTTAAAATTTTTTGATTAGATAAATAAATATGAAGCATTCACTTAAAATCTATTCTGCTAAGTGGAACATTATTAATTTCGGTTCAGCGTCTCAGATAAGCCAGGATTTCTTATTTTTGATTTTCATTAAAACAAATTGTTCGCTTTAAATTATTAAATATTTTTATTTGTTTTCTTCGCCCATTATCATTTTGAATGATTTTTTTCATATAAACCTAAAATAGCATTTATTAGTCGAGTTTTAAATGTAAAAATTACTGATAATGTTTTTTCCCGAGTTTTATTTTAATTAATAAAGCATGATTATTCTCGATTTTTTTCGTTTCTAATCAAAGCAAACCAGTTAGAGATTTTTTTTTGCTTGAAAATCAGGAATAAATTCCCAATAAGAATTTGTTTGGAAATTTTAAATTTTCCATTGCTATACAAAGCAGGCAATGAAAAATTTTCATTTACCAAAGGGACGCGATATTGGAGAACCGAACCTAGCTGCAAAGTCTAGCTTGCCGGCAATAGCTTTAATATTAATGCGTATGACCGAAAGGTAACAAGACCTAGGTTTAAGTCCCAGTTGGGGCATGTAAATATTTTTTATTTTGTGAACCAGAATTATAGAACAATTGCGGTTACAGGCTTCCCTGTAATTTTTATACGCGTAGCACCTACGTAGCGGGAGAGTATAGGAAGAGATTTTAAAATAAGCCCAAACATTCAAGCAAGCATCTTCTAACAGCCCTTTAGCCTCTCTACTCAATCCCATTACACAAGGATGCGATCTTAACTACGCCCGTAACTGTGTTCAGGATGATATATTGGATGCAGAAATTGGGTTAACTGAATTACAATATGCCCTCAATATGGCAAAGGAAAACTAAGCTGAGAAGATCGTATTCCATACGAATTCTTCGTCAACCAAAGCATACAACACTATGCTTAATGAAGGTGATTTGGACATTGCTCTACAAGTATAGTTTTCCCAATCTAAAAAAAGGGTGGAATCTCTTTTATCAACTCCATAGCAATAATTCTTATGAGCGTAATATATAATATTACAGGCTGAGCAAGTGGGTTAACCTAAATAATAGTATGCACGAGTATCGGGTCAGATTCAGAGAGGGCTACTCCACCGTAGATAACGTCTACAACTTAGCAGCAATCATACACCTAAAACTGCAGGAAACCAAAAAAGTATATGGATTTTTCATCGACTTCAAAGCGGCGTTTGATAAGTTCCATAGAAAATTATTATGTTTCAAGCCTCATTCAAATGGTGTCGCGACAAAGATAATAAACCTCCGGGAAAGAGTAAATGACCAAGCTGAATTCGCTGTTTGGACATAAGAAAAAATGTCGAAATGTTGTTCGATTCGACAAGGATGCGTATTATCGCCGTTGATTTTTGCGTTATTTTTAGATGATTTGAACGAACTATTGGCTTTATATTGGAGATCGCAATATACGCCTTTTAATCAGGGGCCGAAAATAAGTCTTATTTTTTTATTTTCGATCTAAAAAATCATTGGTAAGGAATAATCGGACAAAGGTTTGGATATACCAAAATGATTCTTAGCCAAAGGACTATAGAAAGTCGCAAGCGTTTTATACAAGTAATTTTTGGAGAAAAAGTCGGTTTTTGAGAATTATATTTTGATTTTTATTAATTACTCAAAAAATAAGGGTTTTTTTTATTTTGATCGAAAATTGAATAATTGTGCTTACTTTTCAATTTTTTGGTATACCCTGTTCCCATTATAAATGGGAAAGAGGATCATGAAGTTGTGCAAATGTATGTAACAGCCAGAAGGTAGCTTCTCCGACCCTATAAAATATATATATTATTGTATTGTTGTATGCAAGCGTCGATCTCAGGGACTATAAGAGATAGAGACACAAATAGCATGCACATATGTGTATACCGTACCCAGATGAAGTTTGTTTCAGATTTGGAAAATATGCCCCCCTCCCCCCTTTAATCTCAAAAGACTGTCAGAGCCACAATTTTAAGTATACCCTCTACAAGGGTATAATAAAACTGAATTTCAAATATCTCCGTCCCCATAGACCACATAGACTTATATTTCTTTTTATACCCTGTTCCCATTAAAAATGGGAAAAGGGGATCATGAAGTTGTGTAAATGTATGTAACAGCCAGAAGGAAGCTTCTCCGACCCTATAAAGTATATATATTCTTGATCAGCATCAACAGCCGAGTCGATATAGCCATGTCCGTCTGACCGTCTGTCTGTCTGTCTGTGTGAACGCGTCGATCTCAGAGACCATTCGAGATAGACACAAATTTTTGCACGCAAATAGGTGTATACCGTACCCAGTTCAAGTTTGTTTCAGGTTTGGAATGTTCCCCCCCTCCCCCCTTAAAGCGCAAAAAACTGTCACAGCCACAATTTTAAAGTAGACTATCCTAGGCCTTATATCTAACTACTCTCCAAAGGAAAATAAGATACGAGAAAAAACACAAAAGTTATTAAGCAATTTAGCTTATGGGAGCAGGGGGGGTGGGGGATGCGTCCACCTAATACAGGCAGCGTTGCCTGCGCAGGCCGTGTGTGAGCGCGCGTGTGTGTGTGCGCTCGTATGTGTGTATGCGTTTGTGTATGTGAGTGTGTTTGCATGTGTGTCTTAATTGAACAGGGTATTTTGTAGTCGGGAAACTCGACTACAGCGCTCTTACTTGTTTTATTTATGAATGGCATGCCAAAACAATGAATTTAAGCATTTTAAAAAAGTGAGAAAAGACCTCTGTTTGGTTTTAATTTGGCCAGAAATATAAAAAAAACGAGAAGGGTAAGCTAACTTCGTCCGTGCCGAAGTTTTTATACCCTTGCAAGTTCTTGTCTTCATCACGCTCCCGCTCTACTTGACGAGATGCTAGATTTTATTCGCGAGTAGCGGCCAGTCTACTAGCATTTCGAGTTGATATCCGAGAAGCATTTTGCTCGTAACGGATGCGAGCTCTTTCACGGGACACCTGCCGTCGTTGCTCCTGGGACATTGAAGACACTCGTGGCATTTTGATTGATTTTATTGGTCACAATATTGGTTTAAACAATGTAAGCACATAAATAAACAAACGAATAGGTTTCTTTTAGTCTCGTAGCTCGAAATCGACAGCCACATATCATACATATCATATATATCATACGGTTCCGACATATTAGCAGCGTGCAGTCAAAAGAAGCCTCTGTGCAAAATTTCAGCTCGATCGCTACAAAACTGAGGGACTAGTTTGCGTAGAAACAGACAGACGGACAGACGGACGCTATGAGTTCGGAAATGAATATTTCTATGCCTTGCAAACTCCTGGTCAAAATTATTATACCCTTTGCAAGGGTATAATAATTTCCACATATCATGACTTCAACTAAGCGCAGATCAAAAACTTTTTCGTTTTTATGCTAAATAAACACAAAAAAATAATTTTAAAAATTTTCCAGCTGAAATATCGAAATATAATCCAATATGATGCAAAATCGCGCGAAAATTTTTCTCCATGCCACAGAACTTCGAGAGAATTCAGTTTTTAAGCGTGTACACAAACCCTTTCGAACTTGTCTGCGTAGGGTAGACACACCGCAACCGCAAATAAGAGTAAGCCTTTTTATGCGTTTTTATTAATATTATTAAATGTAAAGGAATTGGTTAGTTCTTTTTTAAACAAAATAAACTTAAGTTTCTTCAACGGAGTTAAATGTTTTTTTTTCAAACAACAGAAATTCAAATTTGCCACCCAGATTAAAAATGATACCTTGCAACTCTAGCTGCTGTATGGTAACACGACAGATGGCAATAGACGATTTAGGGAAGACGCAAATTGCGGGCTAAGCTCTTATGCTCCTTCATGAGAGCCAAGAAAATTTCGCTCTGGACATCTGGTCGATGCTTTCCCTATTATAATTTGTTGAAATTATAAACAATTCGAAAGAATAATAAAATTAACTAACAATTGGGCGGCTTCTCGTAATTTCTTTGGTTTTAGCGCTGCCACTTTATGAACTGTGGTATGCACACATATAGAGTACCCACTGTACTCAGTACAATTCATAAAACACATATTGTAAACACTTTGTTGCAATATACAAAAGACCCAAGCACATTTCAAGTGCGAAGTAATACGATCATCCTTTGGGCAGAAACGCAGCGTCAGCTTATCTTACATAAGCCAGTGGCGCAATTAACATGAGCCCCCTCTATGTGCACATAACACTCTTTCGCACAGCGCCGTTCTCGAACACACTAAGCAGATCATTTATTAAAAGATATTCAAATAAAAACCACGAGTGCACGCTGCGCCTCGGAAACTAAACAGAACTGACGCTTATAATTATTGGCTGGAAATAATAAGACGAAACCGACAACACTATATGGAATAATTTTATTCAACTACTGTCGTAACTTTACAGAACTCAAACCGGCAGAAATCGATTTACAAATTGCAAAATAAATAAGTAAAAGATTAATGCTGATAGAGACTTACGCAAGCTTCTTTGACATTACTGTCAGACAAGTTTATGGAAATGTTATTTTTTTTCCCACAAACATGCTCAATTTGCTCTTCCAATTCTTGTTTGAATGCTTCTGGGTATTTTTCTTCAAGATGACTTTTTAATTTGGTGGCATAATTACCTTTATTTTCGGCCTTACCTAACTTGCACTCTGATAAATTTTGATCTGGAAAATAGTTAAAATATTTACGCAAAAAACTGCTTCGTTTGCGCCCCATTTTTATTATTAATTAAAGTTTATATTACAATAACAGACTCAACGCAAACCTCTCAACTGCGCTTCTCTATTCAACTAATCGAATTGTTCGTCTCATCAAAAAACGGAAATAAAGAGATAAAAATGTGCACAGTGGGACGAGTCTAGCTGTAACTTAAATCTATTATACACATTATAAAATTTAAAATCATATATGTATTCTAATTACACTAGTTTACGGCCAAAAAAAACCATTTCTACTGAAACTATTTTTAAGTGTAGTTTGGATTGGTGATCTCAAAACTTCATGCAGGCAGCGATGCCTGAGCAGGCCGCGTGTGAGCGCGCGTGTGTGTGTGTGTGCGCTCGTATGTGTGTTTGCGTTTTTGTATGGGAGTGTGTTTGTATGTGTGTCTCAATTGAACAGGGTATTTTGTAGTCGGGAAACTCGACTACAGCGCTCTTGTTTTAATATGAATTTTTCCATTTTTTCGGTAGGTGCACTTACATTTTATTTGTGATCGTCTAGAAATTTCTAGTCATAGTTTTTCTGGACCTAATGGGGGCGTATGTAGTGAGGTAAAGCGGCTGATCGGTTCAACTTGGCGAACCCAGCGCGATCCTGGCTTACTGCGTCTCAAGTCGACTCACACCTCCTCGTTGGTAACCACTGTAAACAGAACGCTTTGCATCCGCAAAGCTTCTGGCTAACGTGAGCGGCGAGCGCTCCCTACAGGGTACAATATATAGGGTTGGTGCGTCGGGTTTGGTACCCACCGCCGTCAAAAAACTCCACCAATGAAAACTGCGACAACAATGCCTCGGATACGGACCCCCTCTGACGACGACCCACGCAAACGTTTTAAGGACCACGATTTGAGGATATGCACCTGGAATGTTCGCACCCTCAACAGAGAAGGTGCTGATATCCAGTTGGTGAATGTCGTTGAGAAATATTCATCGGACGTTACCGCACTTCAGGAAATGCGATGGATTGGACAGGGGAGCCTGGTGAAAAGAACATCAACAACCAATGCACCCTGGGAGATCTACTACAGCGGACATGCTTCCAAGCATGAGGTTGGATGCGGCTTTGCAGTCAGTGCAAGACTTCGTCGCTCTGTCATCAGTTTCACACCAGTGGACATGCGACTAGCCGCACTCAGACTTAAGGCTAAATATTTTAATACAAGTCTTATCTGTGCACACGCCCCAACGGAAGACAAGGGCGCTTCGATAAAAGACGAATTCTATGAGCGCCTGGAACAATTATATGAGCGCTGTCCCGATCACGACATAAAGATCGTGCTTGGAGACTTTAACGCTAGAATTGGGAGAGAAGGAGTTTTTGGCTCGACAGTCGGCCGACTTAGCCTTCATGAAACAACCTCCGGTAACGGAGAGAGGCTTATAGATTTTGCCGCGGGCAGGAACATGGTCATAAGTAGTACCAGGTTTAAACATCGCGACATCCATAAGGCGACCTGGAAGTCCCCTGATCAACTAACGCGAAATCAGATTGATCATGTTGTGATCGACGGAAGGCACTCATCGAGTGTTCTAGACGTGCGTGCGATTCGAGGTGCCAACATAGACTCGGATCACCACCTTGTTGCAGCCAAAGTACGCACGCGGATCAGTGTGGCACATGCCTAACGTACTGGTACACGTCGAAAGCTAAATGTCGATAAGCTGCAATCACAACGGACCTCTGAAGCCTACACAGCTAAACTCACCCAACTGCTCAGGGAAAACTCACCATTCCCTTCTGGTGTAAGCGAACAGTGGAATCACATATCACACTCCATGAGTACGGCTGCCAAGGAGATACTCGGATACGCCGAGCACCCTCGAAAGCAGACTTGGTATGATGAGGAGTGCCGCGACGCTACTGCAGAGAAAGACGCTGCCTACAGGAGAACTCTGCAGTCGGGAGCAACGCGGGCTGTTAAAGAGCAATACCGGAAGAAAAGGAGAGAGGAAAAGCGCCTTTTCAGAAGGAAAAAGAATGAGCGAGAAAGGCGCATGCGTGAGGAAGTCGAGATGCTATTCGGCATGGGTGAGACTCGAAAATTCTATCGAAAGATTAGACGACTTACCGAAGGTTTCAAGCCCGGAGTCACACAATGCAAGGACGAAAATGGAAATCTGGTCACAGATCCGCAAGTGGCGCTAGACAAATGGAGAAGCTATTTCGCCAACCTGCTGGGAGGCGACAACGAACACAATACCGTCTCTGGAGTAGTAGCGACCACCAATCGACAACATAGAGATAGACCCACCGGACCATCACGAAGTCTGTGTAGCCATAAAAAGGCTTAAGAACAACAAATCAGCAGGTGCAGATGACCTGCCAGCTGAACTGTTTAAGGCTGGAGGCGAGGAGTTGGTAAGGTGCATGCACCAACTCATCAGCAGAATATGGTCCGACGAGAGCATGCCCGAAGATTGGAGTCTAAGTGTAATTTGCCCACTTTTTAAAAAAGGAGACCCTGCAGTTTGCGCCAACTACCGTGGGATCAGTCTCCTTCCCATCGCATATAAAATTCTGTCGTGCATTATTTGTGAACGTCTAAAGCCGCTTATTAGCACACTGATCGGACCTTATCAGTGTGGCTTCAGACCTGGTAAATCCACCACAGACCAGATATTCACATTACGACAAACCCTGGAGAAGACCTATGAGAGAAATATCAAAACCAACCATCTTTTTGTTGATTATAAATCAGCCTTTGACACACCGATAAGGTCAAGGTTCTGTCTACCTTTGGTATACCGGCAAAGTACGTTCGACTTTGCATGATGACGTTGAGAAGCACTCGAAGCTCCGTCAAAATAGGAAAGAACCTCTCCGAACCATTTGATACCAAAAGAGGTTTTAGGCAAGGTGATACCCTATCGTGTGACTTCTTTAATCTACTGATGGAGTATATACTGCGCCAGTGCCCAAATGCCAACAGATCGGGCTCATTTCTTTATAAAGATCTAATGCTACTCGCATACGCCGATGATATTGACATTATCGGCAAAAACGAACGGGCGGTAAGCAGGGCGTTTTTAGAGATTGAGAAGCAGTCTAAACTGATGGGCTTAGCGGTAAACGAGGACAAGACAAAGTACCTAGTATCCACGGACAAGAAGTCTACGCGTCTTGGACAATTTGTTACTATGGGGGAGTACAACTTTGAGGTTGTAGAGGAATTTGTCTACCTCGGGACGATGATTACCGGCGACAACAACATCAGCCTGGAGATCCGAAGAAGAATTACTCTTGGAAACCGATGCTACTACGGGCTCAGTAGGGAGTTCAAGAGCAGAGACTTTTCTCGAAGAACAAAAATAGCGCTATACAAGTCGCTTATCATCCCAGTCTTGCAATACGGCGCAGAAGCATGGACAATGACAGCAGCGGATGAGGAGGCGATTGGCGTTTTCGAGCGAAAAATCCTTCGGAGGATATATGGACCTTTAAAAGTTGGCGATGGATACCGCATTCGAATGAATCACGAACTGTATGAGCTCTATAAGGACAACAGTCTAGTCAAGCGCATAAAGCAACAGCGGCTGCGCTGGTTAGGACATGTAATCCGGATGGATGAAGAAGCTCCAGTAAAAAAGACGTACAAAGCGAAGGCGGCTGACTTTGGAGGACAAGGCAGGAGGGTTCGCCCCACCACTAAGATGGGATGATCAAGTGCGGAAAGACATTTCCAACCTTGATGTGAACAACTGGTGCCAGCTCGCACAATGCAGAAGCGAGTGGAGGGCATTCATTGCAGAGGCCAAGTCCGTCAAGCGGTTGTGATGCAACATCGGGCCAATAAAGAAGAAGAAGAAGCACTTACATTTTATGCCATATCTGAATTCATAATGCTCACATGGAGTCAAGCAAGATATGAATCGAATGGTAATTGAATGGTCAATAATCGCACAGAACACTATTTTCAAATCGGTTAAGTAGTTTGAGTACAATAAAAAAAAAAATTTTCAAAAAAATCGATTTTTTGCTCGAAATCGCAATAAATTTCGATTCCAAACGCCTAGGAAAAATATTTAAAAATTCAAAAAAACTATTTTGATTTTTTCCACTTAAGAGCCGCACTTCTTTCAAGAAAATACGATATCGATGAACAAAATCTATAAATAAATACAGCAGCTGCGAACAATTGAGTGCTGAAAAAAGTGGTGGTTTTGAGATTTTCCAAAAATTAATTTACATTTGCTTCGACTTTTGTTCTGTTCTGGAATTTTTTTTCTAATCTGGATATTCGCCCACTTCTAATGTTGATCTTAAGACGAAGAAAATAGAAAATAAAATTTTCTGAACACTTAAAATACTCAAATTTGACTGTTAGTTCCTTCACTTAAATTGATCCAGCAACAATCTTTATTCATAGATTTTCTTTATCAATACTTTATTATCTTTGTAGAAGTGCGATTCTTTAGTCAAAAGAATTAAAAATAATTTTTTTGGGATTTTCTATATTTTTCCTAAGCGATTAAAAATTAAATTTCTTGCATTTTCGACCAAAAAATAGATTTTTTTGAAATATTGTTGGTCATTGCATTCAAACTTCTAAACCGATTTGAAAACAATGTTCTACGTTGTTATTGACAATCTCAGGGACTATAAGAGATAGAGACACAAATAGCATGCACATAGCTACTTTCAGGCAGTTGAGCGCTTTTGTGTCTGTGCGCGTGTGTGTGTGTGTGCGCGCGTTTGTTTGTGTGTGCGTTTGTGTATGTGTGTGTGTCTCAATTGAACAGGGTATTTTGTAGTCGGGAACCTCGAATACCGCGCTCTAACTTGTTTATTATTCAATAAGTGATCCTTACTTTTCAATTTTCTTATAAAATTCAAAGAGTAAGCATTAATTATACCCGTTACTCGTAGAGTAAAAGGGTATACTAAAGTCGTGCAAATGTATGTAACAGGCAGAAGGAATCATTTCCGACCATATAAAGTATATATATTCTTGATCAGCATTAACAGCCGAGTCGATATAGCCATGTCCGTCTGTCCGCCCGTCCGTCTGTCTGTATGAACACTGTTGAGCTATTGAGCTTTTTCAATAGCTATTTAAATGCGAGAAAATTTGTCCAAATAATTTTAACACCAAGTTGTGTTTTTTCAGTATAAAAATGTTGATTTATTTGCCGCACAGGGACGATGTAAGATGAAACGAATATTAAGCAGGCGGCCCGACTTAGCCGTGCTTAAGCGATTACAATTGTTTAACTAATAATAGGCAGGCGAATCCGTAAGAATAATAAATGACCCGTGCCGTTACAACGAAATGAACCGAGATGTTGAGGCGAGTCAGAACAACTGATGCCTAGCAGATCAAAATCAAGACTCACTTATGCACTTGAGCTGAAGGCCAAGGGCAAGCAAATTAGAAGATTTTAACAGAGCAAGAGAGGGAAAGAGCGCATTATCAAAACACAGTAGGTGAGAGGAAGTTACGTTATTTGCGCCTTTGCTAACACAGAGTGACATAATTGTGGATTTTTAATTTGAATATTAATGCTGCTGCTGCTCTGTTGGTTGGGTGACCAAACATTCTCCACCCGTTGGAAGACACGGGCTTTCAACATAATCCTGCTTTGGCAGCACGCACAGCTTGCGCACTGCTCTCCTTAAAAGTCCAGTAGGAGTCCTTAGTACCGCGACCCGGGGCACATTGTCAGCTCCGACGATGAGCTCGACCACTCGAGCTAGCGGCCATTTAAGAGGAGGCAAGTTTTCGTCCTTTACCAGGACAACATCATTGACGCACACCCCAGGTTGAGGTGTTCGCCATTTAGAACGCTGCTGAAGAAGCGTCAAATTCTCTTCACGCCAACGTGCCCAAAATATCTGCTGATAGTACGTCATTCGTTGCCACCGATCCAGCCTGTTGAAGTTCAGCTTTGTTACGTCAGGTTCAGGAAACAACGCCAGCGGCACGGTTGTTAGGAAGTGCGCTGGCGTCAACACATCAAGATCGGCTGGATGCTCTGAAATTGGAACAAGAGGTCTTGAATTAATGATTGCCCCAATGTGGCAGATAAGCGTGCGCAATTCATCGAATGGAAGAAGAGATGGTCCGACCGACCGATAGAAATGATGCTTAGCCGTCTTTACTGGTGCCTCCCAAAGTCCACCGAAGTGTGGAGATCGAGGTGGTATGAATCGCCATTCGATGTCATCAGCAAGGCAAAACTCCTGGACAGCATTGATATGGGCATCGCTTAGAAAAAGACGCTTGAGTTCAGCCATCTCATTTCTGGCTCCCACGAAATTGGTAGCATTGTCTGACCAAATACGAGCAGGCTTGCAACGAGTCAGCACGAATCTTCTCAAAGCATTCAGAAAAGCTGCTGTAGATAAGTCAGGGACTAGCTCGAGATGCACTGCCTTTGTTGCGAAGCAAATGAAAATGCAAACGTAGCACTTCTGAGGGGCCCGGCTTCGAATTTCACTCTTGAAATAGAATGGCCCACAGAAATCCACTCCAGTGACCATAAACGTGTGTGAGCCGCTCACACGATCCTCTGGCAGGGCTGCCATGATGGTTTCAGCAAAGATTGGCTTTGCTCGAAAGCAGGTGATGCACTTGCTTGCAGCTTTTGCGACGGTTTTGCGACCCCCAATGGGCCAGTATTGCAGTCGGATCTGCGCCAATAGCGATCGTGGTCCAGCATATAAGTTGCGTTTGTGAAAATACATTATAATTGCTCTCGTAACTGGATGACGCCTTGGCAATATGATTGGATGCTGTGCCTTGAAGTCTAGAGATGAATTCTTCAACCGGCCACCAACACGCACGAGTCCAAAATTATCAATAACTGGTGACAGAGAGGCGATGGAGCTGGATGGCTTGACCTGCTTACCGCCTTGCAGAGCGCAATAGTCATCCCAAAGGTGAGCCATCTGGACGGAACGTAAAAGCATTTGAGTGCCCATACGGAAGCAATCAATTGTGAGATTGGGATGCCTAATGCGAAGTCGAAATTTGTAGATATAGGCAAAGACTCTTCTCAATTTCTCGAAGCAATTGGCAAATTTGCAACCATGGATAGGATCAACGCGTCCAGTGACTCCAACGAGGACCTTCTTTCGCAATTCAGGAAGCGGCTGCTGGGCAAGACTTGACGATGGCCACTCACTTTTCCCTTTGGCCAAAAAATCGGGGCCATGAATCCAGAGCGATGAATTTATGAGTTCACTGGGAAGCGCCCCTCGAGAAAGAATGTCGGCAGGGTTGAAGGCTGTAGGAACGTGGCGCCATTCCATACCAGTTGTCAGTTCCTGGATTAAAGAAATTCGATTAGCAGTGAATATTTGAAATCGAGAAGGTTCATCACGAATCCAAGCCAAAACAACGGCAGAATCTGACCAACAGTAGAATGGACATGAGAATAGGTTCATTTTAGCTATTTCCCGAATCAGTTGAGAGAGGATTACAGCACCGCAAAGCTCCAGTTTTGGTACTGTCATAGTCCTTAGGGGCGCCACTCGAGACTTAGCGCATAAAAGATGCACTTCACGCTTTCCCTCTGCCATAGATACGACGTAGATGCATCCACCGTAGGCGTCTATACTGGCATCGCTGAAGCCATGGACTTCTATAACACCTTGAGGAATGATGGCCAATCGATTTACTTCAAATTGTGACTCACGACTAATATCAGCGCACAAAGTAAGCCAAGTAGAATTCAGGGATGCTGGAAGACTTTCGTCCCAATTTAGTTTTTCCCTCCAAATGTTCTGCAAAAATATCTTGGCCTTGGCTATCACGGGACCAATGAGACCAAGCGGATCATAGAATCGAGCGATCGAAGAGAGGACTGATCGCTTGGTTGGTTTTTCAGGCATGTACATTGATGAAAATGAGAATAGAAGCTTGTCTGAGGACGGATCCCAGGCCAAACCAAGCGTTTTAGTGATGTCGCTTCCATCATCGAATTTTAGAAATGTTTCCTTGTCCTCTTCCGGAATTTGCTGGAGTACGACATCATCATTCGAGCACCACTTTCGTAGCTTAAAATTTCCCTTTTTCAACAGCTCGGTTGTTTGGCGCATGATTTCGAGAACTTCTTGGGCTGAGTTGCTCCCCGAGATTAGATCGTCTACGTAGAAATGACGCAACAGTATTTCCGCTCCAATGGGAAACGTCTCTTTCTCATCCATAGCCAACTGATGCATGGCCCGAACAGCTAGGAAAGAGGCTGGCTTCGTGCCATAAGTGACAGTGTCGAGTTTATATACTTGCACATCTTCAGAAGAAGAATCGCGCCATAGTATACACTGAAAATAGCTATCCGGTTCTGCCATCCTTACACACCTATACATTTTCCCAATATCTCCAGTGAGAGCGATCAAAAAGGTTCGAAACTGCAACAGTGTGTTGAATAGTTTGGACTGTATAGTAGGGCCAGCCACTAACACCTCATTCAACGAGTAACCAGAGCTCGAAACTGCAGAGCCATCAAAAACAACTCTAAGCTGAGTTGTTGTACTGTCCTCCTTAAATACGCAATGATGAGCCAGAAAAAACTTGCATAGGCTCAGCGAGCTTGAGTCAACGAGAGACATGTGGTTCAACGCTAAATACTCTTTAATGAAAGCTGCATACTGGCTTTTGAGCTGTGGGTTGCGATCTAGTTTGCGCTCCAAGTTAAGAAAACGTCGGTAGGCCTGCTGATAGGAGTCTCCAAGTAGACTTACGCTTTGTTTTACCGGCAGTCTAACTGAATATTCGCCATTGGACAATCGAGAAAAGTTTTCAATAAAATGGGCTTCACAATCAAGCTCCTCCTTGGTGGACTTGCTGACAGAATCACAACAGCTTTCCACTTCCCAGAAACGCCGCCCTATTTCATCAACCTTAGAGTCTGAATCAGTTTCTGAGGATGGCAATGATTGAGTGGTGAGTGCAGCTGCTCTGCGCGAATGAGCACCGCCTCCAGTGACAATCCATCCAAGTTGAGTTTTGTGGAGAAGGGGAAGACCAGGATCCAATTTAATCTGGCCAACGCAGAGGAGTTCAAAAAAGAGGCCAGCCCCAATGAGCATGTCAATTTGTTGAGACCTGTTGAACGCAGGATCAGCCAATCTTATATTTTATTTATTCCATCGATCAATATCCACTGAGTAGTTAGGCTGATTTTCAGTAATGGAAGGAGCGACAAATGCAACGATGCTAGTGGAATAATCGGAAGTTTGTGAATGCAGTTTTAGGTTAACCGAATAACCCTCTGAGGCGAAACTTGTATCTCCTAAACCAGAGATAGAGGCGAAAGCTTTGGTTCTCCGAAGTTGTAACTGATGCGCTAAACGAGATGTGATGATGTGCACCTGCGATCCAGAGTCTAGCAGGGCGCGGCAGGGAACCAAAGTACCAGAGCGATTCCTTACGTTAATAACAGCAGTTGCCAGGAGCACAACGTCAGGACTGAGATTCTGGGCGACAAATGATGATGATGCTTGGGCAATTTGTGCATTGTGTGAAGCAGATTGGGCGATTTGTGATTGGGAGGCCCCGGCCTGAAAGTCAAAATGAAGCAAGAAGTGATGCTTGACACCACACAATCGGCACGATCCAGAGCTACATGCTTTCATTTGATGGCCCTTTTTGAGGCAGTTGATGCAAAGGGACAACTTTTTGGCTTCTCGAAGGCGTAACTGGGGTGATAAGTTACCGAATCGAGAACAATTGTTTATGAAATGACCCGCGAAGAGAAACAGAAAATGCAGCCATTTGCTTTAGAGTTGGTAGCGACAAGGGATTTTCTACAATTGTTAGATGCTTTGCTACTCTTTCCCACCTGAGGGCTAGGCGCATATGTTGCCATAGCATGTTCCACATTTTCCAGCTTCTGACATCGCTGCTCCAAGAATGTTGTGAATTGCTCGCATGTAGGTATGGCATCCAATGACATTGTCTCTTCCCACCTGGTCTGTGTTACACTATCCACCTTCTGCAGAAGACTATGCACGATGATGCACCCAGCAATCTGCTCCACAGTGGCCATGCCCTTTAATGCGCGGATGTTGGCGTTGACGGTGTCTGATAGTGCTCGAAGTTTCACAGCTGATGGCGAATCGACCCGCTCCAAACCCAAAATCTCAGTGACGTGTGCCTGGAATATAAGACGTTTGTTATTAAAGCGTTTATTCAGCAAGTCTGTAGCTATAGGATAGTTAGTATCCGTAAGTTTCAACGACGAAATTGTCTCTAATGCTGATCCTTTCAGAGATGATCGCAAATGCTGCAGCTTTTCTACATTCGACAAATCAGGATAATTGTAGATGATTGCGGAAAACATTGAATAGAAGTCCGCTTTTTTATTTCACGGCGCAATCGAGTTTCTAATAGAACGGCGGTCTCATCAAAACTCTCCCTCAAATCACTGCCGATCTCATCGAAATCAAGCTCTTCCAAGCGGTTATGTGCTTGGTTAAATGATTCTCGAGCGCTCTCAAGGGATTTCAACCGCACAACTAATTCCTCTTCACTGAGAGCGCCTATCTTGTCTTGACCAACAGTTTGACCGATTTTCTGCACATGGCTCCCAATCGCTTCTGCCTTGCGTTTAAAGAAAACCGCTCTTTGGTCGGCAGGCACGGCTGTAGCTGCGCTGTCGTTTCCCATTTTGTTGGCAAGAATACTCTGCATACAATTTTAGATGCACTGAGCCACACAAGAGACACTCAGACTGAAGTAGCTTACAGTTTTAGATGCGCGAAATTGCGCTATCGTTTGAAAGTCACAGACGAGCGCAAGGTTTTGCACGCACTACAGTTTGATTACACAGTTTGGGATGCTCGCACAGTTTTCACAAAAGGTTTAAGACTCACTGCCGAATTGCAGACAATCAAAACGCAGTTGCGGGTCCGCGAATTGGGTGCGACAAGAGCGAATGCAAAGATGACGAAATAAGACAACGATCGATTTCCAACTGTTCTAAGCAACGAACGCAAAGAACCCAAGACGAAAATGCAACGGTTCACACAAGCAGCGACCAGCGGTGTTTTTGCTTAAGTGTGTGTGTGTGCATGCGATTTGCGCCCGAATTGACGCGCGATTTGTATGGCAAATTTTTAAATGTTTGAAACGATGATAAATTTTATATTTGTTTATTGTTTTTATCACGTCGGGGTCACCAAATGTTGAGCTATTGAGCTTTTTCAATAGCTATTTAAATGCGAGAAAATTTGTCCAAATAATTTTAACACCAAGTTGTGTTTTTTCAGTATAAAAATGTTGATTTATTTGCCGCACAGGGCCGATGTAAGATGAAACGAATATTAAGCAGGCGGCCCGACTTGGCCGTGCTTAAGCGATTACAATTGTTTAATTAATAATAGGCAGGCGAATCCGAAATGATCCGTGCCGTTACAACGAAATGAACCGAGATGTTGAGGCGAGTCAGAACAACTGATGCCTAGCAGATCAAAATCAAGACTCACTTATGCACTTGAGCTGAAGGCCAAGGGCAAGCAAATTAGAAGATTTTAACAGAGCAAGAGAGGGAAAGAGCGCATTATCAAAACACAGTAGGTGAGAGGAAGTTACGTTATTTGCGCCTTTGCTAACACAGAGTGACATAATTGTGGATTTTTAATTTGAATATTAATGCTGCTGCTGCTCTGTAGGTTGGGTGACCAAACAAACACCTAGATCTCAGAGACTAGAAGAGCTAGAGCAACCAATTTTGAAATGTACACTCCTATTGTCTGCACGCAGATCAAGTTTATTTCAAATTTCTACCACGCCCACCCACGCCCCCACAATAAAAAATGTTGAATAACTCCCACAATTTTTGAGATATCGATCTCAAATTTAAAACGTAGATTTATATTCGCAACGTCTATAAGCCCGGAAATTTTCATCAAGATAAGATGATAAATAGCCGAGTTAAAAAAATGTTGCATACTTTTCGGCTGACCCACCTCAGTCATACAGGAAGGCTATTAAACATTTGTTTCCATGAGTAACGGGTATATCGAAGTCGGTTAGAGCCGACTTTAACTTACGCTCTCGTTTTTATTTACTCCTCAAAAAATATGTCTTATTTTTTGAATTTTATTTATTACTCAAAAAATAAAATTTATAGCTTGAGTTTTATTAATAAAAAAAAAAAATTTTGGACATCTAACTTCGGCTCGATCGTCGGACAGACGGACATGGCTATATCAACTCGTCATGCTGATCAAGAATATATATAGTTTATGTGGTCAGAGATGCTTCCTTTTATGCGTTACAGACATCTCGACAATTTTAATATACCCTCTACAAGGGTATAATAAAACTGAATTTCAAATATCTCCGTCCCCATAGCGCATAGACTTATATTTCTTTTTATTTATGAATGGCATGCCATAACAAAGAATTTAAGCATTCAAAAAAAAGTGAGAAAAACCACTGTTTAGTTTTAATTTGGCCAGAAATATAAAAAAAAAGAAAAGGCTAAGCTAACTTCGTCCGTGCCGAAGTTTTTATACCCTTGCAAGTTCTTGTCTTCATCACGCTCCCGCTCTACTTGACGAGATGCTAGATTTTATTCGCGAGTAGCGGCCAGTCTACTAGCATTTCGAGTTGATATCCGAGAAGCATTTTGTTCGTTACGGATGCGAGCTCTATCACGGGACATTGAAGACACTCGTGGCATTTTGATTGATTTTATTGGTCACAATATTGGTTTCAACAATGTAAGCACATAAATAAACAAACGAATAGGATTCTTTTAGTCTCGTAGCTCAAACTCGACAGCCACATATCATACATTTATTTTACTATAAAAGTTCCTACGCCTACTAGAAAAGTTGTAAAATTGACTCTTCGACCGATCGTTCCTATGGCAGCTACAAGAAGTAGTCATCCGATCCGGGCGGTTCCGACATATTAGCAGCGTGCAGTCAAAAGAAGCCTCTGTGCAAAATTTCAGCTCGATCGCTACAAAACTGAGGGACTAGTTTGCGTAGAAACAGACAGACGGACAGACGGACGGACAAAGCTTAATCGACTCAGCTATGAGGTCGGAAATGAATATTTCTATGCCTTGCAAACTCCTGGTCAAAATTATTATACCCTTTGCAAGGGTATAATAATTTCCACATATCATGACTTCAATTAAGCGCAGATCAAAAACTTTTTCGTTTTTATGCTAAATAAACACAAAAAAATAATTTAAAAAATTTTCCAGCTGAAATATCAAAATATAATCCAATATACTTTCAACAGACCTTCGAGAGAATTCAGTTTTTAAGCGTGTACATAAACCCTTTCCAACTTGTCTGCGTAAGGTAGATACACCGCAAACGCAAATAAGAGTAAGCCTTTTGCGTTTTTATTAATATTATAAAATGTAAAGGAATTGGTTAGTTCTTTTTTAAGCAAAATAAACTTAAGTTTCTTCAACAGATTTAAATGTTTTTTTTTTCAAACAACAGAAATTCAAATTTGCCACCCGTCAAATAAAAAACGAGAGCGTTAGTTAAAGTCGGCTCTAACCGACTTCGATATACCCGTTACTCATGAAAACAAATGTTAAATAGCCTTCCTGTGTGCCTGAGGTGGGTCAGCCGAAAAGTATGCAACATTTTTTTAACTCGGCTGTTTATCATCCGATCTTGATGAAAATTTCAGGGCTTATAGATGTTGCGAATATAAATCTACGTTTTAAATTTGAGATCGATATCTCAAAAATTGTGGGAGGTATTCAACATTTCTTATTGTGGGGGCGTGGGTGGGTGTGTTAAAAATTTGAAATAAACTTGATCTGCGTGCAGACAATAGGAGTGTACATTTCAAAATTGGTTGCTCTAGCTCTTCTAGTCTCTGAGATCTAGGTGTTCATACAGACAGACGGACGGACGGACAGACGGACATGGCTATATCGACTCGGCTGTTGATGCTGATCAAAAAAATATATATTTTATATGGTCGGAAATGATTCCTTCTGCCTGTTACATACATTTGCACGACTTTAGTTACTTTAGTTACACTACGAGTAACGGTTATAACGATACCTTGCAACTCTAGCTGCTGTATGGTTACACGACAGATGGCAATCGACGATTTTGGAAAGAGGGAAATTGCGGGCTAAGTCCTTTTGCTCCTTCATGAGAGCCAATAAAATTTCGCTCTGGACATCTGGTCGATGCTTTCCCTATTATAATTTGTTAAAATTATAAACAATTCGAAAGAATAATAAAGTTAACTAACATTTGGGCGGCTTCTCGTCATTACTTTGGTTTTAGCGCTGCCACTTTTTTGAACTGTGGTATGCACACATACAGAGTACCCACTGTACTCAGTACAATTTATAAAATACATATTGTAAACACTTTGTTGCAATATACAAAAGACCCAAGCACATTTCAAGTGCGAAGTAATGCGATCATCCTTTGGGCAGCTATTAGCACGGCCCGTGCGGACCAGCGACGGCATCGCCTAAGTCAAAAAGGCCCCGGACAACTGCAGCAGCTGAAGGACGACTACCACCAGGAAGCAGCATATTTTAGATTAATATAAAAACTAAAAAAAAAAATAAAACAAAAGACGTAAAAAAAAAAATTAAAAAAAAAAAAAAACAAAATGTAAAACCGAAAATTCATAATATCCTATAAGTCGAAAATTGTAAGACAAATTGTACTTTTGAGCTGTACACGAGAACGGCCCGAAAAATCTTAACTAGGTAGGGAAATATGTTCACAAACTATAAAAATATACAGAAAACAGTTTTTTATTCTTGGAAAATATCAATTACAAATAAAAGTAAAGAATAATTAGAAACCAAACGAAAAAAAAATTAACAAAGAAAATATTATATTCGATATTTTACCACCATGGGTTGGTTTGGATCAGACGATAGCCAGACCAAAGGCAATACGGCTAATGTGGTCAATAATATCAAAGTCATAGATCACACGGACGATATACAATCACTTTGGATAATGCTTTTAATTTTGACCATAAGCAGTGTTGCACGATTCTTATTAACATTATATGGCAAACGCAATAAAATGATAAAAAAAAACCGTTACATTAATAAAGCATTCAATAGCATGGATAATTATGTAAGTCCATTATATAATTTAGATGACTACGCAAAGGAATCAAAATAAATATTAGAATTAGCATACAAAAGAGCAAGAATCATTCTAAAAGAAAATAAGAGAAAGAATAAAGAAATCTATGATTTAAAAATAAAAGACACATTTATCAATAGGTGATAATGTTTTATTGAAAAATTAAGCAGGTCATAAATTAGATTCTAAATACATAGGCCCGTATAAAGTAGAAAAGATAGAAGATTAAAAAACAAACAGTTCATAAGGATAGGTTAAAAATATGTATATCATAATTTCAATTTTATCAAAACCCATGCAAGGAGATAAAATATCATTCAAAAAAATATATATATTTTAAATATTAATAATATTACAATTATATATAAATTTTTATTTTTATTCTCTTTTATTGCACACTTTCGCCTTCATTCAAAATACAAATATGTATTTACAAAAAAAAAATATATTTATTTAAAAATAATACCAAATAATAATTATCTTTAAAATAACTTCATTTAATTACGTTATTTTTCAAAAGGAGGGAGATGTGGTATGCACACATATAGAGTACCCACTGTACTCAGTACAATTCATAAAATGCATATTGTAAACACTTTGTTGCAATATACAAAAGAGCCAAGCACATTTCAAGTGCGAAGTAATACGATCATCCTTTGGGCAGAAACGCAGCGTCAGCTTATCTTACATAAGCCAGTGGCGCAATTAACATGCACTCCCCCTCTATGTGCACATAACACTCTCTCGTACAGCGCCGTTCTCAGCGTTGTGTAAATAACCAACACATAATGTAGCCGCTCTGCTGTCAGCGTTCTGGCAGCATAGCTTCTCGACTTAGCATAAGAACACACTAGGCAGATCATTTATTAAAATATATTCAAATAGAAACCACGAGTGCACGCTGCGCCTCGGAAACTAAACAGAACTGACGCTTATAATTATTGTCTGGAAATAATACGACGAAACCGACAACACTCTATGGAATTATTTTATTCAACTACTGTCGTAACTTTACAGAATAGTTATTGCTAATCAATCTAATTTTTTATCTTTGATTCAGCACAAAAATCGCTATATTATACACCTTAAAACTTAATTTGATTAATTTCGAAATTGAAATGTTAATAGCATTTTTTCAGTCGTCACGAGACTTACGCAAGCTTCTTTAACATTACTGTCAGACAAGTTTATGGAAATGTTAGTTTTTTTCCCACAAACATGCTCAATTTGCTCTTCCAATTCTTGTTTGATTGCTTCTGGGTATTTTTCTTCAAGATGACTTTTTAATTTGGTGGCATAATTACCTTTATATTCGGCCTTACCTAACTTGCACTCTGATAAATTTTGATCTGGAAAATAGTTAAAATATTTACGCGAAAAACTGCTTCGTTTGCGCCCCATTTTTTCTATTAATTAAAGTTTTTATTACAATAACAGACTCAACGCAAACCTCTGAACTGCGCTTCTCTATTCAACTAATCGAATTGTTCGTCTCATCAAAAAACGGAAATAAAGAGATAAAAATGTGCACAGTGGGCCGAGTCTAGCTGTAACTTAAATCTAGTATACACATTATAAAATTTAAAATCATATATGTATTCTTATTACACTAGTTTACAGCCAAAAAAACCATTTCTAATGAAACTATTTTTAAGTATAGTTCGGATTGGTGATCTCAAAAATCAATTTCAAAAACTTTTTCATGGCAACGTTCTTATACCCTGTTCGCATTAAAAATGGGAAAAGGGGAACATGAAGTTGTGCAAATGTATGTAACAGCCAGAAGGAAGCTTCTCCGACCCTATAAAGTATATATATTCTTGATCAGCATCAACAGCCGAGTCGTTATATGGTCCGTCTGTCTGTATGAACGCATCGATCTCAGAGACTATAAGAGATTGAGGGCGGCCACTTCATGCAGGCAGCGCTGCCTGAGCAGGCCGCGTGTAAGCGCGCGTATGTGTGTGTGTGTGCGCTCGTATGCGTTTGTGTACGGGAGTGTGTACGGGAATGTGTTTGTATGTGTGTCTTAATTGAACGAGTATTTTGTAATCGGGAAACTCGACTACAGCGCTCTTACTTGTTTTAATATGAATTTTTCCATTTTTCAGGTAGATGCACTTAGATCGAATCGAATATGAATCGAAAGGTAATTGAATGGTCAATAATCGCACAGAACACTATTTTCAAATCGGTTAAGTAGTTTGAGTACAATAAAAAAATATTTCAAAAACATCGATTTTTTGCTCGAAATCGCAATAAATTTCGATTCCAAACGCCTAGGAAAAATATTTAAAAATTCAAAAAAACTATTTTGATTTTTTCCACTTAAGAGCCGCACTTCTTTCAAGAAAATACGATATCGATGAACAAAATCTATAAATAAATATAAAAAGTGGTGGTTTTGAGATTTTCCAAAAATCAATTTACATTTGCTTGGACTTTTGTTCTGTTCTGGAATTTTTTTTCTGATCTGGATATTCCACTTCTAATATTGACCTTAAGACGAAGAAAATAGAAAATAAAATTTTCTAATCACATATTTTTGGTTACGCCGGCTCAGGGTCATCCGTCCCATCCAAATGAATGAAAAACGGTGGGGCTTAAATATGTTTCCCAATATATTTCGGGCCCTCATCGGGGTCCGTCTTCAGGGGGATTGATATGGGACAACAAACAAGTGCTCGCCACGGAGTTTGATGTAAAAACTGAACACTGTAACGAAGTTTTTCGGCCGGGGTGGTTCACTCAGTCTGGCCGAAGGTCATTTACAAGAATATTTGTAAATCGCGGGGACACCAATAGGGTAGAGGCAGCACACGTAGATTGTTGCCGAACGTGTGTTAAATGATGATTTACCTTCAACTATGTCTTGATCCTCGTTATTCTTGTCAGTCCGTGTTCAATTGGATCCGGATAGGACCCTCGTTACTACGGGATGTGTACGATCTACGATAGTCGAAGGTCAGGACCGTCGCGGTTGATACCCACGGGAGTAAGGGTAGGGTGGGTACTGACACGGTTAATACACGCGTCAAAAGCGGTAGGAAAAGCGGGGGGGGGGGGGGGGGGGGGTGTGACACTCGGTTGATTCCCGAACGCTGGACGGAGGAATCCTCACAAGGGTTACACTTAGATCCCTCGGAGGTACCTTTCCTGGGGTCTACGAGACGCACGTGGTCGGTACCACGAGTTCGTAGCGGGGCCCAGAATTCCTAGGAGAGAAAATATACGGGGAGTAGGATCGAGGTCTACGAGGCGTACGTGGTCGGTACCACGAGTTCGTAGTGGGGCCCAGAATTCCTAGGAGAGAAAATATACGGGGAATAGGATCGGTGTCTACGAGGCGCACACGGTCGGTACCACGAGTTCGTAGCGATGCCCTGAATTCCTAGGGGAGAAAATATACGGGGAGTAGGATCGGGCTCTACGAGGCGCACGTGGTCGGTACCACGAGTTCGTAGCGGGGCCCAGAATCCCTAGGGGTGGAGAGAAAATATACGAGAGAGAAAGGCCTCGGGTGGTTATCGGCCGCACTTGGTGAATAAAGGAGAGAAAAGATGGGAAAAGAAACTGCGGTTAATACCCACGCTAGGTAAGTAAAGGAGAGAGAAAAATAGGAAGAGGGAGAGGAACGTGGTTAGTACCCACGTAAGGGTTAACGAGAGGGTAAAGACGGGTAGGGGCGTGGTTAATACCCACAAGGGATAAGAAAGAGAAATGAAGATGGGTAGGAACGTGGTTGGTACCCACGTAAGGGTTAATAGGAAGGCGGTGGACAGAAAAGGGTGTGATTAATACTCACACAGGGGTTAAAAGAGGAATAAAGATGGGTAGGAACGTGGTTGATACCCACGTAAGGGTTAATAAGAGAAAAGGGGGAGCGTGGTAGTCAGGCACGCGGTTGATTCCCACGTGGGACCGATAGGAGAGGAAAAATACTGATGCGGAGTCGGGTTAGAGGTGCCCAAAAGGTTAGGGTCAAGCATGCCTACGACAAGTCGAACTACGTGGTGTCACTTACCGAAGACGTCTCAAAGGCTTGGGTTTAATTTCTCACGAATCACTTGTACACTGGGGTCTGATCACTTTCTTGATTTTTTCTGGTCACTCTCGCGTTGTTGATTGTTTTCGGAGACTTCGAACTCCTCACTTTCAATGCTCTAGTCAAACTAAATTCTCATTCCTTTAATCCGCCTCGCCAAGCCTACCGTTTCCCTTTTCAATGTCGGCGGCGCCGCTACGCATGCGATTCGCACATACGCCGGCGACTGCGCTGCCGCTACTGCACTTTGTCTTGAGGGGGCGAAGGGGAGGGGGGGGGGGGGGGGGGAGAGAATGAGAGCGTGTTACATACTCGAAGTCGGTCGGCCAGGGCGTGTGCCGTTGACAGTTACGGCGCCGTAGTTTGGTGGCGCTGTCTCTGTTCTGCCTCTGCCCATCGGCGCGCACAATGGCGAGAGTGAGAAACCGTTGCGCCTGTCGCGTCGCACTGTCGGTGTGTGTGTCTAAGTCGACTACTACGCAGCAGTTTAGCGATGCTGCCTTTCTTTTACCGCTACTCTCCCTCTCTTTGTCTTTCAGATCTTGTACGAGGATGGCGCCGGGCCGTTGCTATGCGGCCGACGTTGCCGTTGTCAGTTTCTGTACTTTTGTTTCGCCCACTAAAACTTGGGCGCGTGCCTGCCTACACTGGCGGGCAAGAAAAGTCGCCCTACCCTAACAGTCACAGTCGTGGACCGTCCATTACTAAAAAGGGTATACCTATCATGTTGGCCAGGGGTGATTCTATTCTATGTTTATCTGTTAAACTCGATTGTGACACTACGTTACAACACTTAAAATCAGGGCTGCAAACCCAAACAATTTTTGGGAACCTCCGGTTTGCTGGTTCGAGCCAAAATTTACCAACGGTTAAGGTTCGGAAATTTGAGGTTCGAGGTTTTTGGGCAATGGTTTTGGTTCGAACCTTGGTTCGTTGCATGTTTTTCCAATATATTTAATATAACAATACAATAGGTATACACTTGACGACGAGATACATTCTTAGTCCGCATTTACACGGTCAAGCAAACTTCATGAAGTTCCTCATGAAGTTTTTGTTTGTAGGGAAGAGGTGTAGGGGGCAGTCGAAGCAGGCAAAGCTTTATGGCAAGCTGGCAATGAAGTTTTTCGCTATGTATATGTATAAGATGAAAAATTTATGCAAGTTTTTTCTGATTTAGTGTCTGTTTATGTTCTGTATCAAAGGTACAAAGAATATTTGTGTAAATGTATGTAACCGCCAGATCAAAGCATCTCTGACCCTATAAAGTGTATACATATATTCACTTTTACATGTGCAATGTATATCATAGTCTGGCTTGACCGACTTTCCGAATTTCTAATTGTCGACTCTGCTGTTACATAGAAGGGTACCCAGGGTTGCAGCCCTGCTTAAAATACTCAAATTTTACTGTTAGTTCCTTCACTTAAATTGATCCAGCAACCATATTTATTCAAAGATTTTCTTCATCAATACCTTATTATCTTTGTAGAAGTGCGATTCTTTAGTCAAAAGAATTAAAAATAATTTTTTGGGATTTTTTATATTTGTCCTAGGCGATTAAAAAATGAAATTTCATGCATTTTCAAGCAAAAAATAGATTTTTTTGAAATATTCTTGGTCATTGCATTCAAACTTCTTAACCGATTGGACAACAATGTTCTACGTTATTATTGACAATTTTATGACCTTTCTATTCATATCTTGCTTGACACCATCTGACGAACATGAATTGACATATGGCATAAAATGTAAGTGCAACTATCAAACAAACTCTCACTCAACTCACCACCCAAACAATTATGACAAGTAATTTTAGTTTTGGAAATGTAAACAACATTATTTTTCTGGATATGTTGCATCAAATGAATAAACTATTTGATTAGTTTAAACAATGCAATTTGCGTATTAATAATTATTCGCCAAACCAATCAAAGTCTTTCGTATTTGTCAAAAGCATGTCCGTCAAAATAGCGTCGAAAAGTTAGCGTCGATTTTGGAACGGTGGAATGTGGAACACGAAGACATTTTTTATTCATATATTTATTCCTTAATAATTAACTTATTTTAACTTAACTTACAGATTCTGTAAATGCAAAGTTGTTAAGAATTGAATAAACTATTGTTTTAATTAACTTGTGGGGCGATTTAAGGTTTGCAGGTATTAAAAAAATCGAGTTGAAAAATTAGCATTCTACGTTTTGGGTCATATCTCCACTTTCAGGAGATGTGCTCTAATAAGCCATATACCATTTTAAAGGATGCACTTTCAAAAGTTTTGAAAAAAAATCAAGAAAATCGTCCGAACAGTTTTTGAGAAAAGCTCTTCTAAGTGGACCAACCTCTTGTTTTCCCCATATAAAATGATACAAAAAAATTAATTTTTTACATAAAGCCCTATAACTCCACTTTTAGGAGATGTGCTCAAATAGGCCTTATACCATCATGAAGGACATACATTCAAGGGTATCTACAACAAATTTGATCCAAATCGTGTCAACCGTTTCTGAGAAAAACGCATTTAAGTGGGGGTGCCTTGGCTTGATATTTAAAAACTACAAGAAGGCCGCCACTTCATCAGTCGGAACCAGTCATGGAACTAGTTATAAAAACATTGCTTGTTAAGTTAAATTAAGTTAAATTAAGCTACATTAAGTTAAATGTAGTTATGGATAGATCGGTTGACCCCGTTGGTGGTGAGTTTATGGAGCATTCAGGAAAATGAGTGCACAATATAAGATCTAGAGATTCGTCGCTGGACTCGGTCCAGGTTCCGTCTGCTTTTTGCAATAGCCCTGGCGATACTGGTGAGCTTGCCAAGATTTTCCTAAGACGAGATGCGTCAGAGGTTGATTCTATATTGCTACAGAAATGGGCCCAAGATGTACGTTTAGCCCGTCTAATAGCTTTTTTGTATACACTTAGCTTTTGTTTATACAAATCCCAATCGGTTGTTTGGTCATTGTGTTTGGCTACGTTGAATGTATGCCTACATTCTTTCCTGAGTTTATCAAGCTCTGCAGACCACCATGGTGGTTTAAAGGTGGATTTTATTTTTCTAGGGGGGCAGGCCCTATCGAACGTGTCTTTGTACGCGGTGGTAAGCGTTTCTACAAGCTCGTCTATCTGAATTCCCGTACTTGGTGTGAATGGTGGGGACATTTCAAGCTTTTGGACTAGGAATTTATTGTGTACCTCCCAGTTTGTCTTTTTTGGGTTCTGAATCCTCTTGGGTGAAGCGCATTTATTGGTTAAAACGAACTCTATGTAACGGTGGTCAGAGAAGCAGTGCTCCGTTAGCTCCTTCCATGATACCATTTGATCATAGAGTTCATCAGAGATGAGAGTGATGTCTAAAACCTCTCTCCTGTTTTTAACTATGAAAGTTGGGTCAACACCCTTGTTGGCAATATGCAAGTTGGTTTGCAATAAAAAGTTGTAGAGAGACTCATCTCGCTCATTTATATTTGTGCTGCCCCATAGTGTGTGATGTGAGTTGGCATCGCACCCTAGTATGAGGCTAGTGTTGTGTGTGCTGCTCCCAATAAGGCATTGGAATAGATTTGGTGGTGGAGGGCCCTCGCTGTCGTGGGGCAGATAAAAGGATGCCAGCCTGATGGTCGAACTCCTCAGTTCCAGGCTGACCGTTTTGATGTCTCCATCACTGAACTGAGGAAGTAAAATTGTGTTATAATGCATTTTGGTTAGAATACATGTGCGAATCTTACCCTTGCCCTTGGTGTGGAAAAGTTTGTACTTTGTTGTCCTCCTACTGCTATAATCGCCAGCTTGCCGTACTTCCGACTTCGCCTCTGCCCTCCACTTACTGTTCTAGCACTTATCTGCTATTCTGCTCCTTGCGCCTGTGACTTGTCCTCGCACGATCCTGGCGTGATCCTTTGATGACACTTGCTATTACGATCGTTACTGACGCACTCGCACTCGCTTTGATTTTCCGTAGCACACTGACTGCCTGATCGCTGGCCGTCAGGGCCTTTTATAGGCCTAGTCCATCTCTTGCCCATTCGGCATCCTTCCGTTAGAACCGCTTGCCGCCGTTGGCCTGCTGCCTAGCAATAGCGATTGCTTCATCTGTGGTCCGCTCTCCATGGTCCCCTTTCCTCAAGCGAAGTAGACACTGTACTTGTCCAAGCGCCGTGGAATCCTGGTGACAGAATGCCCCATAGTGTGTGATTTGACTTGGCATCGCCCCCTAGTATGAGGCTAGTGTTGTGTGTGCTGTTCCCAATAAGGTATTGGAATAGTTTTTTTGGTGGAGGGCCCTCGCTGTTGTGAGGCAGATAAAAGGATGCCAGCCTGATGGTCGAACTCCTCAGTTCCAGGCTGACAATTGTGATGTCTCTATCACTGAATTGAGGAAGTAAAATTGTATTATAATGCATTTTGGCTAGAATACATGTGCAAATCTTACCCTTATCCTTGGTGTGGAAAAGTTTGTACTTTGGTGTCCTCAAGCCGTTGATTCTGTCACCAGAAATCCACGGCTCTTGGACAAGTACAATGTCTACTTCGCCTGAGGAAAGGCGAAGTAGAAGAGCAGCGGTGGCTGCTTTACAATGGTGAAGGTTTATTTGTAGAACCTTCACCATTTTGTTTGTTTGTTTGGGGTTTAATTTCGGCCGTCTTACTTTACTCCAGTCAAAACACTTTTTGGCTGAGTTTTTCTCCTACGCGTTTCGGCAAATATATTGCCTTCTTCAGGGAGTCTGTATATTTTTTTATATATAAACATGAACATACATTAGTCATACATACATATTGAACATATTACTTAAATACCTATTTTAGTGTCCGTCATAGTTTTGTTGTATTGCACGATTGTTTGTTGATGTCAGTTGTTTTATTCGTCATGATTTTGTTTGAATTGTTGTGCTAGTTCCTCTTGTGATCGCCGCTGCGTATATAAAGTTTGTCTGTTCAATGTCTTCCCTAAAATTGAGTGCATGCTCTCCCTTTTCTTGTATTCGCAAGCTCTCCAATGTCATCCTCGTCTTCCATCTGTGTTCTAAGTCCAATACTTTTACGTTGTCGAAGTCAGCTGAGTGATTTGTTTTGTTGATGTGTTGTGCTAAAGCTGTTGTTGTTTTCCCTTTTTGAGTGTCTCTTTTGTGTTCGCTGACTCGCGTGCTCAGAGAGCGTTTTGTTGTTCCTATGTAAGTTCCGTTGCAGCTCTCTCCCTCTGCTCCCGCGCATTTTATTTCGTAGACTACATTGGTGTTGTTTTCCTTGCTTATTTTGTCTTTTGTATTCGTGAAGAGCCGTCTGTTGCTGCTGTGCGGTTTGTATGCACTGGTCAGCTGTTCCATCAATTGTTTGGGGAATATTTTTGTTAGTGTTCTGTTGTCTGTGACATTAGGTTTGTAGGGTTTGCTTAGAAATTTCTTTTTATCTGTGTTTTTGTCTTTGGGCTTATTGTCGTTTAATTTGTTTGTCGCTTCGGTAATCACTCTATTAATGAGCTTTTCGGGGTAGTTATTTGCTAAGAGAATTTTCTTAATTTTAATATAATTTGTCGGTCTGTGTTTTATATCACAAATGGTGTATGCTCAGCGTATCATCAGGATCCTCCGATTGGAGAAGTGCCTGCTCGCTGTAGATACGACCGAAAGATGGTCCGTAGTCAGACCCAGATGATATGTATCCACAGCGCTCCTCATGTGGAGGGGTACGCTCTTCATCCATCTCTACGTCTCCTTCAGTTCCGTCATGAACTACATCAACAACGCTAGCTGCTAGGTTAGCAAGAGCCTTAGTGTCTGTCTTACAGACCTTCATACACACCCGCTTGGACCCATAGTTTAGGGTTCCGTCGCACCTGGTTAGGTACTCCACGGATTCTTTGTTTATTTGGAAAGTGACCAGAGTGGTTGCCCTGGTTGAGCGCTCCACTTTGACCACCCTCCAGTTGCTGGTAGGGGCACCGGGGTTCAGCATCCTCATCAGCTGTAGAATTTTTTTCTGGTTGCGCAGGGTGCACGGGTAACCAGACTCGGGCCCTCGGACAAGATGGTATGTCTTTGGCGTCGACCACCTTCAGTCTTGCGCCAGGGTCTACTTCGCCGACCTTGTTGATGGCGGCCTTGTATAGATCCGCTGATCTATCATCCTCGCATGCTACTAGTCGGATGTTTCCCTGAAACCATCCTATGGTGCAGCAGACAGGAGGTGTTCCTGGGTTTTCCATTAGCACGTCTAAGGCGGCGCGGCTTATTGCCGCCTCAATCCACTTCCAGTGGTGTAACGGGATCGCGCCAAAAGGGTTACCCTCGTCCAAGACATCCATAATCTTTTTATCCTTCGCCATCTCAGCAAAGGAAACCCGGAGAGGGGCTCCGTGAGTTTTCGGTCGTTTGGATGAAAGCGGTTGCTGTTCATCCATAGACCGATCCCTCTTTGATGTGGATGGCACTTCGAGCTGGGTACCGTTTTTTGGCTTGTCCTTTGTCTCAGCGGCGGTCCTTTGTTGACCGGCGCGGCTTATTGCCGCCTCAATCCACTTCCAGTGGTGCAACGGGATCGCGCCAAAAGGGTTACCCTCGTCCAAGACACCCAGAATCTTTTTATCCTTCGCCATCTCAGCAAAGGAAACCCGGAGAGGGGCTCCCTGAGTTTTCGGTCGTTTGGATGAAAGCGGTTGCTGTTCATCCATAGACCGATCCCTCTTTGATGTGGATGGCACTTCGAGCTGGGTACCGTTTTTTGGCTTGTCCTTTGTCTCAGCGGGTGGCTGTTTGGGTGGGGTCATGTCCAAAGAGAAGTTTGGTAGAACTTCCCTCGCCCAGGCTATGTCCTCCTGAATTTTGACATAATCCTCCTCCGACGTCTGGTCCTTCCTGATTTGATTGGTTGCCAGACGTTTTAGAATTCGGTATGCCTTCTTTTGTTGCTCGGTTCCAACTGTGGTTGGGTCGGGTCTGGTATACACCACGGCCCTGCTGCAAATAATTTTGGCCTTTTCTACCGCATTAGAAGAAATCCCAGCTGCTGGTTGCTGACTGGGGGTTTTCTTCTTTGCGGCAGCAGAGGGCTGCCCATTCTTCACAGCAGGAGCCGTGTTGTTGGCTCCTCGAGGTTTCGTATAAGCTTAATGCAACGTAAATCTAGTAATTTTTTTCGTAGTTGTACTCAGGCGATTGCTACTTAAGATTGTCTTTATGGACCTCCCTCCCATTAATGAGAACAGATGTTCCCATGTCTGCTTGTAAACGTTCTTCTGAACACAACGGCGTTAATTTGTTGCCTAGCCTTCTATTGTTTTTTAAGTAAACTTTCTCTACTAGTTCAAATACTCTATTTTGCCTGGCTGGGTTACATGTTGTTGGATGTTTGCTTGTTGAGCTCTCGCACTTTTTACTATTATCGCTTGTTTAACTTCATCAGAGACCGCTGTATTGATGTAATACACATCAATGGATCTTTGATTTGTGATCGAATGCAATGTCTTATTGTATTCCACAGTCGCCCGCATGATTAACGCTGTTGTGTCGTGCTGTGAAAGCGCTCGACTTGTCCGTTTAAACTACTACGTAGTGGGGGTGTATTTGCAACAACTATGTCGTACTGGTTTTTAAGTAACGATGTGATCGTCTCAGAATTGAACGATGCTTCGTTTTCACAGTAGACTGATTTAGTGTTTGGGAACAGATTTATTAGCTGGATGATAGGAATTTTCACATCCACTATTCTTCGAGACGACAATGGTTGTACGAATGCAAATTAGGAGAACTTGTCGATGCAAGATAGGAATAGTTTTTTGTCAGTAGAAAAGATATCAATATGCAGCATTTCGCCAGCATATGAGGGGATTGGTGTCACTCCAAGTTCTTGTTTCTTGGGATGTCTGTCATACTTCGCTTTTGTACACACTTTGCAGTTTGCGACAACTTCATTTGCTAACCTGGCCATTTTCAGAAAATAATAGTCGCGGAGTATCTGTTTAATATTTTCTTGGGCAGCCCTGTGTGCATGGTTATGCTCGGCGGTGATTATTTCCACCTGCTCGTTTCTGTCTGCGATATCTGACACAAGGTTTTTGCAGTGCCGGAATTTGGTTGCAGGGAAATTTAACACTAAGGCGTGTTGCATGCTGTCCAAAGCTGGTAAATTGCAATGTATTGCGTCTACCACGTTTGGGTTGATAACAGGTTTAATCGTTTCGAAAATAGTGCTCTTGTCCGTGAAGTGGATTATATGGCGGGATATGTCGCCAAAAAGTATGAAGTACCGCTTTAGCGGGTATTTTGCCTCTTCCAAGACTATTTGATTCCTGAAACAATTCAAGGGCTTTTCTGTGGTCTCATTCGTGTAGGTCAATGAGAGTTCACCATGAATTGTAGCCACATCGGAGGCAGGTTCGTTTTGTAAGGCATTTATGTTCTGCTGCGAAAATGCATCTGCTACATAATTTTCTTTGCCTGGCTTGTAAAACACTTTCGCATTGTGTTCGTCAACGAATGACTTCCACCTTTTGGTTTTAGCATTCTTGTTTCTGTCCGAAACTGCAAAGGAAAGAGGCTGGAGGTCCGTAAAGATGTTTATTTCTTTGGTACCCTACAAGTACTTGTGGAGCTTAAATAAAGCCCACACAATGGCTAGCAAATTCTCTCTCGATTGTGGCATAGTGTGATTCACTTTTTATATGGACGGTGACGTACAATGCGCAGTACGTTCAAGTGGCCCATGCGACACCAAGCCAAAGCTTGTTACGCTCGAACCCCAAGCAAAATAGCAGCCCAGCTCCCGCCCAACCGACCGAGAGGCGCAGCCACTAACGTGTGACACGAAATCGCGAAGGAAGAACATAAAGTAATGTTAATTACGGGCTAAATAAGTTGAAATAGAAATTTTTATAACAGGAAGAGAAGCTTCAGAGTTAATTATTCGGAAGAGTTTATTGTAATCAGCACAGAGGACACGAAACGATTCATGCAAGGCATAGTTAGTATTACAACGAAGTAGTGATAGGGGGATAAACTTACGAGTCGGTCTAATAGGAACGTTGAGGTTAATTTGGCCAACCAACTCAGTTGAGTCGATTTCACCATTAATTAGTCTATGTAAAAAGATTACTCCAAGCATAACTCTATGGTTAATAAGGGAGGGAAGGTTAATCAAAAGAAGTATACTAGAGTACGATGGTAAACGGACCTCAGGATTCCAGCCCAAACCACGAACAATAAGAACTGTGTTTGCACAGATTCAATTCTATCTTGATGGGTCGAATATTGCGGAGACCACACACATGATCCGTACTCGAGAATCGGACGGACAAGAGAAGTGTACAAAATCTTCGTCGATAGGGATCATCAAATTCCTTCGACCAGCGCTTAATAAACCCAAGAACACTCCTGGCCCTTCAAACAGTAGCAGTAACATGAGAGTCAAATCTAAGTCGGTGATCAAGAATAACCCCAAGATCATTTACCTCATTGGCTGACTCATTTAAGCACTCAAGTGGGACATTATCAAGCATATAACTGGAGAATTGTGGCAAGCTCCTGTAAAATGTCATAACCTTACACTTGGAACTGTTAAGGTTTAATAGATTATCTTTACACCAAGACTGAAATGCATCCAAGTCAGCTTGCAAATTATAGCGGGACACCAAATCGTTATATGTTAAACATAGTTTCACATCATCGGCGTACATAAGCACACGAGAGTGAGTCAAGACTGACGGAAGATCATTTATGAAGAGAGTAAAAAGCAATGGACCCAAGTGACTACCTTGGGGTACCCCAGAGGTAACCTGGATTAGTTTCGAATATGAATTACAAAATAAAACTTTTTGTGTTCTAGAACTTAGGTAATCAGAGATTCAACTAAGTAGGTTAGTTGGGAAACCAACTAAACTCAGTTTATGAAGCAACAAGGAGTGATTAACAGAATCAAAAGCCTTACTTAAATCAGTATAAATGACGTCAGTTTGCATCTTACCAAAGAACCCTTTGATCACTAATGATGTAAGCTCTAATAAGTTAGTGGTAGTAGATCGACGCTTCACAAATCCATGTTGATAGGGTGAAATAAAGGAACTACATAAATGTTGCAGTTGAGATGTCATAATTCTCTCAAAAGCTTTTGGAATTGCAGACAACTTGGAAATACCTCAATAATTATCAACATCCGACTTATTACCTTTTTTATGGAGAGGAATGATATAAGATTCCTTCCACAACACAGGGAAAGAGGATGACTCAAGAAACAATTCAAATAATTTATGAATGCTTACAAAGTGCATCAGCACAAAACCTAAGTACACAAGCAGGTACTCCATCGGAACCCGGTGCATTCACAGGTTCAACAGAGTTAAGATCGCAAAGGAGAGAGCTTCCAGTGATTACAGGGCTAAAAATACAACTAGACCCATTCAACTGATAAGGGTATGGTTGATTCGCAAAGAAGCTAGAAGACGAGTTGGTTGACGTAAAAAACTCGGCAAGCAGATCGACTATGGCCTGATCAGTGTTTGCTTTCGCATTACCATACCGCACAAAAGAGGGCATAGTGAAAGATTTGCGTTTGGAGTTAACAAACGTATAAAACTGCTTAGGATTGTGCGAGAATTGAAGTCTGCAACGGTTAAGATAGTCTTTATAACATTGTGCGTTCAGCACATTAAATCTAGAACGAGCATCCACATAACGGGAGAAATCAGACGATTTTTTCGAATTCTTATACTTTTTGAAATACCTGGACTTCTTGTTTTTCAAATTTATTAGTTCTCTTGTGAACCAAGGCTGCCTATTAGGACAGCGAGGGAGCTCAAGTGGAACACAAACACCAAAAAGCGAGTACAAGGTATCATAAAATAGTTGTATGGCAACATCGATATTTGTACAAGTGTACAATTGAGACCAATCGGTTTCAAAAATTAAATCGTTAACTTTTAAAAAATCTGTTTTTTGAAAACAAAGGGTTTTAGCCGTCGAATTTCCAGAAGCAGAGCACACCCGAGAGGGCAATTCAATGGTAAGTTCCAATGTAGGATGAAAGGGGTCCTCAGGAAGAACCAACGGGTCAATTATAGATGCAACATTGCCGGGGGGATCCAACAAAAATATTAAATCAAGAGATCTGTTTATCGAGTTGCGAATAGGATTAGCTTGTGACAAAGACAACTCAAATAGGCCATCGATAAAATCATGGGACTTCGAAGTTAAAGTCTCCAAGAACAATCAATAGGTCACTGTTTGATAATAACAGAGAGATCGACTCAATGGCAGAGAGGTGAGAGGAGTAAATTATGGTATCGGAATGTGGGGGAATATAGGAACAAGTAATAAATACCGAAAAAGTAGAAAAAGTTATTTTAACACTTATAAATTCGATGTCATGGGGAATTAAAGAATGTGTCAACTCCGACGAAAGGCCGGAATCCACAGCAATTAAAACCCCACCCCCAACGCGGGAAGAGCGATCGCATCTATAAGTGGTGTATTTAGTGGGAAAAACTGTTGAATCAGAGATGTCAGATTTTAGCCACGTCTCGGTGAAAACTAGAACATGAAAATCGAAAGATATACTGTCTACAAAGAGTTTAGCTAATTTAGAATAAAGACTGTAACGAAGTTTTCCAGCCGGGGTCTTAACTCAGCCTGGCCAAGGTCAATTACAAGACATTTGTAATTCGCGGGGACTATTGAGTATGATAGGGCGATGGGAGAATTGGCCTTCTTCTAAATATCCTCCACCATCAGTTTCGTGCCACTACGATCCACCCTAACGAAGTGGGAGGGACAGACTAACAGACGGACTGGGAAATCCCGTGGTTAGTACCCGTCGCGGTTCCGCAGCCTGACTGTGGGACTGGGAGGGAATCACGCGTTTAGTACCCGGCGCGACTGACTGGCCTTCGGACTACCAAGGACGGGGGACCCTACTCTGCTTAAATCGGGGATATGGCTCAACACTTGGGGCCCGACGCGACTAGCTGACTACCTGGCGAAATTCGAGAATGGGGCGGAACACGCGGTAAGTACCCAACGTGTCCTACTGACAACCTAAAGGTTCGCAAGGGCGGGACAGGGTACGCGGTTAGTACCCAGCGTGACCCTTGACTGGCCTAAAGACGATCAAGGGAGAGAAAGAAAACGCGGTTAATGCCCTACGTTTCTGGCAAACAAACTGACGGCTCTCAGGTCGGGATAGCGCACACGGCTGATACACCGCGTGATCCTAGGCTAAACTAGAGAAGATCGGGGATGTGAGAGAACACTCGGTCAGTACCCTACGGGTTCCACTAATACTCTAAAGCCACTAAAGGGGGGGGGCAAGACACGCGGTTAGTACCCAACGTGCCTCACTAATACCCCAAAAGTCACTCGAGGGTGCGGCGGAACACGCGGTCAGTATCCCAAGTGTCTCACTAATATCCTAAAGACTCCCTAACGGGGGGGACAGACCACGCGGTTAATACCCGACGTGTCTCGCTAATGCCCTAAAGACTCCCTAACGGGGGGGACAGACCACGCGGTTAATACCCAACGCGTCTGGAAAAGACCTAAAGATTCTCGAAGGGTGGGGCAGAACACGCGGTTAGTGCCGCACGCGTCCTCCTAAGGGCCTAAAGATTCTCAATGGGCGCGACAGAACACGCGGTTAATACCCAACGCGTCTGGAAAAAGACCTAAAGATTCTCGAGGGGCGGGACAGAACACGCGGTTAGTGCCTCACGTGTCCTCCTAAGGGCCTAAAGATTCTCAAGGGGCGGGACAGAACACGCGGTTAATACCCAACGCGTCTGGAAAAAGACCTAAAGATTCTCGGGGGTAGGGGCTCCTCACGATCAGCAGACTCACCTTCTCTCCTTTTATCACACTGAAAATGACACAAATTAGCAATTAACACGCCCGATATTCTTTAGTATTCATAATTTTTAATCACAATTTTTAAATCTCTATTATCTACGGAACTGCACCAGAACTAATCTACATTTTTAATACACTTTCTGCTTTATCTATTTACCGGCATCTACTTGTAACGGTTTTACTTTCGGCGGGTTTTTTCTCGACTGCTCGCTCCTCGTACTCAAGTTCGACTGTCCAGCCTTTTGGCAAGCGCCTCGCCTTCCAACCGACCTACGCCAACGTTGGCGTTCACGGGCCCGTTATCCTCGATCGTTCGCTGCTCTTTCGATATCTGCTCAGCCAATCAATACCCGCCTCTCTCTCTCGGGGTTCCGTTGCTTCTCTCCACAGCGTCGACTAAACGGCATTTTCGCGTTTGTCTACTGCGCAATTCCTTTTTTGTCGCCACGATGTGTGACTATTACGCAGACGCCAACGGAGACGGGAGTATGTGTGTGAGCGAGAGGGCTGCTCGTGCGACGCTGCTGCGCGGAGTTGACGGCGATCAGTGTGTGGGTGTGGGTGCGCGCAGCTACTGCGCGAAGTTGACGACGATGAGTGTGTGTGTGTGGGTGCGTGCTGCCGCTGCGCAATTGTTGGCGACGATGGACATTCCGTTAGGGGTTCCGTTAGGTCGTTGCCGCCGCTGTTTTTCTCGTGTTTGGCGCGCAAAAGCCTTGTGTGTGTGTGTGGGCTACTGCGCATATGCCGACAGAGACGGGTGCGCGTGTGTATGAGCGAGAGAGTGGGATGTGGTTTCACGATTATGACGTGGAAACACGGGCAGCGCCTCTGCTGTGATGACACTACCTAACTTGACTGATTGTGTGACACTACCTAACTGCAATGAATGTGTGCTACGTGATTTTCGGGCTCCAGTGCCTTTTTAATATAAAAAATAGTATACGGGCTTCAGTGCCTAGCTTAATCTAACTTAAAACTACAATACACGGGCTTCAGTGCCTACTTATAATATTATAGAAAGATAGAAATAAAAATACTCCCCTCTCACTTCGCCGAGCGGCGCGATATCCGTACGTGGGGCGACCGGCCTTGTCGAGAGTGACGGCAGACCTGGAATTGGGTTGACGCGTATGTCCGGGTATATCGCACTCTCTTTGCGGGACCCTGGGCCAACCCGTTGTGAACTTCTTCGTAAAGATCGATTGAGATGCGTCTCCCGGGGATGTCTACTTCCCAGTCGTCGGGAGCTACGATCCAATCGTCTTCGCTATCGGGCTTTTCCTGCAGACCGATAAGCATTTCATTTAGCGCCGACTCACCTCCTTCCCAGTCTGCGCCCAATTGACGCCAGTCTCCCTCAGACAGCAACGGAGAAGTCAAAATTTCCGTGGTGGCCACGCTAGGGGGAGGCGTGGTTTCTCGACTCTGTCCGTAAGTAGCAAATATCGGGGTGGCGTTAGCTATCCTTCGGAGGCTAACCGAGGGGAACTGGCTATCAGCGACTATCTCCCATCGTTCCCCTGCCTCACACAGCAGCGGGTATTGACGCCTAAACAACGGCGCCTCCTCCTCTTCGCTGGAGGTAACCGACCGCCAGTCAGGGTACCCGTACTCCGTATGGGGGCCGTCTCTATGTGACGTCTGGTCTGCCTCGGCCCGGCCGGGGCGAATATTATCTGGTGTTTCTTCAGTGGGGTTCGGGGACCACGAGGGGGAGCCCGCTTCGGCTGGCGACTCGATACAGGCCGGTTGTTCGTTTACTGCGACTGGTTTCGGGGGCAACGGGGAGGAGCCCGATCCGGCCGGAGCCTCTGCAGGGACCGATTGCCCGTCTATTTCTGCTTGATTCGAGGGCGACAGTGGGAAGTCCGCTCCAGCTGGCTCGTCTGGGTATTCCACTGCATCGCTGTGACTCTCCCCTGGTGTATCGGCGTGTTCTTCTCTGTCCCGAATGGCCTCCGCTGGGTCCATAGGGAACGGGAAGTCCCAAGGGGGATCTGGGGCCTGACCAGGTGGGGCAATGACATCCACGGTGACTCTTTGGCATCGGGTCACGCGATAGCCGAACGGAACCATCGTATAATGGAAGTCCTCGCTAGACCTCACGAAATGGGCGTACCAGTGCTCGTCATCGCTATCGCTATCTTCTTCTTGGGGCACGTATCGGGCTACAGCGTATGGGTCCTCTTCTTGTCGCGAGTACACTCCGCGCCCACGCCTCGGGTCTCGGGACTGTTGTCGCTCGGGATGTTCTTGAGCTGGGTCCTGGCCGGGTGGCCGCTCCTCCTGAGGCCGGTATTGGGAACCGTGGGGTCCAAAGCAATAGCTGTCATATGACCAAGTCGGGGAGCAGGCGGGCCCGTTTCCGCCGTTCGGCGGACTCTCGGAAGCATACCTGGGTTCGCGTGGGTCGTACCGGCGGTACGTGTGGTAGGGATCCTCTGAGAAGGCAAACGAATCTCGGGAACCGGTTGGGTGCTGGTCGTGGCCCGCATATCCCGAAGTAACCCTGGGCGAGGTCATCCTGTCCTCGTCTGGGAACGACTCCTCCTCAAACTCCATTGACTCCACGGACTCGGTAAGGTCGAAGGTGTCCCCGTGCTGAAGCCGGTGATCCGAGTCATCCCTCTCCTCGTCGTTGCTGTGTGGCGAACTCATTTTGCTGCGGAGGATACCTGGGTTAGAAATACTCGATTACAATAAAATACCCTGCCTATTGGTGAAGTTCCCTGAAATCTTGTTCTATACTAGGGTTACAATCGGCTTTAGGCTAAACTTAAACAATAACAGTTAATCTTACGGTCTCGTAGTTGTCCGGGGTCCATCCCCGGGTACCTCGTCTTCTCCCTCGACTTCTGTTGTACCTCCGTCGCCCTCTGAGTTTGGGCTGTAGAACTCTCGTAGCTCTGCGATGTTGGCGGTTCTGCGCTGTCGCCCACCGAGCGACTGTATCCGGACGATGTTTGGTGAGATGAACTTCAGCACCTTGTACGGCCCGTCATACTTAGGGGCCAGTTTGGACGCGAACCCCTCGGCGGCTTTTGACAGGTGGTGTTGCTTAACCAAAACGGTCATACCCAAGGTTGGTCGCCATTCCCTTCTCCGCAGGTTATACAGTCGACTTTGCTCCCCGCTGGCTTTTCGGACGTTTACCTGTACGATCCTGAACACCTCCCTTAATCTCTCGGCCTTCTCTAAAGGGGGAGACGGTAGGCGGCCTGAACCGGGTGTTACCTCTTCGTATAACATGTTAGGCAAACGTGGTTCTCTCCCTTGCACCAAGAAGGCCGGGGTAAATCCGGTCGTATCCGAAACACTCGAGTTCACAGCCAAAGTCAGCTCAGGTAGTAATTCGTCCCACGAATCCTGTCGGCCCTCCACGAATTGGGCGATCATCGTCTTAACCGTGCGATTCGCCCGCTCTGTAGGGTTTTCAAGGGGTGAGTAAGGCAGTAAATTGTAGTTCAGTACCCATGTCCTGCATGAAAGCCCTGAAAGCTCGACTGGTAAATTGAGCACCATTGTCACAGACCAGTCGTTTGGGTAACCCAAAGACGCTCAATATCCGTTCTCGGAAAGCTTTGATGAGGTTTGCAGTGGTTGCCTTACGAAGGGGTATCAGTTCCACCCACTTTGAAAATAAGTCGAAGAACACTAGCAAGATTGTGTTACCTCTTTTTGAACGAGGTAACGGCCCGACAAAATCGGTGCACACCGTGCTGAAGGGTTCTGCTGCCCGCCTTGTTAGCATGTAGCCTGCGGGTTTCTGCTGACTGACTTTAAATTTCTGACATGCTTCACAATTACGAACGTAACGCTTCACTTCTCGAAACATCCCCGGCCAGTAGTAACGTTGGGCTATGCGGGTGATTGTTTTACGAACTCCGAGGTGCCCTGCTGTGGGAGCATCATGGCACTCTTTGAGAACGCGTTGGCGGTGACTGACGGGAACGCACAGCTTCCAAGCAATGTAGTCATCGTCATCTGGGCGGTGTCCTAAGTGTCGATATAGTTGGCCATTCTCCTGCGTGTAATCTGGGAATTCCTCAGGTTTCTCGCGGACCTGTTGGAGCTTTCGTGTCAACCACTTGCACTCGTCCCCTTCCTTGGTTCTTTGCAGGATCGCTAGTGGTTGACGGGAAAGCGCGTCAGCCACTACGTTTTGACTACCCTTCCGGTAGCGTATCTCGAATCGAAACTGTTGGAGCTCGAGGGCCCAACGCGCAATACGACCGGAGGGGCTTTCGATGGAGTTTAGCCATTTCAGCGCCAGGTGGTCGGTTACCACGTCAAAGAGGTACCCTTCCAGATAGCAGCGCCACTTTCGTATGGCCCAAACGATGGCCAGACACTCCTTCTCCGTCGCCGAGTAGTTTTGTTCCGCCTTGTCTAACCGACGGCTGATATACGAAACCACCCTTTCCACTCCGTCAGTCGTCTGGGTCAACACGGCTCCCAGTCCATGATCACTAGCGTCTGTCTGAACGACAAACTTGGCGGAGAAATCGGGACATGCGAGAACTGGGGCTTCCGTCAGTCTCCTCTTCAACTCCTGGAAAGCATCTTCTTGCTCGACTCCCCATTCCCACTTCTTGCCCTTACGCAGCAAAACAGACATCGGTCTTACCACCATGGCGAAATTCGGTACAAACCTTCGGTACCACGAAGCCATGCCAAGACACCTGCGCAGCTCTCGCAATGAGGTCGGCGACTTCAAATCTCGAACTGCCGCGACCTTGTTGGGGTCGGTATGTATACCCTTCTCGCTAATGACGTGCCCCAAATACACCAGACGTCTTTTAAAAAATGAGCATTTCTTTTCGTTTATTCTCAGATTGGCGGCACATAAACGTCTAAAAACCTCGCGGAGATTCCGAATATGCTCTTCTAGGTTCCTTCCCACGACGACGATGTCGTCAAGATAGGCGAAGGCGTATGGTTCCAAGTCGGGTCCGATAACACTGTCCAATGCACGCTGGAACGTTGCACTCGCCGAGTGGAGTCCGAATGGCATCACTCGCCACTGGAAAAGACCACGTCCAGGCACCGTAAAAGCGGTATACTGACGACTCTGCTCGGCCATGGGTATTTGCCAATACCCGCTTTTCAGATCCAGCGTAGATATAAAGCGGGCATCTTGCAAACGTTCCAGAATATAGTTTATCCTGGGAGTAGGGTACGCATCGGGGATAGACCTGGCATTCACTTGGCGGAAATCCATACACATCCGCCACTCGTCGTTCTTCTTGCTCACTACAACGATAGGGGAACTATATGGGCTCCGTGAGGGTTCGATTTGACCTTGCTCTAGCAATTCGTCCACCTGGGCGTCTATTACACTTTGCATGGCCGGGTTTTTGGGATAATAACGCTGCTTCACGGGGCGGTCATCCTTCATAGTAATAACGTGTTCCGCGATGTGCGACACCCCCTTGAGACTATTGAACTTGGGCAGCTCCGCTTCCAAAAATTTTCGTATTCTTCTTACTGTCTCTGGGGGCCAGTCGATGTCCAGCGTATCTCCGTCGAATTTATGGACTTTGGTCGAGTTAGTACCTTCGACGGCCATTAACGATTCGGAGTTACCCTGATCCTCGACTAGACTGTGTACGACGGAAGACAAAACGGGTGAGGATATTCTAAGACTTTCTCGAGGCGGGTCTTCCGTTACTGGGTGAGAACAGGCTGTACTCTCGCCTGGTTGCATCTTGCCCAATCCGCTTCTGCTCGACGGTGGAGCCAAAGCTAGATGCATCTCCCTAGCGACATCGACGCCCAATACGTCGGGAGGGTCGATCGCTACCCCGCGGAGGTGCAATCGAGCATCACCACATTGTAATGTGGTTTCTATAGCACAAAGGAAGTCTAGACCCAAAATTACGCTATCTAGCATTGACGACATGACCAACAACGACAGTCGGGTAGTCCGTCTCTTGAGCTGGATGTTGGCTAGTAGAACCTGCGTAATTTCTCGTCGGGTTCCATCTGCCAGCCTAATCCCGGTACACACCTCCCTCTTGCATGGACCATCTAATCGCTCAACAAAATTCTCACTCACGAAGCTCCGAGTGGCTCCGGTATCTATTGTTGCAGCGACCGTAACTCCGTCGAGCGTGATCATGGCGATGATCCGCCCATCTTCGACCCTTAAGGGTCTTCTTGGGGTCGGGTTTATGAAGCCTGCGTCCCCTCCGGTTCCCGTGTCTGTCGGGGACGCTGCTCGTTTCCCGCATTCGGCCTTCGACAACATTCGATCGTGCGGGTACCCTTTCTTCCGCAGTCCCAACAAACCAGTCGTCGCGGTTTTCTACACTCCCTTGAAATATGACCGACCTCGCCGCAGTTGAAGCATGCCCGCCGTTCACTCTCACCCCCACCCCTCTCCTGTGAAATCATGCAGTTGGCCACTTGGTCATTTTGGGTAACGGGGTTGTTGCTCGTGTTCGGCCGGGCCCTAAAGGGATTGTTTGGGTTTTCCCGCATTGGGGTTATGGCCGGGGACATGTTCTGGGTGTGGATGGGCTGGGCCAGCGTTGGCATACTTGGACAGACGGACACCTGTTGACGGTTACGTTGCTGAATGTTTTCGAACTCGACTGCCAGCTGGATGAGCTGGGCCAGCGTGCCGAAATCGCCCCTCTTTATATACAATTGATATTCTGGCAATATGTTGTCGTATATTCGCTCTAATTCTTGGGCGGGTGTGTAACCGGCGTGTCGCATGTGCACCCTTAGCTCGAGGACGAAATCTTTGAAGTTTTCCCCCTTCTTCTGTAAACGTGCTCGAATCTCATCTTCTAGTCTAGTGTAATATCTCGGGGGCAAAAAGAATTCTAAAAACTCCTTTCGGAATTGCTCCCACGGTACGGCCTGTAATCCACTAGTCGAAAACCATTTGGCGGCTCTCTCGGTGAGCAGTTCGATCATCGTCCGTGACAAATGGTCCTTCGGGATCCCATAGGATGTGGCACGTTCCTCAATTTGCTCGACGAAAACCAGCGGATCGGTATGTCCATCATATCGGATACCCCATTTTCGGACCCGCTCCGCAACAGTAGCATACATGGTCAGCGCCCCGAAATTATTATCTAAACTCTCCTTTTCTGAATTCTTTCCTGTCTGAGAAGTGTTTACACTAGGTACATACCGGGAGTCTTGCAACTGGTGGGTGTCGCCGCTCGCACCTTTAAGTTCTGACTGTGCGGGGGTGGGCGGTCGTACCGTCTCGTCTGGACACGGGACGGTGAGGGATCTCGGAGCCTCCGGTTGACCTCCCCTACAAGGCGACTTCTGTGGCTTTTTTGACCTCGGGGCGTATTGGCACTCGTGACTAGCCAAACGGGTCCATACGTCTTGTTCGAACTCTCCGTGTTTGATGATCTCGGAAAGCTCCCTCCGCATATCTTCGACCTTTCCATCAGGGCCGAATTCGAACTCCTCTGCGAGCGTGGTTAGCTCCTCGCGGCGAAGGCAATATACCCATCCGGAACCTACTCCCGGGTTCTTGATTTTCGCGCTCTCGGAGCGCTCTCCTTGTTCGCCCTCTACTTTAGGCATTCCGATTACTGTACCGTTATCGTATTTACTGTACGCGACACGTGCACAGTTTTATATCGCGGGTTAGTTACCGAACGAACTTTTCGTACTCTTTTCTATTAGTCTGCTCTCTCCTAAAGATTAGGGGCTGGGCGCGGGGCTTTAATCCGCAGGGTGTTAGTCCCTATTTTGATGACAAAAATTCCCCAAAGTCCCTGCTCGGGCGCCACTTGTAACGAAGTTTTCCAGCCGGGGTCCTAACTCAGCCTGGCCAAGGTCAATTACAAGACATTTGTAATTCGCGGGGACTATTGAGAATGATAGGGCGATGGGAGAATTGGCCTTCTACTAAATATCCTCCACCATCAGTTTAATGCCACTACAATCCACTCTAATGAAGTGGGAGGGACAGACTAATAAACGGACTGAGAAACCCCGTGGTTAGTACCCGACGCGGTTTCGCAGCCTGACTGTGGGACCGAGAGGGGATCACGCGGTTAGTACCCGGCGTGACTGACTCTGGCCTATGGACTACTAAAGACGGGGGACCCTACTCTGCTTAGATCGGAGATATGGCTCAACACTTGGGGCCCGACGTGACTAGCTGACTACCTGGCGAAATTCGAGAATGGGGCGGAACACGCGGTTAGTACCCAACGTGTCCTACTGACAACCTAAAGGTTCGCAAGGGCGGGACAGGGTACGCGGTTAGTACCCAGCGTGACCCTTGACTGGCCTAAAGACGATCAAGGGAGAGAAAGAAAACGCGGTTAATGCCCTACGTTTCTGGCAAACAAACTGACGACTCTCAGGTCGGGATAGCGCACACGGCTGATACACCGCGTGATTCTAGGCTAAACTAGAGAAGATCGGGGATGTGAGTGAACACTCGGTTAGTACCCTACGGGTTCCACTAATACTCTAAAGTCACTAAAGGGGGGGGCAAGACACGCGGTTAGTACCCAACGTGCCTCACTAATACCCCAAAAGTCACTCGAGGGTGCGGCGGAACACGCGGTCAGTATCCTAAGCGTCTCACTAATATCCTAAAGACTCCCTAACGGGGGGGACGGACCACGCGGTTAATGCCCAACGTGTCTCGCTAATGCCCTAAAGACTCCCTAACGGGGGGGACAGACCACGCGGTTAATGCCCACGTGTCCCCCTAAGGGCCGAAAGACTCAAGGGGGGGACAGAACACGCGGTTAGTGCCCACGTGTCTCCTAAGGGCCTAAAGACTCAAGGGGGGGACAGAACACGCGGTTAGTGCCCACGTGTCCCCTAAGGCCTAAAGTTCTCAAGGGCGGGACAGAACACGCGGTTAGTGCCTCACGTGTCCTCCTAAGGGCCTAAAGATTCTCGAAGGGGCGGGACAGAACACGCGGTTAATACCCAACGCGTCTGGAAAAAGACCTAAAGATTCTCGGGGGTAGGGGCTCCTCACGATCAGCAGACTCACCTTCTCTCTTGTTATCACACTGAAAATGACACAAATTAGCAATTAACACGCCCGATATTCGTTTGTATTCATAATTTTTAATCACAATTTTTAAATCCCTATTATCTACGGAACTGCACCAGAACTAATCTACATTTTTAATACAGTTTCTTCTTTTAACTATTTACCGGCATCTACTTGTAACGGTTTTACTTTCGGCGGGTTTTTTTTCTCGACTGCTCGCTTCTCGTACTCAAGTTCGACTGTCCAGCCTTTTGGCAAGCGCCTCGCCTTCCAACCGACCTACGCCAACGTTGGCGTTCACGGGCCCGTTATCCTCGATCGTTCGCTGCTCTTTCGATATCTGCTCAGCCAATCAATACCCGCCTCTC
>JBAMBO010001330.1:0-120211 GCA_037044535.1 Lordiphosa magnipectinata
TATGGGCATTTCCGCCGAATGGTCAACCAGAACCGAAAAATAAAATGTTGATAATCATCGTATTTGTTTGTGTATAATTATACAAAAATGTCGAAATTTTTATAATATAATGGATTCATAGCATATCTCAGTTGTTTTCATGAGGAAATTGGCCTAAAAACTGAAATATGTTATTTTTTCACTTAAAGATACTTTTAAAGGCATTTTTATATTTAATTATTTTACATGCAAATCAATTAAGAAGAGAAAAATGTAAAGAGATCAAAAAAAGTTTGATTAACGGTTAATTTTTATTTTGCTTCTTATCTATTTTCTAATCGTACGTTCGCGACCGAAAACATCATTTTATTGTAATTGCTTTTCATTGAATGCAAGCAGGTAGCTGACACAACACGTTTCAAATAAGTTAGGTGTCTCTAATTTAAATATAAAATAACTTTGGGGTTACTATTAACCAAACTTTTATTTTTGATTTTCAAAGTTGTGTACGTTCGCGACCGTAAGTATAGTTTTATTCATAAGCAATGCTTTTACTTCTTAACACGCAACTAATTATTTGTAGATGGGTAAAACAAGTGATACACCACAAATTGAAAAACGTCAACGATATATTAATAAAATTAAAAGCGATCCACAGAAGTTAAAAGAATTGTGCGAAAAAGCAGTTGAGAGAATGAGAAAACGACGCTCAGCATTGGCAAATAACAAAAATGTTCGAAAACAGGTGCAAAAAAAAGAACGCTTAAGGCTGAGAGATTACAGAGAAAAGAAGAAAAAAAAAGTTCAACAAGAAGAAGAACATAGAGAGTATACTTGTAAACAAAGTCTGGGAAAGGCTATAAAAAAGGCAGAAAGGGCATTACCGTGTGAATTAAAAAAAAAAATTGAGATTATTAAAGCACTGTTTAATAAGTATGTCGAACCAGAAAATGTAAAAAAAAAATTCTAAAAAAGTTGACTAGGAATGGGAGACAAAGTTGACAAAATTGGTTAAAGATATTTACTTGCGTGAAGATGTTAGCGTCCAGTCGGCAGCCAAAAAGGACACCCTCGTTGTTGATGGAAAAATTGTTGCTAAGCGGTTTATGCCGCTAACCGTATCGGAAGCTTTCGAAATTTACAAAAACGAGTCAATTGGAGAATGCGTTAGCAAGACAATATTTTTCGAATGTCGACCTAAACATGTTCAACTCTCGAGCAAAATGCCGCATAACATGTGTGTATGTGTTCATCACGCCAATTTCAGTTTTTTATTAAATGGTTGCGCAACAGTAAAAGAATCATTTCCAAAAACCTTTGAAAGTTTCTTGCAATTAGCTTGTTGCAATATTAAAAATGAAAGCTGTATGACCAACGATAGCGAAAATTGTAAAAAAGATGTACAATCTGTTGTTCCAGTAAAATATCTTACAAAATTGGATGAAATCGTGAAATGGCAACACTGGAGGAAAGTAGACGATAGAGTAACTTTGACTTATTCTGTTGCTCCGCTTTCAGATTTAATTCATGAGTTAGAAGTTCAGCTGTCACTTTATAAAACACACTTCTTTGTAAAGCGAGATCATCAAAATTATTTTGTAGCCATAAGAAAAAATATCAAGCCCGGGGAACTTGCCTTACAAATTGACTTCGCAGAAAATTATAGGCTGGTCTGCCAAAATGAAGTTCAAAGCGCGCACTTTAGCTACAAACAAGTTTCGATTTTTACTTGCGTCGCATGGATGCTTGACAAAACTATATCATTTCCAGTTATAAGCTATAGTTTAAGTCACAGCAAAATCGATGTCTACGTGCTTATAACGAAGATTGTTGGAGAAATTGAAAACCAACATGGCAAATTTCAAAGAATATTCCTTTTTTCGGACGGAAGTAGCTGCCAATTCCAAAATAAATTTATTTTGAGGAGCTTACCCGATTTAATGGCTAACGTCGGTTGCAAAACAATTAAGTGCAATTCTTTGCAACATCACATGGGAAAGGAGCAGTCGATGGCGTTGGAGCGATTGTAGAAAGAGAAGTTTGGCAGTTAACTAAAACAAAGAACATTGTTTTAAATGATGCGTTATCCTTTTACAACTGTGCCCCTCTCCACATTACCGGAATTAAAATGTTATATATTAGAGCTGATAGAATCAATAAGATATCCCCAAATTTACTAAAGAAATGGAAGGATATACCGAATGTTCCAGGTATCAGAATGATACATTCCATTTATTGTGATAAAAATTGTAAATTAAGCACAGATCGTACGGCCTATTCTATAAAAACAAAAATATCATAATAATTTTGAGACTTCAAAATAAATAAAATTATCTATTTTTTGTTAAATATATATTTTGTAAATAAATTTCTTGTTAACATTTCATTATTTCATATTAAATAAAATTTTATATTTTGTGTTATAAATGTAACTATTAAAATCAAAAATATCTTAAATAAAATTAACTATTTTTTGGTATAAATGTTACTATAAAAAACTAAAATATCATAAATAGTTCAATATGTTATATTAAATAAAAATTTATATTTTTTGTTATAAATGTTACTACACACAATATATTGAGTATTAAGTTGATTGTTAAGGAAATTTGAAGTGGTTGATGGGAAAATATGAGGTGATAATAGTAAAAAAACATATGGAAAAATCGTACGTTCGCGACCCGTACATAATTCAATTTTAAAAAAACCAATGGAGATAATTTATTGTGTAAATTCTCAATAGAAAAGTACATTAATCCTCTTTTAAAATAAATTAATCGCTTTAGAAAACTCGATTCCATTTCGCAGATTTTTGCATTTTACTAGATTAAGCCAATGTCGACTTCTATTTCGCGTACGTTCGCGACCAAATGTTTTTGGCTATCATTATGAAAACTAAAACTCGATGAACCCCATCTTTTGAACTAAACATAGAGCTCACAAAATGCTATCGAATCACAAAAAAAAAGGTGGGGAAGATTTTTGTTTCCATCTGTTTTTTATATCAAAAGTGTACGAACGTACGTTCGCGACCCGCGGAAATGCCCATATACGAGGCCTTGTCAAAAATGTATACATTTAGCCGAATGTACATATTTGTGTCAGTGAAATCAGGCTACTAATTTATATAAATCATACAAGCTACAAGTTTATAAAAACTTCGGTCGAGCCGAAGTTAGCTTTCCTCTATTTTTTATTAATTATAATTCCACAAAATCATAAGGCCGTGGCCGTGTGTAAATTGGCATACACAAAAATATTCGATCGCGAAGATGCTGCTGCACTCGATGGCTCTCAAATTACAACTAAATTAGCAAAGGGGAAGATTTAGGATTGCTTGAGTTGAGCGTACTTAGAGTTAGATAACAGCAAATGATTGAACATAGATAATTAGCGAGGGGTGCAACAAGAGTTGTGGAGTCTACTTAAAATTAGCTGCTGCGCCGAACACACACCCATCCTACATTTCTGTGTGTGACGCTCTCACTCTTTCTCACATTTTCACCTCCCTTGTGCCGAATTTTCCAAATTATCTTTCTCAGTGCATAACTATCCGAAGATCTACATATGTCAAATCTTAGATCTATGGGATAAGCGGTATTGGCTGTACTTTAATTATCTGTCAGTCAGTCAGTCGGGCCTACAGATTTATAAGTATAGATATGGTCGGATATGTCTCCTTCTGCCTGTTAAATAGATTTGCACGACTTAAGTATACTCTTTTTACAGTACGATTAACGGGTATAAAAATCAAGAAGAAAAAATCAAAATTGAAGCCGATTTCAGCCAATTCGTGTTAGATTTCTCTGGGCGCAGTGGTCCAAATAATCGAATCATCCAAGATTATGTTGACCAGAACTTTGCCATTGACGGGTGAAGGTGTAGCTAAAAATTGTATGCAGAAAGTGAGCTCAGCGGTGCAAATTTCATTTAAAACTATAACGAGACTATCTACTGATTTCTCATCTTCTAAATAGCTATGTGTCAGATAATCTTAACATTTTAGACTTTTGCATGATATATGCTGGGCCACATTTTGCCTACAACAAGTGAAAGACTTGAACTCGAATCTCTTATTACTCAGTTGTTCCTGTCGATAACACATGGCCTGGTTCTGGAATCGCCTTACAGAAAGAGAAATGTTTTGAGCCCGGAATCTGTACGTTAACCTAAGGATGGGATAAAGTCGTAGCTAACGAAGCGTAGTACTTTGAGTGAAATAAATTGCACGAATTTCTTGAAATAAAGGCTCAACGTTGAAAAAGAAAAGAAGTAATTTTGAAACTGGTCAGTCAGCCCATTTTCACCAAGACTTAAATAAAATAGCCATTTCATGTCCGATTTCTGCGTTTGATAAATTAATTAGTTTTTACTGTCAATGCTTTAACATAAATTTTTTATCATAATGTATTTACTACAAACATTTTAATTTTGATCAATTGTTAAATTTTGCAAAATATTGTTTATTTTCTTCTTACTTTGAGTAAAAGGCAACTTATTTTCTGAACAGTTTTTATACTCTGTACCGACGGTACATAGAGTATATTAAGTTTGTACAAAAGTATGTAACAGGGAGAAGGAATCGTTTTCGACCCTATAAAGTATATATATTCTTGATCAGCATCAACAGCCGATTCGATATAGCCATGTCCGTCTGTCCGTCCATCCGTATGAACGAAGAGATCTCAGAGATGGTAAGAGGTAGAGGTTTGACATGTATGGGACATTTATTTCTTATACTTGCAGGCAGATCAAGTTTATTTTCAATTTTTTACATGCACCCTCCCTCCCCAGCAATTTGGGAAAAACGTGTATCTTCCACAGTTTTTATGTCAGATGGTTCGTACCTTCTAGAGATATCTAGTAATCAAAATTTATCGATTTGCTGAAGGAATGATAAAGATCGGATGAACGATACTCAAGTTATGAGCAAAAAACGGCCAGTTAACACCCAACCCCCACCCCACCCATTACCACTGTATTCCGTTCAACAGAAGCAATCTTAGTGTGAGAGAGAGAGAGAGACTTAGAGAGCGCTCCGCGTTGTGCGTTGTGTGTTAACTGGCCGTTTGACTCGTAAGCAAATGCGAGCTGCGACATTAAGGGTGCAGAGTATGTTATAGTCGGGCTTGACCGACTTTCTTTCTTGTTTTACTTTTACTTTTCAAAATTCTTCCGACTAATTGTTTTGCGTGCAAGCGTCTCTTAAGGAGTGAATGGTCCGCTGAACAACGCAGCCTTTGCCCCAGGCAACGACAGAACGAAACAGGATGAGAGAAGTAAAGAGAGCGAATTGGCTTTTGCTCTCAGTTTGCTCGCATTCTAACTCTCTCCCTGGATATTTAAGTACGATCCGTACGATCCCTTTCGGATTAATGCGCACTATCCGTACTTATAATTGTAATGCTTCTGTCGGGATCAAATCACACATTTTATACTTAAAATCAGTATTTTTTCTGTGCATACAATTAAGACGCTTTTGCCCTGAAGCTTGAAATATACAAAACAAATCATTTTCAGTCTCATAATTAGACATCGCATTTTGCATATTTGGTTATTTTCTTATTTTTATTGATCAATGATCTAAGTCAGCTAAAAACAATTTTGCATAAATTGCATATTTGCATAAAAAAATATGCAATATATGCAAAAAACCTGTTTTTATGAAATTACATAATGTTTCAGTGCTAACAATTTTTTGATTTTGTTGCAAATCTGATTGAACTTTTAAATCAACGTCCCCAATTCAACTTGTAATCAACTTAAATGCCAAAAATTAGTGATAAAAACACATTCTAATTCAAAAACGGCTAAGAGATTTGCCATCAAACTGTTTTGCAATACATATTTACATACCAGGCACCCGGAGTGCGTTGCTGCGCCCCCTTTTGAATTTTAAACACAATACGAAGAAGTGAAGCTTACTATACAATTGCCATCTATCAAATCTTCATCATAATCTAAACTCGTTAAATTTTGTTTCAAATTTCACGAGTTTTTGGTTTGTATGATCTTCACCTCCTATTTACCCGTCGATAAACCCATCTTCGTGTCAATCTAAACTCATATAAGAATTTCGCAAATGTTAAGATTTCTTTAAACCGATTGACCGACACCGAATTTAATTTCCAACTATTAAAACTTCATGATAATCTGAACTAATCATAAAATTTTGTATATATCCGGATTTTTGGTCCGCTTGATCTTGACCCGTCAATTTACCTGTCTACATTATAAATTTCGCAACTTTTTGGACCGTTGGATTTAACCATTTACGCGTCCAAAATTTCCATTTATCACATCTTGGTGATTCCCAAAATTCATAAAATTTTGCAAATTTCGCAAAAAATCAAAACTCAAATAATAATTTTGAAAATTTCGCGATTTTTTTAACAGTTTGATCTGCACTTCCTATATTTAGCCGTCTATTAAGACTTCATATAATCTTTGGTCATATGAAATATTGGCAAATTTTGACCTGTTCAATCGACGCCTTTTATTTACCAACGTCTGCGCTTTCGTAAATACTCAAATGAAAATTTAACAAATTCCGCGGTTTTTGGTCTAAGCCGCTTATATATGTATGCGTCTTCAATTGCCATCTATCCAACCTTCATAGTTATCTTAGGTCCTTTGAAAATTTGGCAAATTTTGAAATTTCGCGATTTTTTGACCATTTGTTCCACATCTCCTTTATTTACACGTGTACTCTAGCCGTCCATAAAATCTTCATAAAAATCTGAAATTAATGAACAATTTAGAAATATCCGAATATTTTAGAACTTTCAAGGTACACCTTTGATTTGCTCGGTCTACAACTTCTATTTAACCGTCTATATATGCCATCTATATATTCTTTATAATAATAATCTAGAATGATAATTTTTTACAATTACATATTTTGCATATTTATTGCATATGCAAAATATGCAAACAAATATGCAAAAAAAGCAATAAATATGCAAAATTTGCATATATTGAATATGCAGTTTCCAATGGAAAGTGGGTTATTAAATTAGCATAATTCAACATTTTCGACTCAATCAACTTTCATTTAAAAAAGTGCATAAAATCCGATGTCTACTCATAATGAGCATATCTATCGATCTACCCAGTAGCCCATAGGTCAATTAAATTTGAATATATCTAAACGAATCGGACATAAAATCCGTGCTGGTTTAAGGTATTTGGCAATATCATTCCAAAACTAATCGGAGCATACCATAATATGAATGTATTCCAAGGTCCAAGGTCGATGCCTAAGTGCTGGGTGTTGTACCAAACTGACGTATTCGCAATGTTTTTTTTGTTCAATCTGCAAACAAGCCGCTTCATGAAAGCATTTCATTTCATTCGTTGCGAGCTGAAGAGCTTCAACCGACAACACAATTATTTATTTATTAATTTTTGCACGGCGCCTGGCGACGCGGCATGCTGCGACAATATTTACCACTTCGAAGGGAGCACGAGCGAGCTTCACGTCAAAATCAAATCTGTACATACATATACAAGTGAATGTATGTTTGTATGTTTGTTCCTCATTGGGGTATACAAAGCTGAACCGATGAATTCGTGAATTTATCAAAGTATTTTCATGTACATCAGCAAAAAGTCATTGGCTTTGGCCCAAGTTAGAAAACCGCTTAAAAAGCGGTTAAAAACCATTCAAAAGTGGTTTACAGCTATAACTCTGATATTATTTAAGCTATGAACTTGAAATTTGGTGTGTAGGTTTGAAATATGGAGTTTGATTCTTTCAAAATTCAAAACCTGTTAGGGGATTTCAACCAGCTTAAACTGGAACATAAGCGCTCTCATAAGAAACTTATCCACAGAATGCAGTGGACCCGAGCGTCGCCGGGTAAACAGCTAGTAAATAAATAAAAAGGGTAGATGTTTATCTGCATAATTTCTGGCTGAGTTTACGACTGACAAACTGTTTCTCCTCTTCTCTTTTTTATAGCGCACAAGCACCTCGCTGTGGGGCGAGTGGATGGGCGTGCTGCACGGCGATGAGATTGAGTACTTCTTTGGCCAGCCGCTGAACACATCTCTGCAGTATCGACCTGTGGAGCGTGAGCTGGGCAAGCGTATGCTCAATTCGGTCATTGAGTTTGCAAAGACGGGGTGAGTAGAGTATGTGGGCATGAGCTTTTCTGGCAAAGCTCTGAAAGCTCTTGGCATGCGTTATGGCTGTCAGAGCCAATAACCCAACCATTTGTGCTATAAAAACGGTTTCGCATTTCAGCAATCCCGCCCAAGATGGCGAGGAGTGGCCAAACTTTTCGAAGGAGGATCCGGTCTATTATATTTTCAGCACGGATGACAAAATTGAGAAGCTGGCTCGTGGTCCCTTGGCTGCACGTTGTTCCTTCTGGAACGACTACTTGCCAAAAGTCAGAAGTTGGGCAGGTGAGTGATTCAAGCGAAAATAAAAGTCGGCCACAAATCAGCACAAATCTTAATCGATGCGAGTACAGTTGCGGTGTTTTTTTTTTTGGGTTTTGTTTTTCTGTATGTAAGCTTTGGCATACAATTAACATAAATTTTGTATTCGCTACGATATATCGTAAAGAAGTGGCATTAAGCGCGCTAATGGCTGTCGGCGTCGACGGGCTGGGGCTGACGATGCCACACCTCAATGCGAACACACCAAACTCTGACCATTGAGACAGGTTCAAATATTGTTCTCTGGCAGGTACAATTGGCATTGTCTTTTCAAGAAGTATCGGCGATAGATACACGTCTTAGACGCGCAAAAAACCTTTTGGTATGCTCGAATATAAAAATGAACGTTGCTCTTAAAAGGGATTGATATCCATGGAAGTTTTTGTAATTTTAAAGTTGGACATTTTTATATTTTCAACTACGGATATGCGAACTAACGAGAAGTTGTATAAAAAAATTATGGGATGAAGAAGAAGTAAAGATTTCGCCACACATAACGTTTTGTATCCTTGCAGCTAAGAATTACTGTCACGCTTAAGGGGTTAGGGCAGTCCGAAATTTCAAAAAATAGATTTTTGGTTTTTTTGCATTTTGATAATGTACCTATAGGTAAATTTCTCAGAGTTGCCGGGTTTGGTAGTCATTGTGTGTACTGGTGAGTGTATGTGTAAGGCACAGTTGCTTACTGGGTCTCAAGTCGACGACTCACACGTCCTGGTGGTGACCCCTTGTTACACAGCGACTCTAAGCTGCTGGCTAACGTGAGCTGTGAACCCTTCATGTAGGTTAAATAAAGTTGGTGCGTCAGGCTTGGTACTTACATACTTGGTACAAAAAATTTCTACTAATGAAAACTGCGACAGAAATGTCTTAGATACAACGCAATCGTTTTAAGGACCACAACCAATTTACCTTTACCACACTTGACCACAATGTTAGTTTTGAAAACGGTTTTGATATTATAGTCAAATATAGCTGACTATTGACTTCGCCTACACAGCTTAAGCTGCCTTTACACTATTCATATATCTCTACGAACTCATGACTTCGGCCTAAAAAGGATGGCATGCCTCCATGGACCACTCGCGGAAAATCCGAGTTGAAAGATTACAGTTAATTACTAAGCTGTCAGCTTGCAAGACCCCGCTGATTTATAGCCGATTTCCACATACGCGCGTTCTGTCATCGATTGCACGACTTTTTGATAAATCCCCAAAGGTGTTTCTACTGCGTTTAGCGTCCACATCCGCATCCACAACAGCTGATCTGGTCTGTTTGTTTACCTTTGCAATCAAAATGAATAAAAGTGACTTCGTTTTGCAAAAGGTTTTGGTTCGTTAAAAAAGGTTTTGCAAGTGATAAACGAGTGTGCTGTTAGGAGTCCCACCCACGTAATATTTGCCATTTGTTAGCTAGAAACAATTACATTAGTATTCCAGTTTGGATTTCTTTATTATTTCTAGCCGGTTCCTTTTGAAAGACACACGATTTCCAAGGAATTCCTTCCTGTGGATGACAAATATTTCAGATTTTAGTGGAGCTGCTTCCTGGGACTTTTCGGTTTCAAATCCCACTGGACCGCTTGTCCGTCGCTCTTTTTTCTCTTGGCTCATCAGCAGAATAATGATCTATTGGGAGGCTATTCGGATTATCCAAATTCAAATGGTCTAATTTTATTCCCAGGCGTCAGGTGTTCTGTCGGGTGGCCCGCATGCATGCTCCTTTCTGAAACAAGTATAAATGACATTATCAAGTAATAAACCATTTGCAAATAATTGCATCTCTACCTGTACTTTTTGGACAGCATTTGAAAACTTTATTTAAATAAATCAACAATACTTAAATAAATGAACATTCCGCCAATTGTTGTGCCAGCTGGTTTTGTTATCAAAATGTCTTATCGATATCGGTTCTTATCAATATTCATCGTGTAAATATGAAAAAACAAGTTGGCAGAACCAGCGTTCAAAGTGGACGCAACTTATTGCCACCCGGAGTGGAGTTCAACGCGGATTTGTCGATAAGTGGATGCGAACGTGGACGCAGCTATAGTAGAAACGCACTATTAGATGGCAAGACCATTGCTTTGAAATGGCGAGTCCATTTTCTATCCCAGATTAATAAGAGCTTCACAGCTGTAAATTTACAGAAAACTGTTAGAGGCTTGTTACACAGAAAAAAAATACGAGATATCCAGACTAAAATCAATCCCAAGCGATGTCAGAATTTGGTCGATCACGGCTTTTCTCAAACCATTTACGAGAGGTACGAGATGAGAGTATGGCATTTTCTATACCGAAATTCTGGTCTTGATTCCAACTTTAGCTAGGGAGAGCTTGACTTTAGCTCAACATAGACTTAATTCAACAACACTCGGGATTTATTTTATCTTGTTTTTCGAGCCAAATTTGGTCCCTCATCCAGAAACTGTAACAAAAATGTTTGTCTTGGTTTTGGATTGATTTTTTTCTCAGCGTACTTCTAATATCACTTCTTTTAATACATAGCGCACAGACTATTTAAAACAAGGTTTCGGAGCGATTGCTCATATGTTGCAATATATGAAGCAGTCATCCGATCAGACCGATGTCGACATTGTATATCGAAATTTTTACCGAACGATTCGCGTAAATCCCATATTTTCGGTTTGTATCTCGATGCTGTTTTTGTGCGAACTATATATAATATGAATCTTTAACTCTTGGTTCTTCAAAAATGATATCGAAGAATGAATTTGAATGACTTTCTTGTCTTCTTTCTTGTGCATCGCTCGTTATCGAAATCGATAACTGTGCCGTTGTTGTTGAGGTCCCTTTCCGTTGTTAAATCCATGTACACTAGATCGGACCTAAAAACGGCAAAATTGAAAAAAGTAGGTCTCGACGTTCACAAAGCTAATATTTGTTGTATAATTAATAATTGTGAAAATCAAAAAATTTTATTTTTAATTTAAATGGTCGCGACACGTTTATCAAATACAAATTTTAATAACGATATTATTAGTTCATTTCAATTGCTGTCATCTTTTGAAATTCGAAATGGCAACTACATTTGTGGAAATATGGCAGAAGAGACTGCTGTTCATTTGGTCGGCTTATTGAGCCCAATTTCTGATAACACGCGTTCGTTAAGGCTCGCCTGTTGATGCTGATCAAGAATAAGAGATAAATACATTAAATGAACATAGTGCTCTCTTTTTGGTTTTGGAATTCGAAATAATTTTGAATTTAAATCAATGCCGACTATTTATAATTGAAACAATTATGTGATAATAGGCAACACTGCGTATGAGCTATTAACAGAAACTTTAGAGCCTATTCGCGCCCGTTAAGACTCGACTTATTTTCTTTTGTTAGTGTAGGTGAGACCATGACCACTTTAAAAAGTTCATATTCAAAAGGTCCAATGTAATGTACACACATGTGTTGATGTGCGTTTTTCTCATTAAATAGCAAGATTACGAAAGGGTATACTTTAACAATTGTTGCTGCCTAGGAGAATAGTTTTTAACTGCAGGAGGAGGTGTTATCCGAATGTGGATGTGTGCTCCACTTATTGTATCTTACATACTATACATCGTTAAATTCTCTCACATCTATGCTTAACATTTTCCTTTTGCTACACACGACTTTTTGTATTATCATGCTGGGTCCAGACAGCGTGTGTCAATTTGCATGACAATTCGTAAGTTAAATGCAACACATTAACAGTCCACATGCTCCAGTTGTTGCGAAAGATTGATGAACGCTGGTTCGACTTACAGTTACACATGAATGTGATATATGTACTCGTATGCATATCCATTTTTACACTTATGCATAACTAAAACGTTTTCCCCCACTTAGTGCTAATCATGACTCAGACTGAGTGACTGAAGGTGATTCCGGTGAAAGATTAAATAGTTGTGCTTTTAATTTATTGGATTTGTGCGTATCAGCGCTCGCCGCATTTTTATTTATGACTCTGTCAGTTTTTTAAAATGTGCCCATCAATCAGGGAAATGAGTTTTGCGGCCGATCGGACGAGTGACCGAGAAAGAAATGTAAATTCGAGAATGTATGAAAGACGGCCGCGGCATGCATATGTATGCATGGCTCTGACAATGATAAATCAGTCGCTTCGCCATATGCAGATGTATCGGTGGGCGTCGCGGTTTTTTAGTCTTGCACTTAAATTGTAAAAGTTTGGGCCCATTAAAATTCGGGTGAAAGATCGCCAGCGCTCGTGCGCGCCACAGTGTCTAGCTTGGACTGGTGACTGCTGACTGCGATACAAAAGAAAATTAGTGTTTCACAAATTAATAAAACTTAATTTATGCTAATTTGCCGTGCTGTCTTACTGTTGCTGTTGTTGTTGATTTTGGAGCTAATTTCGTGGCTTGTGTTGTTTTACATACATAAACGCGATCGGTTGATCCGACGGGCAAGTATGCAAATGCTTGCAGCCTTTTAGGAAATCTCTTCAATCAATCATTAAGGTTGTGATCTGATCGTTATGACAATTCAATATATATAGCGATTCTATACTTGCTGACGGAGAAGTAGATTCACTCACCTTTTCTGCCTTCAAAAATAAGATAACACATATAAACGGGTTTGCTGGTAAATTAGTCAATTTGCATTTCTATTTGTAGCGGTTCATTCTCGATAATCAAAGCGGTTAGCAATAACCTGCGCCATCATTTGGCTTAACGACCATTTAACAAAATTCACCCAAAGCAGCAAAGCCATTTTGCATTAATCAGCGCGAGTATACAATGAGAGCTGATCGTCCTGACCAGACACGCTGGCACCGGGAACAAACAGTTAAAGTAGTCGCCGTTTCAAATGTCAAGCCGAGATGGGGGAACAGATAACTTTGGCGCACGCGTGCGGGCTGTTGCCACACGAAATATTGAATTCAAAATATACTTTGCAAATTTGTTGGCCTTTTCTCTTGGTGTCGCTGCTCTGGGCTTGTGGTTTCGTTTTGTTGTTTTGTTGCTTCCAGCGACACGTGTTTCAAATGTTCGAAGTTTTCGTTTTTTTTTCCTTTTGCTTGTGCCAATTTATTTCTTTATTATCTGAGCGTATAATCTACGGTTTGGTCAGCCTTTTAAATTCAAATTAGCTAACATTAAATGCACGCGACGGCTACAGCGCACAGTGGTCGGAGGGAATAATTTAGCGAAATTAAATTATTATAAATTTCTACTAAATTGTAAAATAAAGATTTTTCATAAATACGCTCCCATGTTACTAAACATTGTCCATATTGAAAATGCAATGATCTCATTGGATTGTTAAGCATATAAGCATAATAATGAAGGATCAAGAGATAGAGTTCATAAATCCTCTTTCGGTAATGGTATGGCTCATGCTTTTGCAGGAATAGAATTTATATTGATGGGATTGATAGAATATATATATATAAAGGGCTGTTCCCGTTTTTGATTTCGACCAAATCGTGCGGAATTGAAATTGTTAAATATTTCCACTTCCAATCAATCTAAAACCAAGATTATAGTCTCAAAACCAAGATGAATCGTTGTCAACAGAGACGAGAAAATCTCAAAACAAGAATATATTCTCAATTTACATCTAAATCTTAGAATCTTGTAAAGGGTGATTTTTTAGCAGCTTTCGGATTTGATTGAACAAAAAAATACATAAAATTTAGAAAAATGTATGAAATCTTTTTTTGATTCCATAGAACGATCTATATAATTTAATGTTTAAATATGATTTCATGTAAATGCCCATAGCTGGGCCCAATTTTGGCATACTCTCTCCAACATATCGGCCGGTATGTTACGAATCAACTCTTCAATATATAGACTAGAGTCTAAAGGCGTTATATCGCACGATCTAGGCGGCCTATGTAAGTTGGCCCCAAACGTGAATTAAACTGTTCAATTCTGGTTTTTGACGTACCCTTCTTCTTCTTCTTTATTGGCCCGATGTTGCATCACAACCGCTTGACGGTCTTGGCCTCTGCAATGAATGCCCTCCACTCGTTTCTGCATTTGACGTACCCAATGAGCCAATAATGAGCTTCGTCGCTGAAGACAATTTTTGAAATTTTTCGATTTCTCACGGAGCACGAGTTTTGATAATAAAATTCCATGATCAGCAAGCGCTGTTCGATTGGTTAAATTATAGACCAAACTAAACATGTTTGACAGTAACATGTGACACGAAAACTGCTGAGCTACCAAAAACAGTGTGACCAAAAAGACAGTTGCTAAAAAATCACCCTTTATAAAGATCGCTTATGCTCGATATGATCTATACATATATATAAAAGTGAAAGTATGTTTGTTTCTTATCTCTAAGCCGCTGATCTTCACGAAACTTTTACAGTATGTTGGCCTGTGAACGATCAAGTCAAGTTCAAAAGCGGTTAAAAACGTTTTAAAAGTGGTTCAGAGCCATATTTCAGATGTTATTCAAGCTATGAGTTTGAAATCTGGTCTCTGGGTTGGTAATATGGAGCTGGACATTTAACTGGATCCAGACCGGTATTGAACCGGTATCGAATCCGTTAAAAAGTGTTTTAGAGCCATGTCTGTAAGGTCTGTAAGTTAGCGATATGGAGTTGGATATTTTACTGGATCAGAACCAGTATCGAACCGGTATCGAACTGGTTAAAAAGTGTAAGTTGGTAATATGGAGTTGGGTATTTTATAAAATCAGGACCGGAATCAAACCAGTATCGAACCGGTTAAAAACTGGTTCAGAGCCATATCTCTGAAGTTATTTAAGGTATGAACTTGAAATTTAGTGAGTTAGGTTGGTAATGTGGATTTGGATATTAAACTGGTTCAGGACTGGTTTTGAACCTGTTCAATAGTAAAGTGGGATATTTTAATGGATCAGGACCGGTATCGAACCGGCTTAAAAGTAGTTTGGAGCCATATCTCAGAAATTATGTGAGCTATGAACTAAAAATTTGATGGTACTAAGATGTTTCCAGTACCAGTTCAAACGTGGTTCAAGTCCACATCTCAGAAATTATTTTGGCTGCAATTTTGAAAAATTGGTCTATAGGCTTACACTTTAAGTGTTCGACATTGAAAAATTTCTCAAAAATTAAACTCTGAACTGGAAATTCGATGTGTGGTTTTAAATTTTAATATCAACTTTCATCAGCTCTTAAGAATCATATCTATTCAATGCAAAGGACCCGGGCAAAGCCGTGTATACAGCTAGTTTTATTTTAAGGTGGGCTGAGTGTAGTTGTTGGGTCAAATGAATATTCTTCCTTCTGAAAAAGTTATAAAAATTAGAAATTTTAACCCGAACTCGAACTTTTATTTCTCTAATTCTCTAATGAGATTTCTTATCTCATTTCAAGGTGTCTCAATTTAGTGTTTTCCAGACTGCAATCGTTTTTTTTTGGTTTGATTTATTTTTCGCTGAGTGACATTGTTCGTCGGCTTCAAGCTTTAAGCCAGGAATTACAACCGAATGAAATATCGGTTTCGAGTACGATTACGGTCATTAAAATGAAATAGTAAGAAACATTTGCGACCAGACAAAGTATATATATTCTTGATCAGAGTCAAAAGCAGAGTCGATATAGCCCCTGTATGTATGATCAACTAGAAGGAGAAAAAACTGATAGTATAATAATACAGCTTCGTTAACAGCTGTGTTTTGCTATCAGATCTGGCTACCTATTTGTTTGGGTTTGTGTGCGTGTGTATAAGCAAATGAATGAAATCATACAAAATTAGGGGTATTTTAAAGCCGGGGCACTCGACTTCAGCGATCTCACTTGTTTTGTATTGAATTATTTACGTGACAATATTAACGATAACCTTTGTAATTGTCGAAGGAGCAACATATATCTTCGCCATTTCACAATTTAAAAAACTATATCGATTTCACCCACTGTACGATGGGCAAAACGGCTCAAGAAATATGAGAAGCTTGAATAATATTCAAAATTTATGGCGTATATTGTTGAAGATTGATTTTGAAATTTGTTGGATGTCTAATCTTAATCCCCAAATACTTGCACATGCACTTTCGATTGAATGACAATAGAAATTAAGCAGTTGAACAGGGTTTTGGTGGTGGCATTAATCACGTACACCCAGGCCGGGCGAGAGTGTAGTCCATCACACCGGCCGGCCGGCCGTGCCCAACTGAAATTTGATCGCTACTCAGGCCATTTCATGTTTAACAAGTTCCAAATGAATTTGCCCACAAATCTTTGTATAAATGTATGCAAAAAAAATTACAATGCAAAGCAGACCAATTTGTAGGAGTTGTAGTTAAGGTAAGTTCGCGTCATATTTTTGTTTTCGTTTATCTTTTGTTCAATGCACCAAAAATCGCACCCAAACCGAAAACGCTTTATTTTGCTTTTGATCAACTGGCTTGAGTTGTAGGTCGAAATTCAATAGCTAAAGTCTTAAATGTAGCGCTTCAATAAATAATTAATATTAGGAAATGATGGGAGGAATCGACCTGTGGGTACCTGCATACGAATCCAACTGCATACATACTTAGTCCCATTGAAATTAAATCATTTTTTCTTAGTGTGCTGATTATGTGACTTTTACTAAATCTGTTTTCTTTCTGATCTCTCCACAGGTATAGGATGCGATGGTCAATCGGGAAGTGCATCAATATCTCCCGGGCTTCAGCTACTCGGCCTGGCCTCTCTGATGTACATCTGCGCGGCTTTCAAAATCAAAGGAGTTTTCTAAAAGAAAATGCCCTGCAGTGCCCGCACAGCAATTAAATAAGCCTCAAACCACACACACACCCACATACACACAACCACACCTAAACTTAAATAATATTTAGCAAACGAGGAGAGAACAATTGTATGTAGAAGTAGCAGAATATAAATTTGTGCAAGACGTTTGTTTTTCGGGCATAAAGAAAGGTTAGTCAGACGTTGAACATTTGTAAATGAATTTAGAGCTGCATGCGCCTGTGCAGAAGGACACCGGAGAGGTCTTTGGAGGTCAAGTCAACTGCACGTCGCTACCACTGAAGCCAGTGTCCAGGACAACTCCTTTTTTTAGCATGCCGCCAAATTGTTTAATTTGTAAGAAATTGGCCAAAAACCCTGGCACAATCAATTTACCAAGCACCCAAAACCAATCACCGAAAGATTTTGAAAATCGAAAATGATTGTCCCAAATTCGACACTCATTTTGTTGCCAAAAGAGCATTCGGCCCTTTGTTTGTTGAGCGCGTTTCCGTTTGCTCCATCTTTTAACGCCTAATGAGATTTGGCCAAATTCCATTGGTTTCATATTTAGGTTGAGAATTTACTTGCTTTCCGTTTACTTTCCCAAGCAAAACAAAAATGATTGCAACCAACAGATTCTTATGACAAACAAACGCAAAATTTGATAATGTAATTTGTATTGTACCAACGATTGGCGATGGTTTTTTGGATACCCAATTGACGAAGCACACCCCAAGCAAATTTTTAAGCCCAAATCACGCGAACAAAAATTGACAGAAATTGTAATAAAATCGGAAACATTTTTATGGCAAAACATATCAGTATATTATATATTAATTAATAAACATATACATATACATACAAACAAATATATATACATATTAATGTATTTGTACTAAACGTTTTACAAATTGGCCTAGTGGAAACGACAGTAAAGTAATTAGAAATTTTATACACATAGCGAAATTGGATAGCTAAACAAAAAGCAAAGCATTGTATATGTACTCGGTATGTCTATATATGTATCCATGAATAAATACTGTTCAAAATATCTCTATAAATGTACACTTCTAGTTCAGTGAGACGAGAGCTAGTAAGTAATTGTAATTGTAATGGTAATGGTAATTGTAATCGTAATCGTAATCGTAATCGTAATGGTAATCGTAAACGTAATCGTAATCGTAATCGTATTAATGGCATATCAATATATGTATGTAAAAAACACAATTGAAAGCGAAAACTTTTCGAGAATTATTAAGGTAAGCCACACTGATATTAATTAAGTAATTTTTATCAACAATTGCTATAATACTAATTCACCTAAAATACATAATATATAGCTAATGCAAGTACTAGACTTCTGGAATACAAATGGTAAACAATAAAACACACAGATCGAAACCTGTGTCTAATATTACTATTAACATAAAACTATACAATATATATATATATAATTGTGGAACTCAAACACTTAATAAACGAACTCCAGTTGTTTGTATGTATTAAGTGTGTGTGTAACGATGTGGCCGAGCGATGTTCGCTTCAACTGTAGCAACTAGAAACAATTTAATGTGAGTCTTGGCGGGTTGCCCCACTTCGAATCGACCTGCCCAATTCTATACTCACACTTAATAGTACACAAATACGGAATGCCGCGATTCTGTTCTGTGTTATGTTCACTTCTGATACTAGCTTATCACCAATTACAAGCAACGATAGAAACAACTCACTTATGAACTCCAACAACAAATTAATTCACACACTCCAAGTTGAAAGTTGACTAACGAATAGTTCTACACGTAACGAGCACCCCTGAAGCATCCCTAAGTTATGAATCACTTGAGACAACACTTGCATCACCAAGGGTGTACTTTGACAAAGGATTTTTTAAGTATATGCAAACATTTATATTTTTATACCATGCCGGAGACAAAAACCGTAAAGAGCGAATAACTTTAACATTTTTTACTATACGGGGCTGGAGTTGAGAGTTGAACAACAGCTTGAGGAGACAACCAACTTGTAAATTCCAAAATAATTAGCTTTAATCGAGACAAGAAAAGTCCCCTTCCCTCAGAATGCCCTTATGAATGCACCATGTTCGCCTATTAACCGAAACAAATGAAAAACCAAAATCCAAGACTAGACTTTGATAGTAACTCATTCAGTAGAGGTAGAACTAAGCCTCCCCCTCCCAACTAGTGGGCACTTGTGTTTGTTAAGTATACATATACGGTACTAGGAATATAAGAAAATGGGTGTTGTGTGCTAACTAATCGAACGCGAACTCCAACTCGAACTCGGACGTATCTGTTTGGGGCCTAGCGGGTCGGCGAGTGCCGGCGAGCAGATCTGGTAAGCCTCCAAGTGCTAGAGGCTCGGGCCGGCATTTGCTCCGCGGGTCCCACTTGCACGTCTTTGAAAATAATGAATTTAGTGTGTATTACGCCTTCTGCCTTTGAAATAAATAAGAAAACCAAGAAACCTAAATGCTAGTAGTGCTATTACAATATATCAACTCTATTTTTTGTGTTTTTGAACCATTTGCCCCCTGATTTCCCCCACTTAAATAATCGGAAATATTTTTTGTCATTTTGCATGGTTTTCGGCTCAAGCCAAAGAATTGACAATATAATATTTCGCCTTAGAAGCAAAAGAGAAAACGAATGAAGGTCAAATTCCAAGTGTTATTGCTTATAGATCTAAATTTTTATATGTGCATGAAAGCAACTCGCGCCATTCGTCTGACTTGGTGAACTAACAGAAGAAGCTGCGCGAATCATCTACGACTTATCACTTTTGTTTGCGGTTCTTCCAGTAATAGCGACAGGCACATACATACATATATAGAATAATCACAGTGTGCTTTTTGCTGTAGTAGTCTGCCAATTGTAAAAGAATTTATATATAAAGAAAGTAAAAATAAAAGTTAAAACATATTCTAATATGCGATAATAATGCAAGTACGCTGCTAACACACCGAACACTGTCGCACACACCTACTACCAGAATAGATCCATGCAGATCCCGGCTGCCAAAGGCGGTTGTAGGCGTATCATGGGGATTTGTGTTGTGTAAAGAGCACGTATTTGGTTCAATTTCTGTTAGTTGTATTTAGAATCGTTACAAATTGTATCAGCTACGACATCTGATAATAAAATCGAAGTTCTAGGTGGTAGACGAAGCGTGTTCAATATAAGACATAAACTCACACACACTCACACACACACACAGCAGGCACAGAAACGCATTTGAATGCAAAAACGAAAGAAATGGAAAATATTAAACCCAGACTCGCATAAATGATCCAAACACAAAGGGTGGAATCAAGTTTAGTAACTTTAAAGCAGCGTTTCTATGTATAAAAATCAAATACATATCAATATATGGCCTATTGTTTATTTAATTTAATTATATATTATGGATAATGAATAGCGAGATTCAGCAAGTAAATAATAGGTTCTGATTTATGACTTCTTAAGTAGGCAATTTGTAAAAACTAAGCAGTCCCCACACATACACACACGCAACAACAACAACAATTAAACCAAATATTAACAATGGCAAACCAAAAAGAAAAAAGAAAAAGAGAAATAATAATACGAATTGTGGTTAAATATGTGTTCTTACTTGTTAGTGGTAATAAAAACAAAACAAAAACAAAACCAATGTTGTTTCAAAATACACGACAAACTCGAAATATAACTGTTAGCTCTTAATCATGCCAAGCATTTTGCGTTGACTTTCCATTTCTGTTCCCATAAAGTATGCATGCATCGGCCCTTTCAATTTGAATTTCAAAGCCTACGACCGGCGCACTATAGTAGAAAGCTTGTTTATATATTCATTCTACCTATGTCTACTGCAATAAGTCTCCACAGCGTTATTTGCTATAACCTACTACTTCTGACAGCAAAGCAGCAACAATGAAACTCTCACTAGAATAAACACGAGTATCGTACATATAAAATGTTCTACAAGTCACCAAAGACAACTTTTGCCACACAAAAGAGCAAAAGTCATCAGCAAAAATTAATGTTAAATCTTAAAAATAAACAAACAAAGCGAACGGAACAAAACAAACTCGTCTACGTACACAAAGATGTTAAATTATATGGCGGCTCCAAGTTTGTGTTTCGTATTTGAAAATCGTTCGGCTTGGGCGCTTTAGTGTTCAGCAAAGCAGCGAAGCAACATCTATTGTATAATAAGAGCGTTTTTTGAAATGTTTGTAATTAACGATGAAGTTATGTATTATTATTATTATTATTGTCGCAGAACTTACTTTACATTTAATGGGAACGACAAACAAAGCATACGCAAACATAATTGCTGTTTTACGATATTAAATATATAGCTACACACCATACACAGCCACACACACACACACACACACACGGCATACATATAGAACAAATTATGACATGAGCATACAAAATGTAGGGATCATTTTACTGAATATATATACATACTTATACTATAAATAATCGAAGGCAAAATTCAAATAGTAAGATGCTAAATGTAATGCAATTACTAAAATTCAAAGGAAAAAAAACTACCAAAAACTGTAAACAATTAAAGAACATTTAAAAAGAGAACAAAACTTAAGTGAAATTATATTACGAATATATTGTATATCGATACAAGATGAATATAATTAAAATAAACTCATGTATCATGTACTAAACAAATGCGAATGTGATTTTTATTTTATTTCTTCGACGATTGGGCAAAGATTTATACATTAGGTTTATATAGACCACTGATCTAGCGGTCTGGAAATCCAAAAAAGGGATTACTGAAACTGAGATGCAAAGACAAGATGCGGCAACAGTTGCCAGCTCGCACGAAACATAAACGACTGGAGGGCATTAATAGCAGGATATAAATGTCGGTCCAAAGAAAAAGAAGAAGATAAGGTGGTAGGATTCGGCTGGTTCCGATATAAGTGCAGCCTGTATAAAAAAGAAACGCATGTTCATTTAAAACTAAGGGAAGAGATATCACAGATACCGCATACAGATGAATTGACGAACAGACGGCCACGTTCCTATCACAAACATTGTTTTTACATTATTCGTTTGGAAAATCCATACTGTTGGGCAACGTTAGGTTAGGTTTGGTTGAGATGGCTAGGGACAGACGACTGTCCCTACACTTAGACCTGGATAGGCCAGGGGGGTCCTCCCGACTGAACCATTTTGACAACGTTAAGAACTTCAGTAGAGACGGAACCTCTATCTCGGACACTTCCGAGAGGTTGATTAAAAAGGGGTTACCAAGAGTTTTGAGTCTCCTTCTACTAAGAGCTGGCAATGGCAAAGAAGATGTAGTAATGTCTTCTCATCTTCCTCACATTTGCAGCTGCTACAGAAGTCGTTGTATGCGACGCCCAAGCGTGCAGTGATGAGGCAGTAACCCGTTAGGGCGAAGTGAGATGTTTTCTCTACTTTGGTGCAAAAGACTGTTGGTTCGTTTAAGATTAAACGACGGCCACGTGACCCTAGCTACAGGCGCAAGGTTTCATTCCTTGTGACTAGCTTTTGAGGCTAAGGGCGTTCCTATCAAGCTCTTCTCCGGGAGGAGGTGAATGGCACTACAGACAGGGGGTCTTAGCAGTTTGAAAGCTGACTCGTTACCCTCAATTTTGCGGTGTCCAGGCAACCAAATGAGGTGTATACGGAGATGTAGAGCGATCGCATTTAAGGATATACGGCATTCCGTTAGCGTCTTGGCGTTATTGGTGTAGGAGTCTGTTTCTGGAGAAATGTATATGTTCCCTTCTTCGATCATGAGTGTGCTGATGTATTAGGCGGCCACCTGGATGGCCACCAATTCTGCTTGGTACACACTGCAAATACAAAAGCCTGTAATTGCGGGAAATAGTTCAGTGTCCTGAGTTACCCGCGTTGAAGGCTTCAGACTCTCTTAATCTCACGGCTGTAGTGCCCGCTAGCTGTTTAGTCATCAAGTCTCGCGGAAGAAGATGAAATATGGTGTTTAGTGCTTCCTTTGTGGAAAAAAAATTTCATCACTTCTCTGTACCTTGTCTTAAGTGCTCAGGTCTGACGGTTTCCCGAGTGCTGGCCACCGTACTATAACTCCATAGAGCAGTATTGGACGTTCTATGGCTGTGTAAAGCCAGTGAACAATCGCTGGGTAAAATTCCCATTTACGGCCTATCGCCTGCTTACATGAGAAGAGGGCAATGGGTGCCTTCTTTACTCGCTCAGTAATATTGTCGTGCCAGAGTGTTCAGTACGACGTCCAGGTACTTGGCATTGTTGTTGAATTCGAGTCTTGTATTGTTTAGTTTGGGTGGGATAAGATCAGAAACTTTGTATCTCCGTGTGAATAGCACTAGTTCCGTCTTTTTCGGATTTACACCCAGGCCGCAAAAAGACGCTCACTCAGAAAGTGTCGCCAGCTCGGTCTGCATGAGGTCACAAAAGGTTTGTGGAAAACTTTCGCATTTGAATATAGCAATGTCGTCTGCATAAGCCACCACCACATGTCCCTCGATGGCTGGATGACTGCTACGACCCAGAGAAGCGGGGGATGGCGCATCCACTCCAACATCTTCCAAGGCGGTGGTGATGGCCCCAGGTAAGACATTGTTACAGGCACCCTGTATGTCCAGAAATGCTGTTACACAGAACAAAAAAAGTGCGAGCTAAAATCAAGTCCAAAAACATTGATTTGATCTCGACTTCCGGGTTGAAATTACAAGTACGAGTGGTACTAGAATCTACTTGAATCCAGAACGAGAGCATTGGAACAATCCTAAAAGACTTGGATCAATATGAAAATGCTCATTTCAAGTACGGATCCTACTTGAAAATCAAATGATCCTAGAGAGAGTAAAGCTCTCTCGGGCTAAATGTGTACACACACGTACACAAACTTTTCTGACAGCTTAGCAGTTATTGGTAGTGTGAATATTTGCACTAACCGTTGCCTTGTAATTCCCTACCAGTTAAAGCACTTCCAGCATACCTTCTCATGCTGCTGAATTCCAGTTGACGAGTCAAGTCTATCGAAGAGTCTTCAAGTAAAGTCGTCAATACCCCATGGACTAGGGGTAGGCCAAACGGACTAGTCAAAGGCCTAGGACTGTTTTCCTAGTCCTGTTTTTACAGTTGTATGCAAACTAATGACCTCGAGCCGGATAGAACTAGCTGGTTTGATAATCAACGAGAAAGGAAAGCTAACTTCGTCTGTGCCGAAGTTTTAATGCACTAGAAAAAGCTCTCTCCAAGGGTAAGCAATTTCGACCAAACTTCGCAGATTAGTTTGAAAACATATAATTTTAATAACGACCGAGTTTAAGAGCGCTAACATTGAAAACAAAAAAGTTTTTCTCACAAAAACCCATTTTCGAACGATCGTCTCTATGGCAGCTACAAGAAGTAGTCATCCGATCCGGGAGGTTCCGACATATTATGCGTGCAGCCAAAAGAAGGCTCTGTGCAAAATTTCAGCTCAATAGCTTTAAAACTGAGAGACTAGTTTGCGTAAAAACAGACAGACGGACAGACGGACGGACCAAGCTCAATCGACTCAGCTCATCATGCTGATCAAGAATATATATACTTTATGTGGTCAGAGATGATTCGTTCTATTCTTTGCAAATACACTTTTCAAGTGTTTAAAAAGGTCGTTAAAAAAGTAGTATGGAGTTGTAGTGAGATGGATTTTTTTGGGATCAAAATGAATTTTAACATCGAGCTAAAGTCAATCTGAGTCATTTTTGATGCAATCCTTTTCCAGATTGAATGTAGTTCGAGTATTGAGCTGAATTTAATCTCGGGTATTCTAGCACCAAGCCAACTTCGAGACTAAATCAAGTACTGATATCGAGCTTAAGTCAATATCGGACCTTCATAATTAGATCTGACTGAGGGATCAAAGCGAGCTCACATAACAAGATAAAATCAATCATCGTTTGGGATTGATTTTAGCCCGGATATATCGGATTTTCAATCCTTGAAACTTGGGAATGTAAGGCAGTTTCTGTGGATCTGCCTTTCAAGTATGCGTATTTGCTAAGAGAGAATTGTTAAGAGTCTGCCTTAGGTGGGCGTCAATTAGTCTTTCAAGGGTTTTGAGTAGAAATGAGCATGGGCTTATTGGCCTGTAGTCGCTGGGTCTAGCATGTGAAGCTTTCCCAGGTTTGGGTGTAAATATAAACTAATTTCGCTTCCGTCCATTTTGTATGTATACATCTAACCTTAATGCAGCTTATAAAAATTAAGTGTAGCCTCGCCATAGTGTGCTCCAAAGCGTTTTGTAACTGTGCTGGAAATATATTTTCTCGGCCTGGTGACTTAAATGGCTCGAATGTATCGCTTACCAATTTCATTTTCACTATTGTGTAATCTTAAAAGGTATGATTGCCTAATTTTCGGCTGGGCTGGGGTTTGTGCAAAAGTAGGTGACAGGCAGAAGGAAACATTATATATTTTTATATTTGGACTTACTGACTAAAAAAGCTCTGGTGCTGGTTTTCCATATTTAATTTTATGATACAGACGAGCTCATCAAAAGTTGTGCTGTTTTTCCCTGTCAGTGTACTCAAAATTGTGTAACACATCTCAACATGTGCTATTTTTTCATGTCCGTATCAGAAGAAATTTTTATGAAATTTTTTGAGGTGTGCTGTTTTTCTACTACGTCGAAACTTCTACATGATTTATAATATTAATTGATCAAATTTGATGTATTTAATTGTACATTAAAACGCAAGTAATAAACATCGCTTCGCTGTGGCCAATGTTACAATCATCTTGCTTAAATTCAATATAGCAATTTTTTTTTCGATTTTGTTTTATTAACTTATAGCCTATTTCCACTGGCTTCATTTCTTATCATTTTCATTTCTAACAAGAAAGAAAGTCGGTCAAGCCCGACTATAACATACTCTGTACCCTTACACTCGCATTTGCTCAGGAGTCAAACGGCCAGTTAACACCCCGCGCACAACGCGGTGCGCTCTCTAAGTTTCTCTCTCTCTCTCTCTTTCTCTCGTGCTGAACGGTTAGGGTATGTTGCTGTGGTTGCTGGTGGGGGGTGGGTGGTGTTAACTGGCAGTTTTTTGCCCATAACTTGAGTATGGCTCATCCGATCTTTATCATTCCTTCAGCAAATCGATAAATAATTTTGTTTACAAGGTATCTTTAGAAGGAACGAACGATCTATCTCCAAAACTGTAGGAGATATGAAGTTTTTTCCAAATTGCGGGGGCGGGAGGGGGCGTGGCAAAAATTGAAAATAAACTTGATCTGCCTGCAAGTATAAGAAATATATGTCCCATACATGTCAAACCTCTATCTCTTACCATCTCTGAGATCTCTTCGTTCATACGGACGGACAGACGGACAGACGGACGGACGGACGGACGGACGGACGGACAGACGGACATGGCTATATCGACTCCGCTGTTGATGCTGATCAAGAATATATATACTTTATAGGGTCGGAAACGATACCTTCTCCCTGTTACATACTTTTGCACAAACTTAATATACTCTATGTACCTTCGGTACAGAGTATAAAAATGATGCTGTTTCCATTGAAAAATCTTCATCATTTTGATATTCGTAATGCCACGTTAACAAAAACAGCTGAATGGTTTGATTTAAACAACAGGCGCCACTTTCAAACTCACGGGGAGTTTTTGCAATATTTACCAAAAAAAAACAAGAAAGAAAGTCGGTCAAGCCCGACTATAACATACTCTGTACCCTTAACGGCGCAGCTCGCATTTTCTCACGAGTTATACGCGCTCATCTCTTAGTTTCACTCTCTCTCTCTCACTCTCTCTCTCTCTCTCTCTCTCTCTCTCTCTCTCACTAAGATTGCTGTGGTGGTGGGTAGGGCGGGTGGGGTGTGCTTACTGGCCGTTTTTTGCTCATAACTTGAGTATCGTTCATCCGATCTTTATCATTCCTTCAGCAAATCGATAAATAATTTTGTTTACAAGGTATCTCTAGAAGGAACGAACGATCTATCTCCAAAACTGTAGGAGATATGAAGTTTTTTCCAAATTGCGGGGGCGGGAGGGGGCGTGGCAAAAATTGAAAATAAACTTGATCTGCCTGCAAGTATAAGAAATATATGTCCCATACATGTCAAACCTCTATCTCTTACCATCTCTGAGATCTCTTCGTTCATACGGACAGACAGACGGACAGACGGACGGACGGACAGACGGACATGGCTATATCGACTCGGCTGTTGATGCTTATCAAGAATATATATACTTTATAGGGTCGGAAACGATTCCTTCTCCCTGTTACATACTTTTGCACAAACTTAATATACTCTATGTACCTTCGGTACAGAGTATAAAAAATACCCGGCAGGAAAGCAATTACCCTGGGCGAACGCATTGTTAACGCCCTGAATAATCAGCAGAAAGCTAAATACACAACTTATTTTGACTTAATTATATTATAAACAAAATTGCGCCTACTTTTTGAATTCAAATCCACATTTTATTGGTGATGACACTTTCTATTTCCAGCGAGTAACGAGTAGTGCCAAAGAGTAGCGAGTACTTTTTAAAAAAATACCAGATTCCTTCGTGGGGAATGCCATCATTTTTGAGAAATGAAGGAAATGAACAATTTGTATGGAAGAAATGATATCATTTTCTTCATTTCTTGTCATTTCAAGAAATGACGCTTCACTTCTTTGGTGGAAATAGGCTATTAAACGTTCTATTAGGGTCTTAAAAACATTCTGTTAAACTTTCAAGCAGTTCTGACAATATGTTTTACAACAATAAACAATATCAATTTTTTTTTTCCGACCCTCGTATATGAAAAAAATTTTCATCGTCCTCGTAATTTTCAAAATTTCATGTTTTTACTTTCATTTTTATCGAAAGACTTCAATTAAAGCTATAATATTTCAAAAAGTTGCGTTTGAATGAAATAAAAATTTTAACTGGTTAAGCGATATTGATATCTTTTTTTTTTGGTAAGAGCAAATACCCAGATGCATCAAATCCACAGTTGTCGCAACTTTAAGCGCGATTTTCTCGAAATCATGTTTTTCAAGCATGTTCGCACGATAGCTCAAGTTTTTCTGGACCGATTTTGATGAAATAAGCGCCAAACGACGCAGAATAAACGGCGCTATCGTGTGAACCTCGATCATTGCCGAAAAATTTTTATGTATCTTATAGCCACATTTTATAACTTTACTTAAAGTTTTTTGAATAAAAAATATTAAGGGGGGTTGATGAACATATTTTTCATTTAAGAAGGTCTGCATAAATAATTGCTTTTTTTTATTTTTGTAAAACATATTTTCGGATCTGCTTGAAAGTTGTACAGAATGTTTGTACGACCCTAATAAAACTCTTAAGCCTTACTTATCGATTATGATTAGTAATCAATTAGATTATATATTAAAAAGAAATATAATGATTATATAATCCTCTGGTTAAAAAAATTTGGTTACTAATTGATTACGATCAGAAATAATCAAAAGTAAGCCAAAAATAATTAGAATACTTTGAAAGATTATTTTTTATTATTTTTAAAAAATAGAGGAAATATAACTTCGGCTCGACCGCAGTTTTTATACCCTTGTAGGTTGTATAATTTATTAAATTAAGGTTTTAAATTATTTTCGTCTAACATTCTTAGCTGAGCAAACTCAGCAATAGATGGCGCCATTACTTTGACCATTTACTTGTCATTTTGTTATATGACAGCTATACAATATATTCATCAGATTTTGACCAAACTTCCCAAAATTGAGTGGAAACTAATAATATTCATAACTGGAAAGTAAAAAGACGTTACCATTGAAAACAAAAAAGTTTTTCTCACTAGAACTACTTCTTTGACCTATAGTTCCTATGGCAGCTATAAGTCGGATTTACAGCTATAAATAAAAGTACGAACCGAACTTCAGTCCAAAAGCTTCAAATACAACAAAGTTGAATCAAATCGGACAGATCAGTTCTATGGCAGCTATATGAAATAGTGTGCCGAATTGAACAAAATTCGACAAGTCGCTTAAGGAGCTTTAAATACATGTTCAAACTAAAATTCAGTTCAACAGCGTAAAAACCAACAAAGTTTATTCAAATCGGCCACATCGGCGATATGGAAAATTTATAAAACAATGGTCCAAATCGAACCTGATTTTGTAAGTCCTATTAGGAGCTAAAAATAAGAGTACAAACCAAATTTCAGTTCAGTAGCATAAGAAACATCAAGGTTGGAGCAAATCTGCCAGATCGGTTATATGGCAACTATATAAAGTATTGGTCCAAATTGAGTGAATCTTCGCAAGTCGTCTTTGGGGTCCAAAACATGAGTTCACACCAATTTTGTGATCAATATCTTAACAACTAGAGTATATGCCAAAACAAAGGCAAAAAAAACAAGAAAGAAAGTCGGTCAAGCCCGACTATAACATACTCTGTACCCTTACACTCGCATTTGCTCAGGAGTCAAACGGCCAGTTAACACCCCGCGCACAACGCGGTGCGCTCTCTAAGTTTCTCTCTCTCTCTCTCTCTTTCTCTCTCGCACTAAGATTGCCTGTGTTGAACGGTTAGGGTATGTTGCTGTGGTTGTTGGCGTTTTTTGCCCATAACTTGAGTATCGTTCATCCGATCTTGATCATTCCTTGAGCAAATCGATAAATAATTTTGTTTACAAGGTATCTCTAGAAGGAACGAACGATCTATCTTCAAAACTGTAGGAGATATGATGTTTTTTTCAAATTACGGGGGCGGGAGGGGGCGTGGCAAAAATTGAAAATAAACTTGAGCTGCCTGCAAGTATAAGAATATATGTCCCATACATGTCAAACCTCTATCTCTTACCATCTCTGAGATCTCTTCGTTCATACGGACAGACAGACGGACAGACGGACAGACGGACGGACGGGACAGACGGACGGACGGACAGACGGACATGGGTATATCGAATCGGCTGTTGATGCTGATCAAGAATATATATACTTTATAGGGTCGGAAACGATTCCTTCTCCCTGTTATATACTTTTGCACAAACTTAATATACTCTATGTACCTTCGGTACAGAGTATAAAAACCAGTGTGAGTGATCTATGAAGTAACTTGTAATCAACTCTGCCGTACACATTCGACGTTAAACTGTGATCCCTTTCTCTTCTGCGAAAATAAGAAGCACACATGAGACTGAGAGAAGCTCGGCTTGTGGCCCTTTGGGCAAGTAAGGCAAAGTTTTATTATTTTGTTTCATACCCGTTACTCGCAAAGTAAAAAAGGTATACTAAAGTCGTGCAAATGTATGTAACAGGAAGACGAAATCAATCATGTTGAATAGCTCCCCAAATTTACAAGACATCGATCTCAAATTTAAATAAATAAATGAACAATCGAAAGGATCAGCTGTAGCAAGCATTTGCAAGTACAGAAACTTCAGCACCAGCGAAGTAAGCTCTGCTTTCTCGTGTCTTTTTTATAAAACAGAAACCAAAGGCGCTTGATGCTACATAAATCCAATTACAGGTGACTGTTGGTGAGGGGTGGGGAGATGTAGCATATATTAATGAAGTGCAGTAAGTCATCAATTAATTAGCCCCCAGTTCAGGAAGCGCCTAAGTGAGACAACAACTGCGACAGCTCAGACTCAGTTTAGTGGCTGCTAATTACAAGGCACTACAACTTTGCATTGAATTAATGAAAACTAAAATGATAAACACCAAATAAAATCGCGTATTTATGTGCGGACTCACGCGCATTTGCCAAGTGCAGAAAATGTAATTTATTATGCATATAAATTTGCAATATGTTCGTAAACTTAAGCCGCTTCCGCATGTAAGCCCAAAATGCAAATTAATCAAAACAAATTAAAATGAAAGGCATCCGTAGTAATTGTCGAAGAATTCGTGGAGTTAGAGAGGAGGCACCTCCACCCTCCACCTCAATTCCAGTTGACCGGCCCATCCCGGTCAATTTGTCAAGGCTCAGTGCAGGGTTTTACTGCGGCAATTTCGCTGCTCGTAATTTACACAACTCAACCTGGACCTGGGTTATGCCACAGTGGCAAATGCGAAATGACTAACCGAATCTATTCTACGCTACAGGAAAGTCACTAGCAACCTAGAAACAACGTAATTGTGCTCTTCTCAGGAAGAATATAGAGAGCTGCATTTTTAAAAAGGGTTGGATCTCAGTCCGCAGATAACATAACATTAACGGGCCGAATTATCATTGCCACTTGGAATTTTATTTCAGCACACTTACTCGTAAAAGTGGTTGAAGCCCTTCCTATCTAATAAAGTTTATGTTGTTCTCTGTCCTCTCTTGCAGCATTCGCGAAGCAGATAACGCAATCGGCCGCAACGGCTTTTGTCTACATAAAGAACTGGCTCATAAGCAGCTAAGTGGAGCCCAGCACCAGCCGTAATGAATCGTAATCAGTTTTCCAACTATAGAATTACTCACAGCTCCAATCAAACAAACACAAATAACGCTTCCACTCAAATTCATGTAAAGCAACACAAAGTCTGAATATGAATACGCAACGATACGATAATGTTAGGAATTGCAGGAAGATTTTAAGTATTTATAGGAAACCAACTAATGTGAACAGAGAGAGAGAGACAATAAGCAGCAGATAGAGAGAGGGGCAGAATGGCGATAGTCCAGTGCCATATGAAAATTTGTACGAATTTAAGAATGTTGGCCAGCTATTTTTGTTAGAGATTGGCCAGCATAGTTTGTGGGTAGATTGAGTAGAGAGCAGAGTGTAAAACATCCTCACAACATAACCACACAATACACAAAGCCAATTTACTAATATTTATCTACTAAATTTTGCTCAGACCAAAAGCCTAGTAAACTAGTAAAATTAAATACATTTGTTATATCCAAAAGTTACTCCAAAGCTGTTTTATTTTGAAGTATTTCCGCTCCCAGCTAGTCTCCCCAGTATTAACTGAACCACACCGCAGGTAATACACGGATAAAATAAGTTCGATTTGATGAGTTTACACGCGAAAGGCAGCACAAAAGCAGCCTTCAACCTGACACATGAATAATTTAAATTGTTTATTTGCAGCGAATCTGCGAACCATCCACATCGAATCGATGAGGCATGGCCAGCCATACCCGGCAGACTTCTAGGCGTTCATGTCCATTGACCTAGCATGAAAAAGTGACTATCAGACCAACCGTCATCGATGAAGAAAAACTCTGGGCTGGAGTCATAATAAACTGCGAGTAAGCGAAAAAAGTCACATACAGACGCAAATTTTATTTGCTTAGATAAATGAGCCAGCGCACAGCGGAGACAACCAGTCACCAGTTGTCGTAAATCTCTGGTTCGGCTCGGGATGGCAAGTTCTGCAATACATATATAACCTGTTTCTAATTATTAATTCTTGTGTCTCTTTCGGTTGGAGTTTTGGCTCGAGCTTTCGCTGGCGTCCAGGGCAGGGCCAGCACCTGACTAGTCACCATGTCTGCGGTTACCTATGGTCACTTTGTCTAGCTAGCCGACCAGGGGAGAGCCGGCTAAGCGCTCGACTTAAGTCCATTTGTTAATTTTCTTCTTTTGTCTCTTGTTTTCAAAGTATTATTAGTATCAATTAACATATTGGCTGTGCCCCAAAGATGTTTGAGTGTCAGTAGATGCACAGTGTAAAGAAATAGTGGTCACCTTCTTATATATAAAAAGTCTTGCGGTATTTTTTATTGAATTTTCAATTGTTCATAAAATTGGTTATAAAATTGCGATTTAAGTCAAATATGCGCCGTTTTGTTCGATGACGAGTTCCCAACGAGATGCCAACTTCATAATGCCCCTCTTATAGAAGCTCGCTTCCCTATTGGCAAAAAACTCGGAGAGCCAATTTTCACAGGACTCTCTTGTGGCCAACTTCCGACTACCAAGCTCGTTCGCCATGGACAGAAATAGGTGGTAATCACTTGGTGCGAGATCCGGACTATACGGTGGATGCAAAAGAACCTCCCATCCGAGCTCCCGGAGCTTTTGGCGCGTCACCAAAGATGTGTGTGGCCTGGCGTTGTCCTGATGGAATACAATTCGGCCTCTGTTGATCAAAGATGGCCTCTTCTGCATGAGTGCTGCATTCAAGCGGTCCAGTTGTTGGCAGTACAGGTCCGAATTGAGCGTATGGCCATAGGGGAGCAGCTCATAGTGGATGATTCCCTGCCAATCCCACCAAACACACAGAAGAACCTTCCTGGCCGTCAATCCAGGCTTGGCCACCGTCTGGGCAGCTTCACCGCTTTTCGACCACGACCGTTTGCGCTTCACGTTGTCGTAAGTGACCCACTTTTCATCGCCAGTCACCATCCGCTTCAAAAACGGGTCGATTTTGTTGGGATTCAGAAGCGATTCGCATGCATCCATACGGGCAAAAATGTTTTTTTGCGTCAAGTCGTGTGGCACCCATACATCGAGCTTCTTTTTGAGTCCAAGCTTCTTCAAATGGTTTATAACGGTTTGATGACTCATGCCCAGCTCTTGGCCGATGCTACGGCTGCTACTATGCCGGTCTCTTTCGATCAATTCAGCGATTTTATCGCAATTTTCGGCGACAGGCCTTCCGGACCGTGGCGCATCTTCGATCACCTCTGCACCAGAACGAAAACGTTGAAACCATCGTTGTGCGGTTGAAATGGAAACTATATCGGGTCCATAAACTGCACAAATTTTATTGGCAGCATGAGATGCATTTTTGCCTTTATCGTGGTAGTACTGTAAAATATGCCGTATTTTCTCTTTATTTTGCTCCATGTTTGCGACGCTATAACTCACGAACGACTAAAAACAAACAACAATAAATCAAACACGTGTTAGCGCGTGAAAAGAGCTTTCCAAAAAGCTCTAGCGTGAACCAATGCGACGAATACAACTAGAACTACGCGCTTGCAAGGACAAGCTTGCGGAAATACCGCAAGACTTTTTTGACAACCTTATATATAGAAGGGGGTTTTTATTTTAATCCTAATGGCTCGTTAACAGTCAAGAGTTTATTATCATTAACTAGATTAACCACTTGAAGAAGATATTTACATTTTCGCTTAATTCGAGAGGTCGATAAAGCTAATTGCTGTTTTTTAATACCAATACTATTATTTCAGATAGCATTAATCAAAACTGTTGTTATTTAAGTATTTGATTTTTCCTCCTCCAAGATTTTATTATACCCGTTACTCGTACAGTATAAAGGGTATACCAAAGACCGACCATATAAAGTATATACATTCTTGATCACCATCAACAGCCGAGTCGATATAGCCCTGTCAGTCTGTCTGCATGAACACCTAGACCTCAGAGGCTAAAAGAGCTAGAGCAGTCAATTTTGAAATGGAGATTTCTATTGTCTGCACGTAGATCAAACTTGTTTCAAATTTTTGCCACGCCCCCTCACGCCACCACAATCAAAAATGTTGAATAACTCCCAAAATTTTGAAGATATCGATTTTGGCTTCGAAACTCACATTTATATACCCAACATCTATAATCTCTGAAATTTTCATTAAGAACGGTTAATAAATAGCAGAGCTATAATATATCACCTTTTGTCATATATAATATTTGGGAGTGGCAATATTTTTGGGCCACTAATTTTGGCATTTGTTTGGAGGCAGCATGCGCTGACTACTAAAAAGTATTTTAAAAGGTTAACAATAATGTTAGTGCTCTGTTAACAAACATTCAGGAAGTCAATTACACATTTCTTCCGCTGAGTAACGGGTATATCGAAATCGGGCAGGGTCGACTTCAACTTACTCTTACTCTTACGCTTTTTGACCGGATGGCAATGGGTCTGGGAGCAAACTGATAGAGTGCCCTCATACCAAACACACCCAAAAAGTTTAATTGCCTAAAACCACCGAATATTACCTAAAAATTTTTTTTTTTTTGCACCTTGTGTTCTGCTCAGGACGATGTGCTACACCGTTTCGGCTTATATAATGGAGGTGAAGCAGGAAGAGTCCCTGAAGTAGGTGCTCCAGGAGCTTTAACGGAGGAAAAGTCCTGATCTCGATTTCAAGAGGCAGTACAAAATGTAAGCTTCGCCATAGGCGGCAGCTACAGCTTGATTTATGTGGTCAGAGCTCGTACGACAACAGTTTGCAAACAGTGTTAATTCGAAATAAAAGCGCGTATACGAAAATCTCTAGGGAATTCTTGTGACACAGCTTCATTTTTATACCCTTGCAAAGGGTGTTATAATTTTGCCCAGAAGTTTGCAACGCATAGAAATATTCATTTCCGACCCCATAAACTATATCTATTCTTGATCAGGGCAACGAGCTGAGTCGATTGAGCTTTGTCCGTCCGTCTGTCTGTCTGTCTGTCTGTCCGTCTGTCTGTCCGTCTGTCTGTCCGTCTGTCTGTTTCTACGCAAACTAGTCTCTCAGTTTTAAAGCTATCGAGCTGAAATTTGGCACAGAGTCTTCTTTTTATTGCACGCTGCTAATATGTCGGAACCGACCGGATCGGATGTCTATATCTTATAGCTGCCATAGGAACCATCGGTCAAAAAATGGATCTTAGTGGGAAAAACTTTTTTTTTTCAATGTTAGCGTCATAAAAAGTCGGGGATTCTTAATATTAAACGCTTTCAAACTAATTTGAAAAAGTTGATCGACATCGGGTGACTATATCTTATGGTTGCCATAGGACCGATCGGTCGGAAAATGAGTCTTAGTCAGAAAAAACTTTTCTGTTTTAAATTTGATCTTTCTTAAACTCCGCGATTGTTAATTTGACATGCTTTCAAAAAGATTCGCGAAATTTGGTCGAAATCAAATTTTTATCTGTCGGAAAATGGGTTTTAGTTAAAATTTTTTTTAGATCTATATGTAAGCGTTCTTAAACTCTGTCATTTCAAAAACAGCGTTTGCAAGGGTATAAAAACTTCGGCACAGACGAAGTTAGTTTAGCTTTCTTGTTTTAACTACATTTTCTCCAAAAATAAAATTGTATAACATTTATTTTTTTGCATTTTAGCATTTTTATTTTGCAGGTTCTTGGCAAGCAAGAAAGGCTTAAAAATTAAAAACTTTAGAATTATAGAAATTAGAGTCAAAACGAGTACTATATCACTAAACTTTTAAACTATATCATGTAAACGAGATCTTTACATTAATTAAACATTTTCTTACAAAAACTAAAGTACATGCTTTCACATACACACCAAATACATTAAGAACTAAAACATACTTACTAATAGGCTTAAATGCTAATACCAATCCTAATTAAACCTCAAAGAGCTACAGGAGCATCATAACGATCACCTAAAATTTTATAAAGTGACGTCCTTCTCCACTAATCACTCAAAATTAAATTTTACAGCACTACCCATATATATGGTTCAACAAACTCCAGAATGCCCTTAAAACCATTAAAACGTCCTTCATAGATGTATCAAATGGGAACCCTTGAGGAGAAACGACATTGCCCAATGTCGCAACTGACAAGGCTTCTTTCACAGCGCAGCCAATTGTCATCTACCACCCTGATGTGATAAATGCGATAAACCATACAACAGCACAGAATGTCGAATGGAAAAAAACAATGATAACGACATATTAAAAATTTATTGCGTGCTATGTAAAAAGTATCGGACCGGGTGCGGCTCAGCGGTTAGTGTGTCGGCCTGCTGTGCAGGAGGCGTGGATGCAATCCCGCCTCGGACCTCTCTTTCTTTAGAAAATAGCTTTTACACATCCGGTCACCTTCACCCCTGGCGCGTCAGCTGTGAAGTAACTAGCCATTAAAAATGAAAAATTCTCAGACTTTGCCGTTCGGATTTGGCGTTAAACTGTAGGTCCCTTTCTATTGTGTGAAAAATTATATAAGCACGCACGCCAAGAATTTGAGAGATGCTTGAGCCTGGCCCTTTTGGGGGCTGTTGAGCCAATTTTACATTTACGTTTAGAAAGTATGGGCATAATATATTAGTCTTAAGCCAAAACTAAATGAATGAAAGCAAATGAATATAGCCAAGAAATCCCCTGTTAAGCAAAGCTTCATTAACCCTAATATAAGATTTTCTCATTGCAAGCTCAGAATAATGAAAAAACACTTTATTATATGAGCTTAAAAAATCAATGGCGGACCTTAGGGAACAACTGCCTAGTCTCCAAAAACAACAACGAGAACAGGCAGGTCATACCGATGATCATTTCGCAATGCGCGCGAGGATTCACCATGAACAATTTTGCCAAAACTACTACTAAATCTCTAATTATAATATCCATCAATTTAAATTCGATAGTGACAATTGCCAGAAGTCTTGATCTCGAAAAATTTATTACTAAACATGACCCAGACATCGTTCTTCTGAACGAAACTAAACTCAACTACAGACACAAGTTATGGTTTACCAATTATATTTCTATACGAAAGGACAGATTTAACTCAATACGAGGAGGTGAAACAGGCACCATGAAAAGAAAAAACATTGAATACGTAAACATCACATGCAGCGAATCAACAAAACTTACATCCCTATAAACATGTATCATCAAAATTCCAACAGCAGATAATAAATCGTTATTCATTACAGCTGCTTATTACCCATGAGGCAATAATAATGAACAATGTAAAAGGATTTCAAATCGTTATTCGAAACTCTCAAATGAGAAAACCCTGGTAGTTACTTCTTACTTGAAGGAGCTTTAAATAGTAAACATGCCGACTGGGGAAATAGCTCTAACAACTTCAAGGGAAACATGTTGAAAAAATGGATCGACGACAACAAAATCGCCTCAGTGATTACATCTTTCCCAAGAGGTGGTTGATTCCTGGACATGAAAAACTCAAACAGAGCTTATGACTACAGCAAACCAATTGGATCAAGTTTGAACACAAAATCCTCCAAAAAATGCCCACAGAAAGCCGGGTGCCAACAGAAAGAAACCCAGACAATACAGAATTCGATACTCGCCTAAACGTACTATCCAAAGTCATTGCAGACACTGTAGAAGAAATCGTACCAAAATTTTCGAACAAAGATCCCAACAAAAAATATGATAGTGCTATTATATCCAAACTGCACAAAGAAAACGAGCCATTCTTAGGCTGGAGTCCAAATGGGTGAGAGCGAGATAGACAGTTGTTGAATTCGCCACACAATATATTGCTGCCGAAAGCAGAGCAGCCGGCAGAATTGTTTTGGATAGATACAATATTGTCGCTAGACAGCCATTTGCTGTGGCGGCTATTTTCAATGACTTATTTAGCTAAATAAATTTTCTGTATGCATCTTGCAATTAAACTATTTATTTATTTCAATGATAAAAGTTCAGTTTTCTTATTACGTATATATTAATTTTCTATTATTTAGGGTATTCACCAGCCCTCGTAAAAGCGTAATTGGTAAATTTTCCTCACATGACCTAGTGAGCGACCCCTTGTGATTTACCCTAGTAATTGTTATAGAACACCAGCTGCTTTTGACAGGCTGTGATGGAAAAGCAAAAATTCTCTATTGCCGTTCGGATTCGGCGTTAAACTGTATAGGTCCCGTTTTCTTGTGCGAAAAAATATAAGCACACACGCCAAGAGATTGAGAGAAGCTTGGCCCTGGCCCTCCTGGAGGTGCTGTTTGAGCCAATTTTACTTTTACTTTACTGCATGCATAACTCATAGACGGGAAGACGTGTGTTCGAACCATGGAGCTGACTTTTATTTTTTTATTTCCTTTTATTATCGTTTGTGATTGAACATCCTTTCTGACCTCGGCCATAGTTTTGGGCTTTTTTAATAAAAAAAAAAAAAAGAAAGATTATAGATTCACCATCCTGTACCGGGATTCGAGCCGGAATTTCAAAAAATATAAGGCGACAGTCCTATCCACTCTGCCAACGGCTACATAGAAAAACCTGTATCTAAATGTCTATATCAGATAAGTACGATACTAAGTATTTTTAGCCGATACTTTAAACACTTCAAGTTTGGTAATTTTTTTCCTATGTGTTTTGTTGTTGTGTAGTAAGCTTTTGGAGTTTACGCTTTTTAATTTACGCTTTTACGAGGGCTGGTGAATACCCTATATAAAAAATAAATACCCTTTTTCCACTGGCGAACATTCAATCACATTCTCGAAAAGAGGATTTTCCTTGTTCCACTGACGAATGTTGTTCACGGCCACACTAACGTAAACAAAGAACAGCTGATTGAATTGCTATGTCTGCAATTGTAAATCAAAGTTCGCCATCCACATGTCAAGCAGCATGTTCTCCTGGTAGTCCCACCACGATATAACTAGTTTGCGGGATTCATACATTAGAAATACTATTGCATTTTAACCACAAAGAATGGAACAATTGCCGCTTGCCTTGGCCATGCACAACTTTGAACGGCTGCCAATCAAAAACTATTTTGTTAAAAGGATCCAAATTTTGGCATAAAATTGCTAATCTATTCAAAATCATTTCCGACAGTCGTTTTATTCAGTGTCCCAAAAAATTGGGGCTTTTGGTCATGTGTGCAAAGTTTGGATTCCTGTCCTACTTCTTATCTTCAAAGTGCTCAATTCTGTAAAAACCAGCAAACCGGTAAAAAATTTGTAGAAATGTGTAAGTCCAGATCCGTGTTAATTTTTTATCCGAATTGGTTAATGATTTTCTGAATATGCTACGATTCTGGAAATAATTTATTTAAATAGCAACTAATAACTGTAATCGATTAGAGTGAAATTTACATTGCTATAAACTGAGGATTCTAATTAGCGGTGAGTGTATTGAGTTCGCCCATCCATTTTTGTTTGAATATTTCTAAGCTAGTTAATTAACAAGTAAGAAAGTCGGTCAAGCCCGACTGTATTATACTCTGAACCTGCAAAAGAGTATGTTTAGTAAGTGCCTCTCCTCTTTCGGGAGAGTCAGGGGTCGTAGCAAAAATTGACAATTAACTTGATCTGCCTGCAAGTATAAGGAGTATATGTCCCCAACATGTCGAATAGGCTTTTCCATCTCTGACAGATAGACGGCTATATCGACTAGGCAGTTCATGCTGATCAAGAATATATATACTTTATTGGGTCGGAGATGCTTTTTTCTAACTGTTTCATATATGTAATGTACATTTGCACAAACTTAATATACTCTGAGTAAATTAAGTACAGAGGTGTGAAGTGTGTAATGCTACAACGAACCTGTATTCAACCAAAGCCAATTAACAGTTAAAACGAAAGTCGTCAAATGGCAGATTTTTATGCTTGTGTTATTAGAGGCAGGACCCCAGTCGGACTTGGAAGCATGCCAGAAGTACTTATTTCATGCTTACTTTTCACGCGAGAAGGCATGGGAAAACCTGCATCTCTTTTATGAAATGTCACAGCATAAAATTTTTTAATTAATAATTAAAAAGTAGATTATTTTAAATCCTCTTTCGTTTTGCATGTATCACATATTTACATATCTTTGACCTAGATACATATTTGAGAATTTGCTGTTGCTCCCAAGTAGTCTGCATATCTAAATACTAAAAACTATAGTAACACAGCTAGTACCGTACACAGGCAAGTACGCTAAGTGCTTCGTACCGTACCAACCGTTTTGTGTTCAGCGTGTGAGCGAACTATTTTACTTTAAATAAATTCCCTAAGTCTGCAACAATAGAGTTTAGATAATGGAAAAGGAAGGACGATTGAACAGAATCGAACTTCAAACCATTTTACAAATCATTGACGAATCATTAAATTGCGAATGAAACAAAGAGGATTAATAGCTGTATTGCATAAAAATGTATTACCTATTAAATTGATTATCATTCCAGATCTGTTGCACTAGCGCAATTTTAAGCAACGGGTCCTCTATGGTAGCTTAATTAATTTTTACTTAAGAAACTGCTTTTACTAAAATTTAGCTCGAAGGCACTGCTGCCGCAACATACGCGCGCTGTTGTCAACCAGCGGTGGGCATGAAATTTGAGTTTGGGAGCAGCCCAACAACAACAGAAAAAACAACCGTTAATAGCGAATCTCTATTGCCCAAAATGCAGCTGTTGCAGCGTCTGTGTGGGCGTCTTGTAGGCGCCGTGCTACGATTCGCATTGGCTTTGTTGTTTTTCACAATTTGAAGCAAGTCAACGACGCACGTGGAGTGGCTGGCCAACTGGCGCATAAAAATTAACGAGCAATAGTGTAAACACGTGACGTTCACACTCAACAGAAGCACCTGTCCCCAGATATCCCTAAACGCGACTATGATACCACAATCAAACGATGTTGTTTACCTTGGTGTCCACCTCGACAGAAGGCTCACTTGGCGCAAACACATAGATTCGAAAAACTTCAAATAAGGCTAAAGGCCAACAGCCTTCACTGGCTTATTTACTCCCGTTCCCCTCTAAAACTAGAATATAAAGTCTTACTGTACAAAAGCATCATCAAACCTGTCTGTGCGAGCAGTGTGAACATCCTTCAAAGAACACAATCAAGAATTCTTAGAACACTCAGTGAAGCGCCATGGTACAATCGCAACGAGTGTATCCACAACGACCTGAGAATCCCATTGGTCGAAACTGTAATACAGCAACTAAAGCGCAAATATTCTGAAAAGCTTCTAGCCCACCCTAATGAACTTACACAATCTCTTACCCTGCAAGCAACGCATTCTCGCCTCCGAAGAAAAGACCTACCAACCCAGCGACTGAATTAAAGGGCCGCAGAACATAAACTAGCTCCAATAGGGGATGGTTGTACAATAGTTTCTAGATTAAGATTTGAAAAATTATTGTTGGTCTCATTAAGAGAAGATTCAATAAATATTTAAAAAAAAAATGACTGCCTCTTCCTCCGGAGTTCTTTGTTTCCCCCCTAAAAAACATGCTACAATTTTAAAGAATCAAAAGAAATGTAAAACGTTCAGTTAAAAATGTCACCGCTGATAACTTGCGTTTCATTTCGGAGTTTGAAATTCTCGCCGATAGAACTTATCGATACTTCATAATTATCCACATAGTCTTGTTAAATTTAAGCGAACAAGCTCTTAAAGCTCGGTACGGAGATACCCGCGAAATCAAAAACTCCACGAATTTCGCAGGTTGCTGTTTCGTGAGTTGGTCTCGAGTTCAGGCGCCACATAGTCATATCGATAGCACAGCGCTGCCAACCGACATCAACATGTCACGCGATAGTCAACCGATAGTCATGCGATGAGTGATTATTTAGAAGGTGTGAAATATATGTAAACCATATTTTTCGTTGTCACATTGTGGCGCGGTTTATGTAGCATATCGATAACATCAAGATCGATAAAGATGGCATCATTGAACAGCTGTGAGCTTTCGAACACAACATATGGAGACACAATTTTTTTTTTATTAATTCCCGCGATTTTTACACATATTTAGATTGTTGTGAAAAATTTTTGATTTGATCATTACGGTTCTGGTTTTTTGAGTTTTCACAAACTATAGGTATGTATTAAAAGAAAATAAATGTTTCGTGACCTGTGAATACATGTTGTATTGCTAACTTGTGCTTAAAACTAACCACCTTTTTTATACCCAATTTGTTAGCAAATTTAATCTTTTGTAGAGTAAAACATTATGAGGTACGCATCGGCCGGTAACAATGTTATACTTGTGTGAAACTACGGTTCGTTCCCTGTTCAAATTGTCCAACATTAGCTGCCCTGTGCTGCCCATTCTGACAATGTTGCTTTTTTTAGGAATCATGTCATGCTGCAAGCACGCACTATTTTTAGTATGGCAAGGAGAAAGAGAAGCTTCAAAAAAATTTCCAGCACTGGTCGAGTTCATATTTTCAAATGTTATTGAAAAATCGAACTGTACTGAGCAGTACTACGATTCTGTAATTAAGAAGCTCAAAATTTTATGCAAAAGACTGTCTGAGAAGTGGAGAAAGTGTGAAAGGGATAAGAAGCGACACTTGGTTCTTCTACAACAAAGCAGAACATTGGGTTCAGGACGAAAAGAAAAGGACATTGCTGATTGCCACCCGAAACATCAATGCACCATAGTTTCGCATCTCGTCGAAGACAACAGCTGCAATGAGCTTATAAGAGCAATACGTATTAGTCTATACAAATGTGAAAAACGCAGTGAAGCGGATATAGTCTCAATGGTCGGCACAGATACCGACGCATCTAAAAAAAATAAAATGAAGCTTGGATATAGACCAACAGCTTCCTATAAAATATACTCCAGAGGAAGCTTTGGCAATTACACCAAAAACTCATATAAGCTTTTGCAAGCAGGCCCAAAAGAGCGAAAAGCTAATATTTTTCCACCATATGATGTTTTGCGATCTGCCAAGAGGATGTGTTATCCGACTTCCATTAGAACGGAAGAATGTTGGACAGAAGTCCCGTTGCAAGAAATGCTGGACCACACAATATCTAGAATTGTTGAAGCACATCCTGATGTATTTAGACCAATCTCAGTTGATGACGAAAAATGTAGTTTGAGACTCTTATCTAAATGGGGCTGCGATGGGAGTTCGGGACACGCAACTTATCGAAAAAGCTTCAGCAACTAGGAACTTAAAATGGCAGATGAGCACTTGTTTTTCATTTGTATTGTGCCGCTACAATTGCAATTGGGAAGCTGCATACTTTGGACAAATCCTCACCCATCATCGACTCGGTATTGTAGACCTCTTAAAATAATGTTTGCCAAAGAGACTGCAGATTTGGTAAGAGCCGAAATTGAGAATATTAAGTCTCAAATACAGAAAATTGTGCCCACACGACTAAGCAAATTTCAAGTTGAACACAAATTGCAACTTACAATGATCGATGGAAAAGTGTTTAGCGTGATTGCGGAAACATCATAGCAAACTTGCGGCATGTGCAAGGCCACGCCCAAAATGATGAACGATTTACATACCATTAAAAACTTTCCAAGAAACGATGACTTACTAGAATTCCGACTGTCGACCTTGCATTGTTGGATTCGTTGTTTTGAATGTATGTTACACATAGTTTATCGGCTACCGATTAAAAAGTGGCAGGTCCGTGGTTCAGATAAGAGCATAGTCGATCAACGAAAGGCAGTCATTCAAGATAGGTTCAGGGTCGAAATGGCATTATTGATAGACATTTCAATGCAAGGTTCTGGCAACACTAATAGTGGTAATACGGCTCGAAGGTTTTTTGAAAATTCTCAATTGTCTGCAGATATAACCAGTTATATCAAGCTTGAGCAAGAGTACACTAAATAACTCTGGCAAAGCATTTTTGCTTGACAGAGAGGCCAAAAATCTCTTATTGGATTATCCGGAAACTGAAGAACTGACTTCAAAAACTTTTTTCTTCAATAAAATATTTTTATTTAACAAAAGCAAACCAAATCAAACAAAACAAGAAAGAAAGTCGGTCAAGCCCGACTATAACATACTCTGTACCCTTAACGTCTCAGCTCGCATTTGCTCACGAGTTATACGCGCTCATCTCTAAGTTGCACTCTCTCTCTCTCTCCCTCTCTCTCTCACTAAGATTGCCGTTAAATAGAATGCTGTGGTGATGGGTGGGGGGTGGTGGGTGTTTACTGGCCGTTTTTTGCTCATAACTTGAGTATCGTTCATCCGATCTTTATCATTCTTTCAGCAAATCGATAAATAATTTTATTTACAAGGTATCTTTAGAAGGTACGAACGATCTATCTTCAAAACTGTAGGAGATATGACGTTTTTTCCAAATTGCGGGGGCGGGAGGGGGCGTGGCAAAAATTTAAAATAAACTTGATCTGCCTGCAAGTATAAGAAATATATGCCCCATACATGTCAAACCTCTATCTCTTACCATCTCTGAGATCTCTTCGTTCATACGGACAGACAGACGGACAGACGGACATGGCTATATCGACTCGGCTGTTGATGCTGATCAAGAATATATATACTTTATAGGGTCGGAAATGATTCCTTCTCCCTGTTACATACCTTTGCACAAACTTAATATACTCTATGTACCTTCGGTACAGAGTATAAAAATCAATGAAAAAAATTTATAAAAACAAATATTTTTTAAAATTTAAAAAAAAATATTAAAAAAAATATGTTTAAAATTAAAGTTCCTCAAAGTTGTTCCTTTAAGGGTTAACATTAAATAAAAATTAACAACTTTGTTAAATTTTCCTTACTTTTTGAGTAATTAATTTTCTTACGCTAAATTAGCGAAATCGCCCACTGTGCGACGGTGGCGTACCCATCGCAACTCAAGGAGGCAGCGATATGGACTGGGGGTCAGCTCTACATATGTCTTTCTTGCCAGATTTGTCGGCGTTAATTTTTTTTACAGAACCTATAGCTCCTTGTATGAAATAGCTGATGATAAGGAACATTGGCCCAGCTCTAAGCGATTCATTTGTGGATGATGGCGATTCTGTACGTCGAACGTTGAGCTGCACAAGTTTGCAATGGTCGGACTTGGGACTTCTTTGACACCGCAAGTCGTAGACGACATCTCTTAATCTATGCCGATGCATTATAGGTATGCCATGGCCCAAACAGTCGATTCAGCCCCTTCCTTATTGGTGTCTATAGAGCACCATTGTACTATTAAAAATAAAGGTCACGATGGACTTAAAAACCTTTTAATTATATTTGTAAACAAAACAACTAGAGATAAGCGTCTTATTTCGCACTTGCTATCGGCGAAATAATGTGCAGAGATTTCGCACACATTTCGCAAGTATCTCCGTACCAAGCTTAAATGTTGAATTAAATCAGATGCCGACAGCCAGTGTGACCTTTCTTATTGAAAATACCAAAAAACGAGAGCGTAAGTTAAAGTCGGCTCTAACCGACTTCGATATACCCGTTACTCATGGAAACAAATGTTTATTAGCCTTCCTGTATGCCTGAGGTCAATTACTAAATCCAACATAAATGACTCCAAATTCATCACGATAAACAGATCAGACAACAAAACTTTTGAAAACGTCGGTCAAGCCCGACTATTACATACTCTGCACCCTTAATGTCGCAGCTCGAATTTGGTCACGAGTCAAACGGCCAGTTAACACACAAAGCACAACGCAGTGCGCTCTCTAAGTCTCTCTCTCTCTCTCTCTCTCTCTCTCTCTCTCTCTCTCTCTCTCTCTCTCTTACTAAGATTGCTGCTGAACGCAGTGCTTAGGTTATGGGTGGGGTGGGTGGTTGGTGTTAACTGACCGTTTTTTGCTCATAACTTGAGTATCGTTTATCCGATCTTCATCATTCCTTCAGCAAATCGATAAAAAATTTTGAGTACTAGATATCTCTAGAAAGTACGAACCATCTATCATCAAGACTGTAGGAGATATGACGTTTTTTCCAAATTGCGGGGGCGTGAGGGGGCGTGGCAAAAATTGAAAATAAACTTGATCTGCGTGCAGACAATAGGAGTCTACATTTCAAATTTGGTTGCTGTAGCTCTTCTAGTCTCTGAGATCTAGGTGTTCATACAGACAGACGGACGGACGGACAGACGGACAGACGGACAGACGGACAGACGGACAGACGGACATGGCTATATCGAATCGGCTGTTGATGCTGATCAAGAATATATATACTTTATATGGTCGGAAATGATTCCTTCTGCCTGTTACATACATTTGCACGACTTTAGTATACCCTTTTACTCTACGAGTAACGGGTATAAAAAATCGGCTGGAAATACTAGATTCTTGATGAACTTAAGGATTTTTTGGTATGTTATTTAAGTATGCGCCGAATTTGCCGTGTTCTTCAAATTCGTCCGACAATATTGATGCTAGAAATTGTCGGTTAAAATAGGCGTCATCCCAGTCTTAGAAGGAGATGTTGTACAAGATGAGAATCCTTTATCTTGGTGGAGAAAAAATTAATTTGTTTTTCAAAATTTGGCGGAAGTTGCGCAAAAATATTTATGCTTTATGTGCACATCTGTTCCCTGCGAGCGCTTATTCTCAAAGGCGGCAATCATTTTATCAGACTATTTAAATTTTAAGATTATTTGATCGTAATCGAAAATAATATCAAATTTTTTTAGAGCCATTTCCCTTTTAAAAAGATTTTTTTTAGCAGATGTAAAGTCTGGATTTTTTAAAAGGTTTTTAACTAATAGGAAACGAAATATTTATACATGATCAAAGTATTGTGAATCCTAATTGCAAATAATTCCAATTTTTTTTATAGTTATTTCCATCTTTAAATGTATTTCCCACGGCTATTTGAATATTACGAAAACTTTTCTGAAAGGATTTTAAATATTGCAAAGTAAAATGTACATATGACCACTAGTCAAACAATTCCCGATCTAATTTGGATCCTAATTGCAAATAGTTCCAATTTTTTTAAAGTCACTTCCATCCTAAAATGTATTTCCAACGGCTATTTGAATATTACGAGAATTTTCCTGAAAGTTTTTTTAAATATAGGTTACATCTAAAAAATGGGGCTGCATAATCGCCTAGATCCACAACATTTTTGTTTAGTTTCTTTATTCTAAAAGTCTTCCCAAATCTGCGATCTTAATTAAAATTCAATTTTAAAGAAGAAAATATTCCATTACTAAGCTGGGCTACAAAAAAATTAGAACGAGGATCCTGAATCAGGGAGAACGAGTACTAGAGAATAGAATTTGCGCTGCCTGTCAATTTTGGTGGTGCTAAGCGATAGTGCCACATAGGAAATCACAGTGGTTAGAGAGAGACAGACATATTCCCAAATGTAGAGACCATAAGTGAGAGCGAACAGCTGACCAAATGTATCCAGAGAGCGTAAATGAGAGCGAACAACCTGACTGACGCAGCTCAAATTTTATCTCTAATACTCATTGCTCCATGTCTGAATTGCAACTATACACTAGAACGAGCAACAATTATAATATATAATATAAAAAGAAAATAATAATTAATGAAAATTCGACCCACTCTCGACCAGAGCTAAGAGCAGACTGAATGTTGAAGCTACAAATATTGACCAGGTACTTGAACAGGCAAAAACCAGCCTACTTTGTTAAAAACAAAATTGAAAATTTGACGTGTCAGTTAAACAGACTACTTTGTTAAAAAAAACGACATTATAATAAATTTGATTTCGTGTTTTAAGCTAGCCTAGCTTAAATGGGTAGAGGAAACTTCCGTGAGAAGCCACCGCCTTTGGCCCAAAAATTGTTTAACCATCTGCCAACGTCTGTGGAGCATATTGAATCTAAGTTGGTGGCATGATGTTATAGTGGTAAGCCAAACTGTATTCATCGAGTGTCCCTATTTGGCCCGCAATATCAAGAATATGGAGGCAAATTAGCAGGAATTGTGTAAAGTACGTGTAAGGGTAGAGGAATTTCATTAGGAAAGCATTTTGAAGCTAATGACAAAACAGCTGATGAGTTTGAGTACCAACGCGTCGAGTCGAGTCACCAACGAAAAGAAAAAAAAAGAATTAGAAAAGTGGAGTGGCAGAATTAGAAAAAAAAAATAGTTGGCATGAGCGCTAGAAACAAGCCAAAGGAGAAGCCCACAAATGATGAAGGCAAAATATCGTCAGAGTCTTCGACTCGGAGCCGTCCGTTTTTGTCTGTTTTAAATTACAAAAATTATTGCTCCCGGGTTGCTGTAGCCCATTAAGAAAATATCCGGACCGAAGCACATTAGCCTTGAAAAAGGCTAGCATGTCAAACACGTGAGCATTGACATAGAAAAACTAACATAGACTAACTAACATTTTTCTGCGTCGACAACTTTTCACTCAAATATTTGTCAGCTGTTTGCTGTCATTTTGGCGCTTTGAGGTATTTTGTGACTCTCTGAGTTTTTTTTTTTTACTATGTCCGTCTCCCTCTAACCACCGTGCTTTCCTACGTCGACAGTAATTTTGAGTTACAGATTTTGTTGTCTCTATGAAGTATCTACTTGTCACAATGGAGTTAACATCACTCAAAAAAGAGAGGCGTTTCAAAGTGTGTTTCTATGTTAGTTCTTCTATGCTTCCAAAGCGACTGGCAAGGCAGTCTTTCATAGCGGCTGCTCGGCTTTAGCTCACGCAATGGTGAGCCAATGTCCTAAAACGTCCGCTCAGTTTGCTCGATACGTTCTCGATAATTATCGATATTTGGAGTAAGGCGCCCTATCTAAACAAACTGTCCGTTACCTTTTTGAATCTTAACTGCGGTTAGTTATTATTAATTAATTTCTTATTCGGGGGTTACATACAGTTAATTGGCTTGAAAATGCAATTTTGCAAGTATTTTTCTCTGAGCAGATTCTAACCGTATTTGAACATTTTTTATATGTTAAAATTATGATTTTGAAAGCTGCTGCAGCTGATCTCCAGAAGCTCTTGACCAAAAAGTCGCTTTGCGATTATCACGATATCTCTAGACTTGATCATCCAATATGAAAAATCTAAAACGATTTCGTTAAAGAATTCTAAAATCTGGAAATTAATCGAAGGAATAAGCAATATACAATTTCTTTTTGATAAAATGGCAGCTTCTCAAAAAAAATACAGGTTATTCACCCAAATTTTTGAATTAAAAAATTAAAAAAAAAAGAAATATTCATTGGAGAGGAAAAATCTTCGATTTAGCTTAGTACTCAGACAAACTATATCGTCCGCTAGCGGAATTGACAACTATTTCCGATGGGCGGTAGCGTACGGTGCAGTGTGACTGCTCAACGCCAAAATACCAGAGCTCGTCAAAAGAACACAAAATGTGTTACGGTCACACTGTATTGTTAGCTGTTTTTTTTTGCTTACATTTTAATTAAAATGAAAGTATTTAATTATAAAAAATGGCAAAATATGACTAAGACCCAAGCAAACTGCCAGTCGACACCCACTTTTGGCTGCGACACCACCGGCACTTTTACTCTTGGGTAGCTTCTTTCTTGGTATCGGTAGCTTTCCCGCAGAGACTTCCAGGCTATCTTGCAATCATCTGCCGAAATATATACTTATTATATTTTACAATATTTCACGTAATTCTTAGTAAAACTCATCATCTTTTCTGACCTCTGCAGCCACAGCATCCCATGGTTTTTTTACAACAACAGCAATCTTTTTATCACCGTCGAACTGCGATAATCTGTTTTATTTTTTGCTTATTGGGCCAGGCATAGTTTGTGACATTCCGAAGGGGGCCTATCGAAAAAATTACAAACTATTTTTTCTGCTTCTCAGCGCCGGAATTGAATCAGCTGTGTCTGCCTGTCAAGTTAGCGGCGCATTAGCTTTCCGTCGCTGAGGAATGGTAGGCTTACATAGCGTGGCCGAAAAAAACGAGAGCGTAAGTTAAAGTCGGTATGCCTGAGGTGGGTCAGCCGAAAAGTATGCAACATTTTTTTTAATTCGGCTATTTATCATCCGATCTTGATGAAAATTTAAGGGCTTATAGATGTTGCGAATATAAAACTATGTTTTGAGGTCGATATCTCAAAAATTGTGGGAGTTATTCACCATTTTCTATTGTGGGGGCGGGGGTGGGCGTGGCAAAAATTTGAAATAAACTTGATCTGCGTGCAGACAATAGGAGTCTACATATCAAAATTGGTTGCTCTAGCTCTTCTAGTCTCTGAGATCTTGGTGTTCATACAGACAGACGGACGGACGGACAGACGGACATAGCTATATCGACTCGGCTGTTGATGCTGATCAAGAATATATATACTTTATATGGTCGGAAATGATTCCTTCTGCCTGTTACATACATTTGCACGACTTTAGTATACCCTTTTACTCTACGAGTAACGGGTATAAAAATCTCGGAGCAATTTGAGCAATGGGAGCAAGGCCTTGCCCATCGTTGTTGTAAACTTTAACCAAGCCGAGACTCTTAACGGTAAATGCATTGCGTTCATTCTTACATTTATTCATAGCCCATTTCGAAATATCCCTCATATTTTTTTCTTAGCCACATTCTGCAAAGTCCCACTGGCACCATCCTACTTGTACATATTAATATAGATTTGTACATTGATTTCTGAGAGGTGGGACACTCTTTTATTTTTAAAGCTCTTAGCAGCCAACTAATATCCAAATCTTTTTCTATAATTTCATTTATGGCCATACTAATTGTTTGGTGTTTTTATACCCTTGCGAGGGTATATTAAAATTAAAAAATACCGCATAAAGTATACAGATTCTTGATAAGCATGACGATCTGTCTGGCCGTCCGTCTGTTTCTACGCTATCTCCTCCGTCAGTTTTAAAGATATCTTAACCAATCTTTCCACGAAGTCTTAAGGTACATACCAAGATACATATATTGTGTATCTTTGACCTTACCTCGGTATTTTCAAAATCGAGTACCTTATACCTTACTAACGTCTTAATTTTCATTTACCTTGTCAATGGGTAGGGTACTAGGTACTTTTCGTACGTGATTTTCTTCGCGCCCAAGTATTGATATCGTGGTATTCCTAAAAGCGATTTAGATTTGATTAAGATTACAAAAAGTCCAGTGTGCCTAGAAAAAGTATGGAATTTAGGGTCATACTAAAAGACTTAACGAAATCAGCCTCGAGGTTGATTAAAGGCAAATAATTTGTCAAATTTCGATGAAAATTTGGCTAAATTGGCCAAATTGGCGAACTCCTTGGCCATATTTGATCAAATTATTAGTAAATGAAACCATAGTTTATGTTTTAAGTCCTGCAAAATGTACGATTATGGCTATTTAGCCAAATTTTCATCAATTTTTATACCCTATTCCCATAAAAAATTGGAAAAGGGGATCATGAAGTTGTGCAAATGTATGTAACAGCCAGAAGGAAGCTTCTCCGACCCTATAAAGTATATATATTCTTGATCAGCATCAACAGCCGAGTCGATATAGCCATGTCCGTCTGTATGAACGCGTCGATCTCAGAGACTATAAGAGATATAGACACAAATTTTGGCATGCACATAGGTGTATACCGTACCCAGATCAAGTTTGTTTCAGATTTTGAAAATATGCCCCCTCAACCGTAAAAAACTGTCACAGCCACAATTTTAAAGTTAGAACCTGGTGGCTTAATATATACTATCCTAGGCCTTATATCTACACTCAAAAAAAAAATCAATCCATACGGGATCAAATCATTCCCAATCGGTAATGAAAACAACGTAATCCCGAATATGCTTGACCCGATCCGGAAAAAGATTGAGTTCATCTGCCTTTTTTAATCCTGAAAAAGATTACATATAATATATACCGGGGTAAGTCTTAAAATAAACAAAAAACTCGAGAACAATTTAATCTTAATAAAAAGATGCCTCTCTCTTCTTCCTTTCCTCCACCATATTTCATAGAACATCCCCTTTCGACAAAAAAAGCTGGAAAAAAGCGCATGTCTTTTCTTATTATTAATTCAATTATATATTTAATATATCATCAGAATGATGAAGTTCCTCGTCCTCATTCTTACTAACTTACTAACTAACTTACTAACTATGAAGGACCTTATAATCGACGCATCATTTCGCTTGTCGACGTAACCCGTATCTACCTAGTACTTGCAATTGTTTTGGTACACGGTTTCTTTGGTAATAAAATGAAAACGAATATTATTTTTCAAAACTTTTTTCTGCTTTTTATTCGGTAACTTAATGGCTACAAATCGTAGAACAACTTATTCGAAATGGCCGCGTTGTGCAACGCCGAAGTCTCTCTGGCCACTCATCGCCAGCCTGACAACATCTGAATCGCAAACGAGGCTAACTCAAAAAGACTTTCATTACCTCCAGCGTAATTGGCAGCGATAACTTAACTCCAAAACTTTAGTTTCATCGTTGTTTTTCAATATCTTCTAAAAAAAATACTTCCAAAATGGTAACAATGCTTTGTTTTTTTTGAGGTAGAATGTTGTGCATTCGCAACAACTGCAGAGGTATCTCAAGAGGTATCAGATTCATTCGTCCGGAGTCAAGCCTTAAACTCCGGGTTCTGCAGCCAGTCTTTACGACTTTTTTTGTTTGACAACATAGAATAACTAACATAGAAGTACACTTTGAAACGCCTCTCTTTTTTGAGTGATGTTAACTCCATTGTGACAAGTAGATACTTCATAGAGAAAATTTACTGTCGACTTAGGAAAACACGGTGGTTAGAGGGAGACGGACATGGTTTAAAAAAAAAATCTGAGAGTCAAAAAAATAACTCAAGAGCCAAAATGACAGCGAACAGCTGACAAATATCTGAGTGAAAAGTTGTCGACGCAGCAAAGTGTGCTTTTATGATAGTTCTTCTATGTTGACAACTTGTGGCATTTTTGTCCAACGATCTGTAAACTTGGCTAGCAATTTGAGATGACTGTTTCCTGAACGTTAGAGGTGGCAATTAGGGTTGATAAATGACTGACAGAGGTGAAAAACTTCAAAATAATAATAAATCTGAAAAAAAGCCGAAATCATTTTTAAAAACGCCAGAATTCCCGCTTCCCGCTGTTTCCAAATTTTTCCCGCAATACGGTTTTAAAAAAAGCTAGAAATGACGGGAAAAAGCTGATTTGGCAACACTGGTATTTTGTGGTCGGGAAACTCGACTACAGCGGTCTTACTTGTTTTTTTTCTTCTGAAAATCTGACAATTGCTTTACCTGTGTGAACTTATTTCGTTTGCTTGTACTTCTGCCGAAGTTTTAATACACTTGAAAAAGCTCACTCCAAAGGTTCGCGATTTCGACCAAACTTCGCAGATCAGTTTGAAAACATTTAATTTTAATCAGGGCAGAATCCCGGAACGAATTTCGGTTCCGGTACCGGTACGTACCGAAATGGATGTTTCGGTTAAAGGTTCTATTTCGGTTTTCAACTAATTTCGGTTTGCGGTTTCGATACGGTACCCGGATTTTTATTTCGGTACGTACCGGTATAAGTAGTACTTATTTTTAGTATTGGAAAATTAAATTCCGAGATAAAGCTAATCCATTTTATTCCTGTGTAATAAAACGAGTCAAAATTCAATTCAATTGTAGTTGAGTCCATACAACATCTTAGCTGATTCATTATAAATTGTACGCCAGAGAATAGCCGTTCCACGCTAACTTGTATAGCTGGAACAGAAAGCAAGACTTTTGATATCACATACAATTGTGGGAACTTTGTGGATGATTTTCACCACCAGTTAAGAATGTTTTCATGGTTTCGAACACATTTAAGTATGAAAAAAGTTTTAATGGAATCCAGTAGCTTATTTGTTGATAAAAATGATGTATTTTGATCACCAAGTTTCTTTTCCTGCAATATCTATGAACTAGTACTAGAACTGCCTTCATCATTAAGCAGTGATTGATCAGCAACCGACGAAATTTGTGCATAAATATTAATTAAAAGATTGATTCAAGTACAATTTGGCTGCTCAGTATGTAGCGTTACGTTATAACTAGGGTCCAAAAATATGCCACATAAAAAAGCATTGTTTTCAAAAAGTGATATCCATTTGAGTTTCTTTGAACAAACGTTTTCGCTAAGAGGACGAATTTTTCCATATTTCCAATTTGCAGTGTATCCAAATGAAAAACTAGAAAGCCAGGCTAACTTCGTCTGTGCCGAAGTTTTTATACTCTGCAAATGCAAATGTCACAGTTTAAGAACGCTTACATAAAAATCAAACATTGTTGTAACTAAAACCCATTTTCCGACAGATAAACGTCTGATTTCATATCAAATTAACAAACGCCGAGTTTAAGAACGATAAAATTTAAAACAAAAAAGTTTTTCTCACTAAGACTCAATGGCCGTGTTCAGCAGAACAACTTGCTCCCTGATCAAGTATAAATTTGCAATTATTTTAATACTGAACTCGAGAGATGCGGCATGATAATAGCCAATTTGAGGTATCATGATACAGGAGCATGTATCAAAGAAATAGTACGCTACTTTAAAGTGATACTGCTCCCTCCAACAGCAGAAACTATTCGATACAACATTTTTTTCTGATACCTGCTCAGGGATCAATTATTCTGCTGAACACGCCCAATGTCCGACCGATCGGCCCTAGGGCAGCCTTAAGATATAGTCATCCGATTTCAACCAAATCTTGCGAATCTATTTGAAAGCATATAAAATAACTCATCAGCGAGTTTAAGGACGCTAACAAAATAATAAAAAAAATTTTTTACTAAGACTCATTTTCGACCGATCGGTCCTATGGCAACCATAAGATATAGTCCCCCGATGTCGATCAACTTTTTCAAATTAATTTGAAAGCGTTTATTATTAATAATCACCGACCTTAAGAACGATTTACATAAAAACAAAAAAGTTTTTTTTCACTAAGACCCATTTTCCGACCGATTGGTCATATGGCAGCTATAAGATATAGTCATCCGATTTTAACCAAAATTTGCAAATCTCTTTGAAAGCATATAGTATTAATAATAGCTGAGCTTAAGGACGCTAACAGTGAAAACAAAAAAGTTTTTCTCACTAAGACCCATTTTCCGACCGATGCTTCCTATGACAGCTGTAAGATATAGTCATCCGATCTTGACCAAAATCTGCAAATCTGTTTGAAAGCATAGAATATTAATAATAACCGAATTTAAGAACGCTAACATTGAAAACAAAAAAGTTTTTCTCACTAAGACCCATTTTTCGACCGATGGTTCCTATGGCAGCTATAAGATATAGTCATCCGATCCGGTCGGTTCCGACATATTAGCAGCGTGCAGTAAAAAGATAGCTTTAAAACTGAGAGACTAGTTTGCGTAGAAACAGACAGACGGACGGACGGACAGACAGACGGACAGACAGACGGACGGACAAAGCTCAATCGACTCAGCTCGTCACCCTGATCAAGAATATATATAGTTTATGGGGTCGGAAATGAATATTTCTATGCGTTGCAAACTTCTGGGCAAAATTATAATACCCTTTGCAAGGGTATAATAAATATAGAGGAAAGCTAACTTCGGCAGGACCGAAGTTTATATACCCTTGTAGCTTGTATGATTTTTATAAATTAGTAGCCTGATTCCACTAATAGCCTATTTCCACTGGCTTCATTTCTTATCATTTTCATTTCTAAAAATGAGGCTGTTTCCATTGACAAATCTTCATCATTTTCATCATCATATTCGCAATGCCACGTTGACAAAAACAGCTGAATGGTTTGATTTAAAGAACGGGCGCCACTTTCAAACTCACGCGGATTTTTTGGAATACTTGGGAAAAAAAAGACACACCCGTCAGGAATGTAATTACGAGGGGCGAACGCATTGTTATCGCCCTGAATTATCAGCAGAAAGCTAAATACACAACTTTTTTTTTACTAATTTTTATTTTAAACAAAATTGCGCCTACTTTTTATATTCAAATCAACAGTTTATTGGTGATGACACTTTCTATTGCCAGAGAGTAACGAGTAGTGCCAGAGAGTAGAGAGTACTTTTATAAAAAAAACCAAATTCCTTCGTGGGGAATGCCATCATTTTTGAGAGATGAAAGAAATGAAGGGCAAAATGCAACAACAATTTGTATGGAAGAAATGATATCATTTTCTTCATTTCTTGTCATTTCAAGAAATGAAGCTTCATTTCTTTGGTGGAAATAGGCTATAACACATATATGTACATTCGGCCAAATGTACACATTTTTGACAATGCCTCCTATATACATTTTCTACACGTAATTTCTATGGCTGCTGTACTTTATAGTTGTCCTATCAAACTTGGTGGAATTGTGAAAGCATAGAAAACTTGTAAGTACAAGGTTCGGGGACGTTTGCGTTGGAGACATAAAAGTTTTTGTCACTAAAACAACATTTTCGACCGATGGTTCCTATGGCAGCTATATGCTATAGTCATCCGATCTGGCCGGTTTCGACAAATGTGCAGCGTATTTGTACCAAAAGACTTCGTGCAAAGTTTGGTTAAGATAGCTTTAAAAATGACGGAGGAGATAGCATAGAAACAGACGGACGGACGGACAGACGGACATGGCTATATCAACTCAGCTCGTCATGCTGATCAAGAGTATATATACTTTGTGTGGTCGGAGATGCTTCCTTTTATGCGTTACAAACATCTGGAGAATTTTAATATACCCTCTTCAAGGGTATAAAAATCACCCAAAACTAGATTTACGGCTTAAAGTTTAGTTGTGGCCACCTCCGCTGGCTCTAATATGCGTACAATTTCGCGATCTGTGTCCCACTCTTTCTGGTGCAGAAGAAATTCGCTATCTGCAGCCGCAAAACTGGAGCAAATGTTAAAGATGTCTTCCGGAAGCAAATATTTTGGCATCCTGACCAAAACTACGTTGCGCTCTGCAAAGGTAAAAAAACCGGTTCCGACATTTAATATAAGCAGCGTGCAGCCAAAAGAAGACTCTGTGCAAAATTTCAGCTCAATAGCTTCAAAACTGACGGACTAGTTTGCGTAGAAACAGACAGACGGACAGGCGGACGGACAAAGCCCAATCGACTCAGCTCGTCATGCTGATCAAGAATATGCAACCAGGAGTTTGCCAAATTATAATACACTTCTCAAATGTATACAAATTTTTTTTAATGTTTTTTATAAGTATAATAATATTTTGCCTAGCTCTGCCTCCAGTTGAAAGAATTTTTAGCTGTGGAGGCCAAATACTCTCACCAAAAAGAAACAGACTGGGTGACGAAATATTCGAAACTCTTCTTAGGTTAAACCAAAGCGTAAGATAAAGTCGACTCTAACCGACATCGAATATACCCATCACTCATGTAAATCAACGTTTAATAGAATTCTATGTGTTTGAGGCGGGACAGCCTTCAAGTTTGCAGCATTTAAGTACCTCGGCTATCTAACAATCCGATCTTGTAATGAAGTAAATTTGTTTGTTATGTTTTTAATATTCATTACTAATAAAAATGGATGAACCATTCTTTTAAATTTAAAAGGACATGTTTTCTACTTTTACATTTACGTAGGTTCTGGAAGGATACCTTTACACCTTGTACCTTACCTAAGTAGAAAAATCGATTACCTTTCCAATCACTGGTCGGAACCAGCCGGATCGAATGACTATAGCATACAAAACTAGTTTTAGTGACAAAAACTTTTTTTCAACGTCCCCAATCCTCGTTTTTATAAGTTTACAATGCTTTTTTATAATTCCACCGAGCTTGATGAAAATCGGACAACTATATAGCATAGCTACCATAAAAAAGATAGGCTCGAAAAAAATCTTTGTAAGAAGAAGTGTTAGTTTTTTGCTCCCAAACTTGATATTTATTAGTATAATATGCTTCCACATAATTCTGCCAAGTTTGATCTAAATCGGATGACTATGGCATATAGCTGCCATAGGAATGATCGGTCGAAAAAGAAGTTCTAGTGAGAAACACTTTTTTGTTTTCAATGGTAGTGTCTTAATGCTTTCCAGTTATGAATATTATTATCTGTTCAACACAACTTTGGCGAGCTAGTTCCGCCTCGAGAAAGTAACCGTGAGCTAGTAACCGCCTCTTCCTATATATATATATATAGGTATATACATGGTTCAAAGCGAAAGTTAAATTGTTGAATGAAAATCATTTAAAACTTTCATTTATATAAATTAAACGAGCTGCAAGGGTATATAATCTTCGGCCAAGCTGAAGTAAGCCTCCCTCTACTTTCCATATTTGTGAATGGACCGTGGATCGCAAGTCAAGTGAAAATGTGATGAGTAATTTTACAATTTTACACTTGGAATAACGTGAAGCTAAGCAAATATTTTGCCGGCATTGAAGTTCGCTTGAAATTGTCCACTGTCCGAGGATTGGATGTCAATAAACTACACCATCAGAATTAATTTTAATAATATTTTGTGCAAATATTATTTACTACCTCCAGCGCTACCTATCGTTGACGCAGTCGGATCTGACGCAGTGGTTAAGGCCAAGTTCAATGGAATTATTTGTCAGCTTCACTTTTGCACTGACACAGTCACGCCCACGTAGCTGGTTTCTGGGTTAAAAATCGACATAATGAGTGGAGACTTAAGAAAACTGCATGAGCATGGTGACAGCTGACTATATTCAGAGCACACGCGCCGTTTCGATTCATTGCCAAGTTCGTTGGCACTTCTGTAAGGTCGGGCAAACATTTGGGTAACAAATCGTAACACAATTGGTTGACTGTTTACAAAATTGGTCATGCATCTGTACGTACATTTGTGTGTGTATGCATACATAGCTCAGGGTCTATAATTTATTGACTCAAAGTGTTGACCAAAAAGTTTTTCACCTGCGACATATTCGGCTGGCACAGCCCTGCAGATAACGAGGCTGTCATTGATTCAGAGTCATGGCCAGAAATTTGATCTTCTCTTTCCGCTTATTATGGTTGAGAAATGAGTAATGAAAGATCCGCCGTATTGGAGAGGTTGTACCTCACGGCTGTGCGCTTGAACCAGTATTATATAATCTAACCTCTAAGCTGAACCCGCCGCGCCTTCGTCCGCGTCCAAGATTTTTAGAAATTGTGTTGTTGGATATTTATATGATTGGCTTCATTTAATCTTGTAGACAGTTTCGAGTTCACTGCTGGTAAAAATAAATCAAAATTTTGCGTGGTAAATGCAGTGGCCTATACACATGTTCAAGTTTATCCCATCCCATCCTATGGGACCCAATCAAATTTTCTATTCGCTCGGAAACTCGCTTTCTTAATCCCTTCCTGATGCTGAAAATGTACCTCTCCCGCACAACTTCATTGTGAACTTCGGGTCTAGCGATATTTTCGTCCCGCGCCCTTTTCTAGTAAATATATGAGGATTGTGCATTTCACAGCGTAAAAGCGTACGCATAGCTTCCTTGGTCTTTCCCGAAATTTAAAGAGACAATATTTTTTGATTACACTTCGACATTTCGATTACTATCTCATTGCAACCCCATTTGACAATATTAAAGACCCAATGACTTTCGAGCAATCAGCTTATCATCTTTCCTCCTCAAAACGTTGGAAAGATTGTTAGACGTCTATTTAAGAGAAACTATAAGTCCATCCTTTGCATATAGTAAGGGTAGATCTATTGAAACAGCACTTCACACCCTAGTCTCAAAAGTAGAGCAATCATTTGAGATCAAAGAGATAAGAGAATTTCTCGACATCGAAGGAGCGTTTAATAACGTCCTTCCTAGCGCAATCACATCTGCCCTAACAGATCTGAATGTGCAGGGACCCCTAGTAGAGTTCACTCGACTCTTGCTTACCAGTAGAGCAGTAAACTCTCAACTAGGGAATGCCTGCTGTTACGACTCATGGAAGTGCGAGGATATACTGTGATCGCCTATGAGGATGATGTCGTCTTAATAAACAGAGGCAAATTTCCGCAAACTCTATGCAACTTAATGCAGGATGCGTTAGCGACACTCTCAGAGTGGACAGCTGGGTGTGGCCTTGGGGTCAACCCAACAAAAACACAACTTGTGATGTAACCAGGAAATATAAAGTTACGGATTTGATTCCCCCTCGTTTAAATAACTTAGTACTAGATTTTAGCGACACGGCTAAATATCTTGGTATAGTACTTGACAAAAATCTATACTGGACCGAAAATATACTTGAACGGATCAAAAAGGCAACCACAGCGCTGTACTCGTGCAAGCGCGCCATTGGCCGGAAGTGGGGCTTCTCCCCTCAAATTATACACTGACTTTATTTAGCTGTCGTCCGCCCCATACAACTCTACGGAGTCTTAGTCTGGTGGCCGGTATTGGGTAAACCCTCCGTTCTTAGGACTCTTAACAAAGTAAAATCAGAGAGGACTAAATAACCAGAGATGAATTCGCTCTCTCAAATTTAGTTCGAAAAAAACCATGAGGCTATCGAGGCTCTGGCAGTTTTCGGACTGCTTCTTTGTTTTTATTTTTTGCTTGTGCTTCTCTCCTCTCGCACATGTGCGTTGGTTTTTGTTTTTGTAATTTGCTTATGCTTATGACGTCAGACCAACGTCGCGAAGTTGGCACACCGAGCTCGTCGCTGAACTTCGTTTAGTGGCTACACACACACATGCCAAGCCAAAATGTGATTTTGCTTTTTGTCGTCCCCTGCTTCAGACCGAAAACGTGAAAATCGTCAACACCGCAAATTTGCCATGCATTTGGCTGGTGCGAGCATTGCGACCAGCTTTGCGGCATTAGCGATTCAGCAGTCGACACAACAAGTCCTCTGTGCGAATCTGCTGCGATTTAAAATAATAAATTTTAAAAATGCCAAAAATTAAGTGCGTGGCTCTAGGCCAGAGATGGGCATGCACACATATCGACACACTTTTCACACGCATACAAGCACAATTTGCGTGCGCCCCATTCGTGTTCTATAAATAGCTTTCAATGCTTATAGCGTACGTGTGATTTTGTGCAGTCGGCCGCGGCAGAGCTCCTATGACCACGAGGCAGCGCGCTGCCTCGTGTGCATTGGAACTTCGCGACGCGCCCATCTCTGCTCTAGGCTGTCTTGGAGGTGCCAAAAGTTTTCGAATTCCTGAAAACAGGGTGGGAGAATGGTGTGAAAATTTGCGACTTGACGTGGATAGCGTCAATGCCCAATCGCGAATCTGTGAGCGCCATTTCACTGATGTATGTCACTCTGCAGGCGGGCGTTGGCTCCGTACGGGATCAATCCCAACTATTAGTTTGGGTCATGCTGGACAGCCTGTACACCAGCCGTGTTTTGAATCATGGCAAAGAATGTGCTGTGTGGTTGGATGTTCATGCACATCCCCTCCATCTATTTTGCATGGCTTTCCCACTGATCCTCGGAAACGCGATCAGTGGAAGCTAAACTGCAATATCAAATCGTCCATGCAGAGCAACCTTCATTTGTACATCTGCAATAAGCACTTCCACCCTCAGGATGTACTTAAGACGAAAATAAAAAAAAATGCCTTTCCCATTATGGATATTGAGGGGATCCAGGGGGATCAGGAGGAGCCTCTATCTGACGTGGTCCAGGGTGAAGAAGAAGAAGAAGAAGAATTGGGTCGTGCACGATGCGAAATGTTCTGTAGGATCGAACAATACTGGCGCAACATATTCGTGGAGCTGTCGAAAAATCATGACAAATTGGAGGAAAAATGCCTAGAAATGGAAGACGAAATTGGGAAGCTTCGGCAAAAAATTGAAGAGAGCCAGGAAAAGCATGAGGAGCAGACTGCGCGGAGCATTGTAATTCCAAACGTAGCTAACGAAGATTCGCAAGCTCTTTCGAGAATTTTGCTTAGCGACAAGCGCAGGAACTACAATGCGGTTGAGAAAAATTTGCTCATGAACATTTACTACCGTTCCGCCAAATGCTACAGATACATGCGTTCTGGTCTTCAGCTTCCTTTGCCACATCCGAGAACGCTTTTTAATTGGAACCCGATTCGCCGAATTGCGCCCGGCATTAACCAAATAGTGTGCTATAACATCCACAAGCACGTCATGGTCATGTCGGAGAACGAGAAGAACTGCGTCATCGTCTTTGATGAAATTTTCGGTCGAACGGAATTAGAGTATAATTCCAGCACTGATCAGATCGATGGCTTCGTCGACTACGGTAGTGGTGTTAGAGAACGGGAGTTGGCAACAAGTTTTCTGTTCCTCCAAGTAAAAGGAATCGTGCAGCCGTGGAAGTATATTTTTTCTTACTACTGTGGGCACCGTACGACTCAAACGAAGCTGAAGGAAATTCTCCTAGAGAATGTGGTCGTATTGGAGAAGCTGGGCCTGAAGGTCCGTGCACTGATTTGCGACCAGGGCAGCTCCAATCGGTCCGCCTTTAGCTCTCTTGAGTCATTCGCCGACATGCAGTATATAAGAAACGGAAAGAAAATATATCTTCTTTACGACTACGTCCATTTGTTAAAGAGCTTCCGAAATTGATTAATAAATTGTACCGTTCACACTCCTATGGGCTTCGCCAGCTGGGCAGTTATTACCGAATTGTACCGGATCGACCGAGCAAGCGGGACGACCAGGATGCTGCCCAAGTTGACTGAAGTCCACGTAAACCCGAACACCTTTCAAAAGATGGGCGTGAAATACGCAGCACATATTTTTTCAAGATCTGTTGCGGCTGCCATCAGGGGCTGTTGGGAGGGAAAGCAATTTTCGGAAGGCGCCATGAAGGATGCATTAGCGACTGCCGATTTCTTGTCACAGATGGACAGGGGATTCGACTTACTCGGCTGATAGTCGAGAGGGCCAAGGTGCCGTCGTTGTGTGTGTTCAGTCTTCGAGGTCCCGAGTTCAAGTTCCAGTAAAGTTAGACAGTTAGATTACAGCTTCTAAAGAGTAGGTGGTGATCTGGTGTTGGTCGGGTCTTATCGTGTCTCCTTGATATGAAGCCGATTTATTTTAAAGTATTTTCGGCTTGGATCCAAGAATATTCCGTCTTACCGTACTTTTGACATGGAATCTGCTTGATATCAAGCACGATCGGCTTTGTTGTTTCTCTGAGTGTATGGATTCGTTAGCTTTAATTGGTTGGCGGCTATTATACACTCAGACAACATCATTTGAATTTACTTTTTCGACTAGGCTAACATTTTAAAAATTAGTATTTTATTTTCTTTTCGGACTCACTAAATTTACGTGAATATTTGGAACCATGCATATCAGCACCGGCCATCTTGTGCGCTGCTTAGCCACCTACACCGCCAGATTTAACTTTCTGGGTCACGCGATGCGTCGCAGCGAGACCTACTACGATATCCTTAAAGTTTCCGTCGATTCTAGCGAAATGGAGATCAGACGCGCATTTATACAACTCTCAAAAAGGTTTCACCCGGATTCCAACAGAGAAACAAGCAACTCTGAGGAGTTTATAAGAGTCTGTGAGGCTTACCAGACGCTGCACAAGAGCACTTTACGCCGACAGTACGACAGCAGCCTCCAGAAGCAACGGTATATGTCAACGCCTTCGATTGGAGACATACACAAGTCTTGGCAGAAATATCAGGCAGCCATGAGACAGAAGCAGCGGGGGCAAAAGGCAACGCTGCGAAATGAGCCACAAGTCTTTAAAGCGGGTGCAGTGAATAGATGGCTGCCTGCCAAAACTACTGGCTTATGGTTGGAAGCGGGAAACTTCTGGGAGAGTCAATATTGTAAGCCCACGTGCCATACGGCGGGCTTCTGCTTCCTCGAAGGACTGCTAAATCGCTGGCCGATCGTCAAAACCCGCGACTTGATGTTGAAAGATGGCGAACAGGTTGACAAGCCCATCTGCGAATCCGTCTTCGATGGTGCGGACAGTGGAAGCCATCCGCAATATGACTGGATATACAAGCTTTACATAGCGGCTTTAAGCCTGATCAGCGGGGCGCTGTTCCTGGACGCCCTAATCAAAATGCGCCTAAAAAAAAACAAATAGGTATGGTGGTCCTTGATACCATGCGGTTGTGAATGTGTGTGCTCTGATCATCTGCACAAACTCCAGCCTGTAGCGAGTGTTCAGGATATGTGTCCAACCGACTGTTCGACCCCTGGTTTTATCTTGTTATATATAAAACAATATCTTTCGGCTGAACAATGCCAAAATTCTCAAAAACTTCGTACTCATGCATAGCATGCGCTATTGCCATTGTTTAGTGTCGGCGTAGCTCTCTGAAAAAACAAAATAAAGAAATTCAATCGTATGTGTGAAACTATGAAGCTACAACACGGTCGGCTTTTGCATAATTTGTCATTTCAGCTGACAGGGCAGCATATCTCAATGATCGAACAAACGAGTTTAAAACGGAGATAGACAAATCATCTCTAGTTCAGTTTTAGTTTCAGTTCAGTTGACAGTGGCAGCTAATTAAGAGTTATGAATTGTAGCACTTTTTGGTTAAATTATACACTAATCTATGAAGGTACAATAGTTATCTGGTGTAATTGGCTGGTTTCTATGTTGATTTCGAAGAACCTTGTTCCACTAGCACTTTCTAGTGGTCATCCGCTGGATGATCTAAATGACCTCATTCTTTCTGTGTATTTCATCATACGAAATAAATATCCATTCGGTAGATCATCAGCGCAATGATCAAGTCACTGTCATGAATGATCTAGCTACAGTCAAGAAAAAGTCTTCGTTAAAAGACTAGTTTTTCTGTCAATATGATATCGAACTGACCAAGTGTTACCGATAGGAACAGCTGCTTTGGCAATGGCGCTGCCATGGTCGGAGAGGGTTTCAGTTCAGTGGGTGGGGGTTTAGCACTTATTTTTTTAAAATTTTATTTTTATATATTATTTTAAAATGAAAAGCAGTCCTAGCAGTCCTGTCAAAAACAGTAAATTCAAAATTATAAGAAGCTTGTCAGGCCACTCGAAAATAGCTCAATATATACTTTGGAAATCAAAGCCATAGAAACAACATTATTTGGTACAGGATATTTTGAAGTTGGGATACTCTACTGCAGCACATTTACTTGTTTTCATATAAATTTTACTCCGATATGAATATATATCAAATTGAAATGTTAAAAATTTCAAATTGATATTTTTTAACATATCATAGAACAAAATAACCAGAGATGAATTCGCTCTCACTGTTAAGTTAACAGAAAAAAAAACCATGAAGCCATCGAGGCGTTGCAGTTTTCGGAGTCCGCAAAGACAATCAGCTGCGTGCTGTTTTGTTTTGGCTACAAATGCCATAGAGAAAAGACACCAGAGCGAAAGGGAGGGCATGTATATCGCGCCCTGTCATTTCGTGCCAAGACTGTTTGTATAGAAATTCGTATTGTTGTCATTGTCGGCATTGTTGCCAATCTTCCCCAAAGTGACTTCTCATTTTATTGCCTAAGCGAATGGCAACCTGTTGCCTGTTGAATGGCACCTGTTATCGAGTTCGCATTTATTATAATTTATCTAGGCGCGCACTATGAAATAAAATTTGGGAAACTTTTCCGATTTTGGTAAATTCACACGCTAAGGAAGTTGACTGAAAATTTTGTTTGGAAATTATTTTTATCATCCGAAAGCATAGTTTGCGAAACATATGTTTTTTCCCCATTTTCGAAATTATTTCCCCAAGATAGGAAAATGAGGTGGAGGGTGAAAAATAAAAGTGTTAATTATATTAATAAATAAATCGCCGGAAAAGTTTGTATTGGAAAACTGTTTCCATCCGATTTACTTGAAACTTGGCCTGTAAGTATAGTACACGAAATAATTCGACACCTGTTTTCCCGATTTTGGAAAATTCGCCCACGAGGAAAATGGCCTTAAAATTCTGCATGCAAAAACCCATTTTTCATCCCGTTGACTTGAAACTTGGTTTGTAAGGATAGAATGCCAAATAATTTGTGATTTCCGTTTCCGATGTTGGATGATCCGCCCCGAGGGTGTAAAAATGCCCGAAAAACTCTGTATGGAAATCACTATTTTTCATCCGTATGAGTTAATACACGGTAAGGACAGTGGAAAATTCACGACAAATGGTGGGAAATGGGTTGCGGGGGTGGGTTCAATGCCAAACTTTATTTTAATCCGTTCAGTATGAAGTTCGAGGTGAGAAAAAGGAGTTCTGGGAAGAGTTCAAGGCTAATTGTTAGCATAGCATATAATATTAATAATTGCCGAGTTTAAGGACGTTTTCATTGAAAACAAAAAAGGTTTTCGCACTAAGACCCATTTTTCGACCGATCGTTTTCGATGGCACGTTGCTCTGCATGGACGATTTGATATTGCAGTTTAGTTTCCACTGATCGCGTTTCCGAAGATCAGTGGGAAAGCCATGCAAAATAGATGGAGGGGATGTGCATGAACACCCAACCACACAGCACATTCTTTGCCATGATTCAAAACACGGCTGATGTACAGGCTGTCCAACATGACCCAAACTAATAGTTGGGATCGATCCTGTACGGAGCCAACGCCCGCCTGCTGAGTGACATACAGCTGTGAAATGGCGCTCACAGATTCGCGATTGGGCATTGATGCTATCCACGTCAATTCGTAAATTTTCACACCATTCTCCCACCCTGTTTTCAGAAATTCGAAAACTTTTGGCATTTCCAAGACAGCCTAGAGCCACGCACTTAATTTTTGGCATTTTTAAAATTTATTATTTTAAATCGCAGCAGATTCGCAAAGAGGACTTGTTGTGTCGACGGCTGAATCGCTAATACCGCAAAGCTGGTAGCAGTGCGCGCACCAGCCAAATGCATGGCAAATTTTCGGTGTTGACGATTTTCACGTTTTCGGTCTGAAGCAGGGGACGACAAAAAGCAAAATCAGATTTTGACTTGGCATGTATGTGTGTGTAGCCACTGAACGAAGTTCAGCGACGAGCTCGGTGTGCCAACTTCGCAACGTTGGTCTGACGTCGCTACACAAGCGCATAAGCAAATTACAAAAACAAAAACCAACGCACATGCGCGAGAGGAGAGAAACACAAGCAAAAAATAAAAACAAATAAGCATGGGCAAAGACAACGCTCTGTGCGTTCGTGTCCGAAAACTGTTAGAGCCTCGATAGCCGCATGGTTTTTTTCGGACCAAATTTAAGAGAGCGAATTCATCTCTGGTTATTTTGTCCTCTCTGCTTATTGTGAAACTATTTAACATCAATTTAAGTAAATGATATTAATTTGGAACATAAAGGTATTATTTTATTTCGAAATGAATGGAAAAAATTAATATTTTTGAAAAGTTCATTTAAATCAGGGGAATATCAAGATGAATTGGATTTTTTTCTTTGTGCATGTCACAGCAAATAATTTATCCGACTCGCTAGAAATATTATAAAAGTATAACAAAACGGCCTATTTCTTTCGACTATACTCAACGGAACTTTCACTGCCACGAGCTGAACGACATACGAATCATATTTCTTTCTTTTCCAGATCCGATTGCGAGAGTTTTGTCAGGTTTCGCAATTCAACATATGCGATATAATTTGCGATCGTTTGGTCAGCTGTGTAATGTCGCGATGTTGCTAATACAGCATATTAATATGCGTGGTCTGCACATGGAAGTGTATATCTACTTCGGTGTCAGTGTCTTACTTTGCTTTGTAGAATTAATACCTACTTCTATTTCCATTCAATGCAATCCTCTAGGCGGCAGCTAAAACTTCCGCGCTGCTTAGGCCAAGCATGACCTTTCACACACACTAAATCCCCCCAGATAGACACTTGGATAATAGATAAATTTCAGCTTAAATATTTATGTTCTATTATTAAGCTACTTATTAAATGGAACGCACAGTGGCAGCTGCCAGTCACAAGAGTCCGTAGCCTGGGCCTGGGCTCAAGGCGAGCGACTTCCAAGCGAGTCGGCTTATTAGCGACTACCAATTGAAATCTTAATTCCACAATCAGTCGCACAAGATTCGGCTTGTTGAAGACGCAGACCACCTACGGATATTTGGAACCGTTAGTCAGGCAGCAATAATAGTTTGTTAATTTGAGTATTGTATTGTGTTTAGAGCTGAATGTTTTTTTCCGGCTGACAGAAGTTGATAAATTATAAGCAGTGTTTAGCTTTGATTAAGTTGTCGTGCGGCTTTTGCCCTGCCAAGCCGGGCAGGCGGCCGCCGGAGGGGAGAGCGGAGAACTTGCAGGAATCGAATTGGGCAAATTGACAAACAAGCGTCGCGGAGACGATCAAATATGCTGATACAAATGGAATGGCAGTCCCATCCCAAAAATGACGCATAAATCAATATTCCCATCGAGCGCCGATGCCGGTGTCTATCCCATGGCGCATGCTCAGCGGTACGGTGCGATAAAGAGCGTTAAAATTATGTTCTGTCGCCTGGCTGCGCAAAATAAACACATTCAGCGAACTGGCCCATAATGAAGCCAATAAAAAGCCGAGCGAAATCAGCCCAGCAAGGCGCAAAAAATAAATAAGCAAAATAAAAAACTGCTCAAAATTTATTGTACGCTGACGGCTTTTTAATGAAAATCGCTGGCTACCAAAGCGAATTAATGAAGGTGTGTGCGCATATAACGAAGTCGCTCCCCTCCCCTCTCTCCGCTCCACCCGCTGCTAGTGGGCCGGTTAGCGGTGCTGTCGCAGTTTCTGTGCCGGCTAAAGTTCAAATAAAGTATCACAAACACGGCTATTTATACACAAGTATTGCCATATGTCATTAGCAGATTGATCAGTATTTGAATGGACTTAGCATAAGAATGAAAACGTTTCTCTAATGAAAACTTATGCTTATGTTTTATGGCCATCTCGTTCATTCATTCAAACACGTGTTCGACATGGCTTATTGACTTATTTTCTGACTGCGAATGGAGGGGCGGCCATCACTGCTGTGTGGGTTTTATTGCCCAAGCTAGGCTATTTTAAACGGCGAGTCCATTCCGCCTCAGCATTGATATGCAAAATGTGTACATGCAGTGATATTTCGATGCCGATTCCGAGTCAGACTCCGGGGCGAAGCGTTCCGCAATTTGTTAATGGGACGCTCTCACGCGCACAGCTTCATCATAAACGCAATCGGTATGACATTTTAATTATGTTGCTGTCAAATTGACTGCCGACTCCAGGCAGCGGCAGCAGCCGGGTTTCAATTGTAATTAATAATATGTATTTTAATAACAGTTGTTGGCATCGACTGCCGTCAAGTGCAAAATTGAAATGTTATGGAAATGTTGTGTCTCTGAAATTGAGATGAAATGCATCGTTTTGATGGATACTTTGGATGCACTTCGCACCCCGAAGCTCTGCTCATCTCTAACATTGCAAGGCGGCCTTGCAGGTGGGACGAATAGTTGAAGATTTATGAGTGCGGAAGTGAATTCACATTGAGGATGTGACATCGTTCTGAGTGACGTTGATGCGGTCAACTGCATTGTCAGACACTCGCACTCACATTCAATTCATTATCACTGGCAATGCAATTATGAGCGCCTACAATTATTGATAAATGTCAATAGACAATCGTAGACAGTTCCGCTAGGTGTTGTTGGAGGTAAATTAAAGTGGGCAAATATTTTTGCAACAACGGCGTGACTGATTGGAGGAGTTATCAGCGACCTTCTAGGTTAGTGTAACATCAAATGGGATTGTTATGTTAGTTTCATGTGCGATAGTCGATGACACGAATGACCTTTCGAACACAGTTGTGGTCTTGCCATTAACGATATTTGCTGAATAGCTGTTCTAGATCTAGGCGAGGTTTGTTTTGATGGTTTGGGTAGCAGTAGTGTTTAAATCATTTTAAGAATGTATTTAATTTTAGTACAGGAGTTTAAATGCCAAATGAGTTTCGATTCTAGAAACTTAATCTGGTACAATAAATTCCTTAAAATAGGTTGTCAAAAAAGTCTTGCGGTATTTCCGCAAGCTTGTCTTTGCAAGCGCGTAGTTCTAGTTGTATTCGTCGCATCGGTTCACGCTAGAGCTTTTTGGAAAGCTCTTTTCACGCGCTAACACGTGTTTGATTTATTGTTGTTTGTTTTTAGTCGTTCGTGAGTTATAGCGTCGCAAACATGGAGCAAAATAAGGAGAAAATACGGCATATTTTACAGTACTACTACGATTAAGGCAAAAATGCATCTCATGCTGCCAATAAAATTTGTGCAGTTTATGGACCCGATACAGTTTCCATTTCCACCGCACAACGATGGTTTCAACGTTTTCGTTCTGGTGCAGAGGTGATCGAGGATGCGCCACGGTCCGGAAGGCCTGTCGTCGAAAATTGCGATAAAATCGCTGAATTGATCGAAAGAGACCGGCATAGTAGCAGCCGTAGCATCGGCCAAGAGATGGGCATGAGTCATCAAACCGTTATAAACCATTTGAAGAAGCTTGGATTCAAAAAGAAGCTCGATGTATGACGCAAAAAAACATTTTTGCCCGTATGGATGCATGCGAATCGCTTCTGAATCGCAACAAAATCGACCCGTTTTTGAAGCGGATGGTGACTGGCGATGAAAAGTGGGTCACTTACGACAACGTGAAGCGCAAACGGTCGTGGTCGAAAAGCGGTGAAGCTGCCCAGACGGTGGCCAAGACTGGATTGACGGCCAGGAAGGTTCTTCTGTGTGTTTGGTGGGATTGGCAGGGAATCATCCACTATGAGCTGCTCCCCTATGGCCAAACGCTCAATTCGGACCTGTACTGCCAACAATTGGACCGCTTGAATGCAGCACTCATGCAGAAGAGGCCATCTTTGATCAACAGAGGCCGAATTGTCTTCCATCAGGATAACGCCAGGCCACACACATCTTCGGTGACGCGCCAGAAGCTCCGGGAGCTCGGATGGGAGGTTCTTTTGCATCCACCGTATAGTCCGGATCTCGCACCAAGTGATTACCACCTATTTCTGTCCATGGCGAACGAGCTTGGTAGTCGGAAGTTGGCCACAAGAGAGTCCTGTGAAAATTGAGTTTTTTGCCAATAGGGAAGCGAGCTTCTATAAGAGGGGCATTATGAAGTTGGCATCTCGTTGGGAACTCGTCATCGAACAAAACGGCGCATATTTGACTTAAATCGCATTATTATAACCAATTTTATGAACAATTGAAAATTCAATAAAAATACCGCAAGACTTTTTTGACAACCTATAACATATGGGCATTTCCACAGAAAGGTCAACCAAAAACCGAAAACATCTATTCTTTAAATGCAGCTAACTTATCCTATATATAATATATCAATATAAGTTCCTAAATCAACATTTGTATGTTATTTATGATTACGCAAAAGGATACACATATAAATTTATGAAAAGCATCAAAAGTACGGCGTTAGAGAAAGACTTGTCACGTAACGTATATCAAGTTGCGTATCATAATGACTCATATATAAAAAAAGCAACATTTATTTTTGAGCGATTCAGCTATAAATATATAGCTACATCATTGCCGATCATATTAAAGTTAGTTGCATTGATAAACAGTTTTGCTCTTTTGTGCAAGCAGACAAAACGCACTTCCGTATTATGTCACGTTGCGTTTGCCTTTTTGTCTGCCTGTATCTTGGGACCTTACTGTCTAGAACTCTCAGCTTTTACATTAAATATAGTGCTAACAAAGTGCTATCCAAACACCAATATGCGGATATATATCGTACAATTTTTTTCTGTTATTCTTCATATCACAGGCAAAAAAAATTCGTACGATTGTCACGTTCGTAGCTGTGGAAATGCCCATATATAATAATTGATTTGATTCCTTTTCCATAGGACATCCTTATACACTTCAAGGACCACACCAGATTTGGTTCATTTAAAACTTCTGAAAAACAAAGATAAATAAACATTTTTGGGCTCAGATGGGATTCGAACACATGACCGACCATGCGCACTCTCTGAACACGAAAGAAATGGCATCTCATCGCACACCACCATCGCCATAGTTTGTTGCCGCATGTCTAAAATGCTACTTATATTTTTTTGCTCTTGCTCTTTAATTTATGAACATGTAATCTCGAAAGGGATTAAAGTAAAAACATTTGGAATGATGCAAGTTCGAAAGACTTGGGCCAATCCGTAAAAGCTTGAATTATGTAGAATATCCTGAAAATCGAGATTGCATTTTCATAGCAGGTTAGACTTACTCTCAGCTTAAAATTAGAGGAAAGCTAACTTCGGCACGACCAAAGTTTATATACCCTTGCAGCTTGTATAATATATAGAAACTAAGGTTTTCAATTATTTTCGTCGAACAATTTTAGCTGATTTATTTCCCAAACAGTAATTGATGGCAACACTACTTTGACCATGTGGCAGCTCTGGCCAGACTTTTCATAGTGATAACGCATCAGTAGTCTGGTTTTGGCTCTCGCCGCTGCGGGCGGCAGCATCGCGCGGTACAATCAAACAATAATTGATAGCATTTAAGTAATATTCAATAAAGTTAGTTACACCTATTAAACTAATTTACTAAAACCATTTGCTTGCCAGTTTGTTATATGGCAGCTATACGATATATTCATCCGATTTTGACCTTTAAGAGTGACGGAGGAGATTGCACAGAAACAAACGGACCGACGGACAGACGGACATGGCTATATATACTCAGCTCGTCATGCTGATCAAGAATATATATACTTTATGTGGTCGGAGATGCTTCCTTCAATACGTTACGAACATCTGGACGATTTTAATAAACCCTTTTTTAATACTCTGTACCAAAGGTACACAGAGTACATTAAGTTTGTGCAAAAGTATGTAACAGAGAGAAGGAATCAGTTCCAGCCCTATAAAGTATATATATTCTTGATCAGCATCAACAGCCGAGTCGATATAGCCATGTGCGTCTGTCCGTCTGTATGAACGCACAGTTCCCAGAGATGGTAAGAGATAAAGGTTTGACATTTATGGAACATATACTTCTTATACTTGCAGGCAGATCAGTTTATTTTAAATTTTTGCCACACTCCCGCCGCCCCCGCAATTTGGAAAAACGTTAAATCGCCCACAGTTAGATAGATGGTTTGTACTTTCTAGAGATATTTAGTAATCAAAATTATTTATCGATTTGCCGAGAGAATGATATATACTCAAGTTATGACCAAAAGAACTTTGCGCAGTCGACACCGCTTTTGTCAGAAATTAGTCAGCTGGTCGCTCTTATTTATGCTCTCATTTGGTCATTTGGTCAGCTGCTCGCTCTCACCAACGATCTTTGGGAATATGTCCGTCTCGCTCTAACCACTGTGTTCTCCTACTGGCTCAGTAAAGTGTCTTTTTGTGCACTAAAAGTATCTTTTTGGGCACTCCCGTTTAGCTATAATACTCATTCTTCATGCTGTCTGGTTTCGATTCGCGCGGTTGGCGGCCGCATCGCTCCGAGAAATCATACAATTATAAGTGATATACAATAAAGTTAGTTACACATTGAACCTCGTATCTAAAGTTAAGGAACACACTAAGTTAAAAAACACAAACAATAAACAAAAAAAATTTCATAATTTAAAATTTGGGTTAAGTTTCGCTACCACGCCCCTATGGTTCACTATGCACCGCCAATTTAAAGCTTATTTAATATCAACACGTTTGAAAGTAGGTCAATCCCGACTCCAATATACTCTATATATACCTGCGAAAGAATATGCTCAGTATGCAGCACTGTACTTTTGGTACAGTATATACAAAATATACCGAAATAGGAAGCTTTTGCGGCAATCAGTATATTGAAAGGTTGGTGGCGATGCTAGATGATTTTCGTGTGCTGAAGACGAATCTGTTTTCGGAAATGGTCCATTACGTCCAGATTTTTACTAATTTTAGCTCGCTTGTTTAAGAACGAAAATGTTAAATAGGGATGGTTTTGTTAAGTCTTTCAGAATATTTTTAGTATTATTTTCAATAAGCAACTTTAAGATGATAATTTGCTTGGTATAAAACATACAATCAACGGGTATAAGCTGATCTGTCATTACTTGTGACTCATAAAGCGCTTCGGATAGACACATCTCGTTTGATTACGGATGCTTCTTACAAGCGCTGATATGCTCTACTCAATACAACTTGTGAAAATCACTGTGCGTTGCAAGGGATAAAATGGAAATGGTTTGCAATTTTCTCAAACAGTCCAAAAAATTAGATGTGACCAATAATAAAATGGAAGTTTTTAATTTTCTAAAAATACTGAGTCATTATTAAAATGTCATCTGATTGTCATGTCTTTTCCAGTAATCGATTGTGATTCAGTTGGCATGTCAATGGCCTTCGTCCATTCATAACACTTTCTTAACAAAACTAAATCTGGGTCGGTTGAATCATTTGACATTACACGGCCAGGTTCCCACTGAATAGCTCGAAAAGAAATTATAAATATATGTATAAAAACGTGCAGTCGATTGCAGTGTAAACAAGTTTTTATCGCAAAGGAGCTTCTGTTATTGGCAATGGCAATGCGAATAAACGAATGGAGGAAGGCTGCCTGTCGGTCTGGTGGGTGGCGACTGCCGGCCAAACGAGCAGCGCAAAGCAACAAAGACATTAAATTGAGTCATAAAACTACACAAAGCAAACAGAAACAGCAAGAATACCAACAGCAAAAACAGCACCAGCAACAACGATAACAGGCAGATGATGCCAAGTGCTGTTAAATTGAGTTAAATGAGGTGTTGGGGGAATTCTGTACTTTGCTTAACATGCGCATAAATGTACCTACAGACGCGGACGCGGCTCACACACAATCAGACATCAATGCAAACACTCAGAATTGGAGAATGGATGGGCGATGGCGACAGGCCGGACAGGCCGGCAATCGAAGGCCAATAATGTTTGTTTAAATTTTAGCTGCATGTACTCCCATATATATACACACAATCGTACATACACACATCTACTGTTTAAGCACAAATAAAACGCAGTGAAGTGGATGTGGACGGTTAAGTAGGAAATGTAAACTAGCCTTAAAAACAAAACAACAAGACAAGACGGCAAAAACATGCATTGGCCGTATGTTTATTTCATATTTTTGTAAAGCATAATTTTTTAAAATTTATTTAGTTTTCGCGAAATAAAATAAATCAGCAGCGCAGCAGCAGACGTCACTGCCTGTGACTGGGACTGTGGTCGGAGCTGGGGCTGGGCCCTGGGATCGGCAATGCAAACGTCATGTGTGGCATTTCGCGCGGCAAGGAAACGAAACGAGGTGAAGCGAAATTCAGAACCTGTTGCCAGTTGCCAGCCAGGATCGGCTCAATCGTTTGTACTTGTTAATGGCTTTGTACGCGTAATTATTTTGGCAAGAAGTCGGGCAGCCTCGAAGCGGAAATGCGAGCATGTGAATGGACCTATGCCCACTTTATCTTGCACTTGGTCCCCTCGCTGGCTGGTGAAAGGATCAAGTGGCATTTGTTCTTGTGCGCCTGCGTTTTTTATATTTAATTGGGTGTTTTTATTGGTTTTTAATGATACGCGAAATGATCGAAGCCTCGGCTCCCGGCCGCAGGGCACCTGCTGGCCCCCTTAAAGTTTTCTCAGCGTCGCTCAGCGCCACGCCCCATGCGAAGGCAAGTGATTGTTGCCGAACCAGCAGCAACGGCATGATTAATATTAAGTTCAATCATTGTCTTTGCCATTTCTGGCAATTATTAAAGAACACAACGATTTGCCGGTTCGCCAGCAACATGTGGCCAGCAGCATGTTGACAAGCCCTTAGCAACACCGCGGCGCACACGCTCTCACCAAGCTCTCCACGCACAAGCGAAGCTTCTTTGGCTCTCGACAGCGGGAGCAGGTGCTGAGCTGATCGCCGGCAGCTTCTTTGCGGCGGCAGCGGCTGCGGCTCTGTTATCGCCTGCCGCTGCTGGTATAAAAACGTCGGCTTTGCACAGCGCCGCATCAAACAGACGACGCCTTCAAGTCTAGCTGCACGTACACGAGAGTGGAGTTGGAGTCGTCGGCAAAATTTCGTGACTCTCTTTCGGTTTTTGGCAACAAATTTTTTTGAAAGCCCCAACGCAAATTTGTGATAAATTTTCAAGCAAAATTCCAAAAAACACAACAGCAATCCAAGTGTATGAAACTAAATATAACACTGTCGTCCATGAAAAGGTTATATTTAATCGGAAATCTTAAAGAAAGTGGTTTTTAAAAAGTGTTCTGTAATAAGCATAATAGCCAAGATGATGCAGCAAAGTGTATTAATTTTACTAACCATCATCATCGCATCCTGCGGAATCGCATTTGCCTGCAATGGAAAGTTAATCGGTAAGACTGCCCGATCCCCTTCCCATCAAACAGAGTTTTGTCATTTGTATGCCGCTCAGTCAAGGCACTAAACATCTTGACTTTCCGTATGGCATGCATAAATAGAAAAAATTAATTATTTTGGTCTTTTTTTTTGCCACGTTTCTGTCATTTTTATACACTTGCAAAGGGTATATTAATTTTACAAGTATTATTGTCTAACGCCATATATTGTTGATCAGGGCGATGAGCTGAGCCAACTAAGCTTTTTCCGTCCGGTCTTTTCTTTGCACTACGCTTTCATGTCTGCAGAAAATGTGTCTTAGTGAGCAAAACTTTATAATTTTCATTGTTACTTTCTTATACCCTACCACTATTAGTATTATTGGTAGACGGATTTAAAAACTAAGTTAACAACGGATGGCTTTATCTTAGAGCTGACAGAAGGTTCGGAACATAAGTCTTAATGCAAGACCATATGTTTTTGTCAATTCACATAAATTCTGACAAGTGTATTAAAACTTCGGCACACTCGAAGTTAGCTTTGCCTTCTCGATTTTTTATTTTGTGAATGAAAACGTGAGCCATTTGAGGCATTTGAGCAAATATTAGTTTACGAAATGTTTTGTTTAATTAGTGCTTAAATGCTTGGAGAGCTTTTTACGCTGGCTTAGACTTAGCTCAAGTAAATGTAAATTTTCACGCATTAACAGCGAGATGTGTTTCAGAACTTCGCTCAAGGCAAACTCTGAGCTGAGTTTCTTCGTCTGTTTGTTATATAAATTGAATGGTTTAATAAATAGTTTAGAAAAGCAACAAAATCATGCGGCATATTACTAAAGAGCAGTGGAAACCGGTTCGAATTTCCAGTTTATATAATATTTCAAAAACTTAATATATTTTGGGTAGCTGAACTTGCAAACTGAGTCAAAGGCTAATCAACTTTCAGATTGAAAGCCATTCAATAAACAATTTCAATTATGATAATCAACAAAACTGATATGACACTTCTGTGGCAAAACAAATGTTCAAGAGCTCATTGAACTGTCCCAGCCATGGAGATCCATGTAGCAGCATGTGGCGCCAATTGAGCAATTAAAAACGTAAGCAAATTAAAGGCGTCACCAATTTGTCCGAAAACTGCTAAAGAAATATTTTGAAATCGGTCCTCGTCATTGATTTGTTTTGGCTAAGCCGCTAACAATGGGCAAACAAACATTTTTAATGGTCTTTGTTCTGCACACTCAAACGCCAGTATTGTGATTTGCAAAACAGATTCGTAAAAACTGAAATTTAATAGTGCGCGTGTGCGTTTTTGATTAATGATTGCTTTTATGTATGTTTCGCATTTCATTTAGTTGGGTGTTTCAACGCCATTTCCAACAATAACACACATTTAATTAAATCGATTTGAATGATCGTATAAAACTGAAGGATTTCACAGTTTCCCATGGCCAATCAATTAGATGGATATAAATGGGCGTCTGTAGTCAACTTTAACAATATTTTAATTAAAAATGATGGTGGATGCTTAAAATTAGAGTTTATATGATTATGGTGATATTTACTACTTTTAAAATCATATCGAAGTACTCAATCTCTAACGAGTGCCAATACTTCGCTTTAATCAAAAATGTCAATGAATTCTTGAGAAGGCGGCATTAATGCAAATGCAAAATTTCTTGAGTCGAGAACAAAATAGATTTGAATTGCAAAACCATTCAAATATCCATTGGGCAAATAGGAATTTTTCTTACACAAATCTGTCATAAAATTCTCAACTTAAATTGCTAGTACGTACCTCCTGGACCTTCTGTGAAAATACGATTACTGGAACTTTATTTGATTCAATAAGAAAATTCACAAAAGGTGTTCGCGCTCACAGTCGTGTACGTCTCAAGACATCGAATTCCCTCAATAAAAAGTTGATTATTTTGAGCATAGTTTTTACAAATTACGATTAAACTCTACCAAAAGAACCTAAGTAGAATTTAGGGAGCTAGAATATATTTCCAATATATGGAAGTACATATGTGTGAATCGATGCACGTCGCTCATTAGAAACTTTGTAGCAGTCTACCACCTTTCGAAATGGCAAAGCTTTTAACATATTCTTTATTGCACAGAAATTGATTGCCGTTTGAATATATCAATGTGAATACTTTTTCTGATATTAGGCCAATATTTTATTTAAGACAATGATTTTATATGCATAAATTGATCTTTTCTCTTGAAGAAACTTTGGCTTAGCAACCAGTTTCTATTAAATTTCTATAATTTTTTACTATGAGCTCCTTATGAGTGTTATCCAATGACTCGAACATTTGAGGCACAATAGTTTTACCAGCAATGTTCAGTGCCAAGTTCATGTCTGCGGTCGAAACGTTTTGCTGCGGCATCAATCAAAGGTTTTACCTGCTAATAATGTAATTAAGTATGTAGATACGGCGACAAGAGAAGCAGCAACTGCGACAACACTGAACAAGGGTAGCTGGTGATAATCAGTAAATGATAAATGAAAATGAAACGAAACATAAAGCATTACTATGAAAATTAACTCGCGCTAAATGAGGCAGAGTTTTTAACGTCTACGGGCTGCAGGCGAGGCGGCGATCCTCGTAACGTTCCAGTCGAGTCAAGGTGAAGTCAACGCCTGGGCCCGATATGCAGTTAAGCACTTGTTAACATATTGTCGGCATTTGGCTCTGGCTGAAGCTGGGTCGGTCCCCTGCAGCAAGTTCGTCGCTTAAGTCTTTCGCTTCGTACGCTGAAAAGTTATTGCAAGCTGTTGACGTTTCGTTGTCAACATTATCTCCATCTCGAGCTGTTGTGGTTGCTGTTGCTGTTTTTGTTGCAGTTGCTGGTGTTTTATTGTTCAGCCTGGAATATGTTAATGTGGTTTTGGCGGAAACTGATCGACAGCTTTATGTGCAATTTGTCAGCGAAGGTAGTTCACAATTTCGGAATCGATCCGAACAGTAGTCTCGCATGATTGATGCCCTCTGACTTAAACATACAGCTCTGGGCATGGACTATGTGTGGCTGTGATTTGCCTACCGGTTTCAATATTGATATAAATGTAGCATAATTTGACAGCTGGAGCTGGGTTTTGATCTCGCCATCGCTCACTGCTATTTTTAGTCAACGTCTGCTCACCTTGAACACAAATTAAGCTTAAGCCAGAGCTGCTTAGCACTTTGTGTTTTGGGCAACTGTATTGACATCCAGACCCACATACTGCAAATTTATTTACCCTCTGCTCGTCCGACGCGTCAAGTTGTCTGACACTGACAGACACGTCCCGGTACTTGACCGGCCAGCGAGATGCCATGGTCAAGCCGGAGCTAAATTCGGCAGTCCTATCCGCCTGGCTTAAATGTTCTCACGTCGCGACGCGCAATCAGCGCCCATCGGCTCAGCCATTATTATAATTATTAAAAATTATTAAGCACGCGTAATTATTTAAATGAAATGGGGGCCGATCCAGGTCCCAGCAAGGACCAACGTGGCCTGTTTTCGACCGACTTTTCGCAACTCGTACGCAAGCTTCACTTGCGCATGCTGTGAGCCCGAGCAATTAACACCCTGCGGGCATGGATCCAGCAATCGTTCGTTCTCCGATTCTGCTGCTGACACACTTCAAACACGAAACACAGAGCCATGAGTCAGGCGCCGGCTCAAACGCCACCGTAATACCACAATAAAGATTGGCTAATGGCAAACCGTTGCCATTTTAATTGACGCCTTTTGAACAGCACGCGCCGCCTTGATTTTGAATTTTATTGATTCTTTTTCTTAAGTTGTCGACTTTTTTGGCGGGTTTCTATTCTATTTTAATAGCGGGTCATTATCTTAAAACCGGTTCGAGCTTGCCTTAAAGAAAGTGACATAAATGTCTGGCGGCTGGAGTCGCCTCAACCGGCTGGTTACATAAAGCCAATCGCACACAATTTGGAGCACACGTAAATCTCGCATATTAGGCATTAAGTAAAGTAAATACTTGGCTAAAACAAAAGCTGCAAATGTAAATTCCCATTAAAAAATCAAACCGTCTGGAATGAAGCTTCAGCAAATATTAACACAAAAACCGGCTCCCCCGAGAGACATTCGAGGCACAGCATAAAAGCCAAGCTTAGCTCTACGTCAAAGGAGAAACACTGGCATAAAGAAATCTCTGAATTTAAAACGTTTTATAAAACAGAAATAGAAATGATAGCATGCCCCCGCCTCCCAGGCTTATGCATATTCTAAGTCGCTTGGACAAATTATATTTTATGCTAATTTCGACCCAATCATTTCAGCTACGGGCATCTCAGCGGAGGAGAAATCAATCATCTTGCAGGAACACAATCGTCTCAGGCAGATTGTGGCCACCGGACGCTATCCAGGTCAGCCAGGAGCCGAGAATATGCGCGAAATAGTCTGGGATGACGAGCTGGCGGCACGTGCCCAGCAATGGGCTGATAATTGCCAGTTCCGACACGATCCGCATCGTACAATAAGTAAGTTGTTTGGTTGCAAGTGTAACCACTGAGGAGGAGTGAAAAAATATCCCAGAGCCAGCTATCCCGCTTAAGAATCCCCCCCTACGACATTACAGTGGCATGACACGCGGTTCTTTTTGGTTTGTGGTTTGCATGAATATGAACTGGTATTGGGGTGAACAAATTTATAATCAGAGTGAAAATATTCGAATAAAATAGAGAAAAGATAACTTTTAACTGTCGGCAGTTTCCATATTTTAGATAGTCTTATGTTTTCGAAAAACATAGCAGAAAGCCTGCCAGAGGAGGTTAATTCTGAGAAGACTAGAAAGCATAGTTCCTCCACTGATTGAAGTTGGACGGTTTCCTGAAATAGTATGATTGCCGTAATTAAGTACTGGACGTTTAAGAGAGTTGTTGAGGTCTTCGATTTGTAGGGACTGTAAGACTTTGTACTTTGTGTGGGCCCCAAACTGGGTTTCGGATGATGGTGAATACTTAAAACACTGAAGCTGCATGACACGTTTGTCGTTAAAAGGTGATGCACAAGCATTTTAAGAGCTCTTTCGAAAGTGAATATGATAGAGAAGACTAAAGACGCTGAATTGTTCACCCTTGTACGCTTAGTTTTTAATCTTTAATTATCCTCCCTCATTTTCTGCCTGCACGCTTTGTTTTTAAAACACTAAAACTAACCCAGCATGCCACAACACCCGCATCACCGACATCCACATTTGCTAGTTATCAAGTCCCACGGACGCTATGTTAACCACCTACTCATTATTTTCCTGTCAGATCGCTTTACCATGGGTCAAAATCTGGCCATCATTTGGAGCACTGCCCCACTGGATGCCGATGATGGCGACTTTCCCTCACGCATCCAAAGCTGGTTCAATGAAGTGCAAAAGTATTCATTTGGCGATGCCTGGTCTCCCAAGACGGGTCACTACTCACAGCTGGTATGGGGCGAGACGAGTTTGGTGGGCTGCGGCTTTGCCGAGTACAAGGATGTCAGCAAATACAACAAGCTCTACGTGTGCAATTATGGGCCCGGGTAAGCTGCAATGTGACGCTCTGTGCAATTCATTTACTAAGCAATGCATTTTTCCCCAATAGCGGCAACGTCGTCGGCTACAATCCCTATGAGGCGGGCAAGCCCTCCTGTTCCACCTATGGCATGTCGCCGTCATCGCGGTATCAGGGTCTTTGTGCGGCACCAGGCGCCTCGCCACCCATCAGCAATAGTGTCTATGGCGGCAATACCATTGAAACGTATGAGTACAGCTACAACTCAGCTCCAGTCAGCAACACCAAGCAGAAAAATAATAACAACAAGCCGACTAACAACATTAACAAGAGCCCGCAAAACAACAACATTAACTACAACAGAAACTACAATAATCCCACCCATCCATCTGCACACTCCTCCCCCCAGTACACCCCACAGGCAGCAGCGCCCGCGTCGTCGACGTCCGGCGGTAGCTCGTTTGGCTCCGCCTCGCGTGGCGGGAGCCACGCCTACACAACGGAGAGGAACCAACCGTCGCAGTCCGGAAAGTACCATCACAAACTTGAGGCTTATCGCCCCAGCGCAGCGGAGTTCGAGAAATCAGTACGCAAGCATACAATTCTACGCACCTTCATAGAGCAGAGCCAGGCTCAAAGTCTCCAGCAGCAGCAGCCGGAGGCGGTGGTAGAGCAGCAGCCAGCGGATAATCCTCAAACGTCCAGCACCCGCAAGCCAAGCCGTGGCTGGAGCCTGTCTACGTGGCGCGGTTAGAAAGCCTCAATAGCCCGTGCTAAAAAGCCCACCACAAATGCCGCTCAATGTATTAGGCCAGCGCCCGCAGTAATAGCTACTATGTAGTGCCATCAAAATCCAAACATCATCGACTCTGACTCTAACAACACCCAACACCAACCTCACCCTAGATCTTAGCAAATTGTAGGCTCATATTCCAACAATCCAATTGCCATATGACATACCATAATGTTTAGTGTTGTAATATTTTCTAAATGAGTAAATTATTTATATTGAAGTCAACAAAGCTGTCTACGAATTTCTGCCAGTTTCAACTGTTTTAAGATCATTAAAGAACACCCATTACCCCGTTATGCCACTAACGAATATTTGTATCAAATGTTTCGCATTCAGTCAATCAATTAGTCGGCATGTCAACATCCATCAGCTAGTTGTAGTGTAGTGCTCAAGTGAATAAAACAGTAAGATGAATAACTTGTACATATTATGGCTTTTCTTTGGATTGAACAAACAACAACAACGAAAGCGTGGCCTCTAAACTACTTTGATAAACTCGATACTTTAGCATTGTTAAGTTAACAGAGCTTGCTATTAATGCAGAACCAAAATACTTAAACTTTATGTGGGCAGCTTCAACAGCCGAGTCGATCCATTCTGTCCGCTAGTTGGTAAGAAAACCTAGATACCAGAGTCACGGTTGTAAGTTTGTATTTGTACTGACTCACTCTTGCGAGCGAACTTGCTTTTATTTCGAATTTCTTCCTTAACTCTACTGTTAACTAACGATGTATGTGTAAAGACCCATACGTGTATATAAATGACCTGCATTGTTCTGAAGGGTAGATTTCCACACAATGCATGTCAAGTGGTTCTCACCGGATGACTTCTTCAAGTGATGTCTCGGCTATAATGATCCTTGTCACTGTCGCTATTAATATTTATTGTTTTAACCAGGGAATCAAACCGTAGCCCTGTACCGGAACCCGAACCGATTTTTATACTCTGTACCGAAGGTACATAGAGTATATTAAGTTTGTGCAAAAGTATGTAACAGGGAGAAGGAATCATTTCCGACCCTATAAAGTATATATATTCTTGATCAGCATCAACAGCCGAGTCGATATAGCCATGTCCGTCTGTCTGTCTGTCCGTCGGTATGAACGAAAAGATCTCAGAGATGGTAAGAGATAGAGGTTTGACATGTATGGGACATATATTTCTTATACTTGCAGGCAGATCAAGTTTATTTTCAATTTTTGCCACGCCCCCTCGCGCCCCCGCAATTTGGAAAAAACGTCATATCTCCTACAGTTTTGATGATAGATGGTTCATACTTTCGAGAGATATCTAGTACTCAAAACTATTTATCGATTTGCTGAAGGAATGATAAAGATCGGATGAACGATACTCAAGTTATGAGCAAAAAACGGTCAGTTAACACCCCCCACCCACCCCACCCATAACCTAAGCATTGCGTTCAGCAGAAGCCATCTTAGTGTGAGAGAGAGAGAGAGAGAGAGTGAGAGAGAGATATAGAGAGCGCACTGCGTTGTGCGTTGTGTGTTAACTGGCCGTTTGACTCGTGACCAAATGCGAGCTGCGACATTAAGGGTGCAGAGTATGTTATAGTCGGGCTTGACCGACTTTCTTTCTTGTTTTTTATGTTTTGTTTACCGGTATCCGAGAACCGATATTCTTGAACCGAAAAGAACCTAAACATTGTACCAATAAAGTTTCGGTTCTGAGTGCAACAACTAGACTGCAAAGCTGGCTCTTAGCTTTAGGGGATTTTTTCGAAATTTGGTTAAATAGAAAGCTTTAAAAAAAGTCTAGCTTAGCAAAACTTTTGTATTGTCAAAAAGAAAAACGCGAGATCAGTCGGTTTAAAAATCTTGCATCCTATTTTCTTAGACCCACACTACAATATCATGATTGAGGTTGAACAGAAAAGTACTTGTGTTATCAATTTCTGTTCAAGTGTAACTTAATGAGGAAAGCACCTTTAACACAAATACTTTTATTTTTATGTAAAGAAACAGGACTATCCATATAGTTCAGTATTTTCACAAAACAATTCAATAGGCTAATCACACTGAGCGATGTGTGTAACATTCCATATCATAAGTCATAAATTTGTCATCTTTGTAGCTTGGTCCTATTAGACAACGACATACAAAATTGGACAAAACAAAAATTTGAAAATGGCGTTGCAAATAGTTGTTAAGCATTTTAAGTCATGATGTGGGACGCTAGATGTGCTCAGTGTGATTAGCCTATAATGGCATCAATCATTATCAATTTTCCTGAGCCGTTAACATTTACAACATAAAGAAGAAGTATTTAAATGGTGTTCAGAAAACTCGACAAATTGTCCACAATTGCATGTATGCCATTGAGAAGGACAAGTAAGCATTGAACTTTTTTTCCGGTGTGCAATTTTTATGTCTTCGCTAAGCAATCTGATGGACACAAAACCAATGACCGATCTTTCTTTATATATTATCGGTCCATACCGGTATAACGAAATAAAACCAATACGGAACCGAATACCAAAATAATGTTAGAACCAAAATAGAACCTTTTACTGAAACTTGAGTTTCGGTACGTACCAGAACCGGAACCGAAATACGATTCGGTATGATTCCTTGACTTAATGCGACAGCCAAACATCCAGTTTGAGTCTTCCTCTTCCATAAGAACCATAGACTCTAATCAAATGTCTAAGTAGGCGCTCCAGTTCCGTTGTCTTGTCCAAAGTGAACCCATTTGGTGTTGGTTTAAATGAAATAGATATCCTTGCCTGCAAAATGGAAAAGAAGATTCGGAAATAAATGACCCTAAGGGCACCATTGGGCTTGGAACGTTCATTTTTCATCATCTTCTTGTTGACTTGCTTGTTGGTCAAGCTCGTAGTCCGGCGTTCCGTACCGTTCCTTCCAGCATGTTATTAGGCGCTTTCTTTTTGCTGTCAGTCAGGATATTGTTGTCGGAATATTCTTCCAATTGGGAGTCCAATTACGAATCTTCCGCCTTACCACAATACTCCACATTAGCAAGCTACTCCAGTTAAAAAGAACTGCTTACGTGCATCGCCTTTAAGTGCTTGGCATCTTCCATGTTATTGATTTTCTTCTTTTTGGGCTTGGAAGGTTTGTCCATCTTTCTGGTCGTTTGTGGTATTATTTGAGTTTCACCCTGTTGAGCTCCCACTACTCTTTTGCTGCTTTCATCTTCTTTGTCTACGTTCTCCACCTGTTGACTGCCAGCTCTTCACGGGCATCTTCCGCTCGCTGATCTTTTTTATTCACCCGCCTCTGGGTGCTTCCTGGTTCCAGATTTGGCTTAGTGACTTTCAGCTGTTCAGTGAATCTGTTACAGGATCCTTCATTTCTCTTGCATATACGATCTTATGCTGTTGTATAGTAAGAAGGTTCTATAACACAGTGCCACAAAATTCAACTTTTTTTAATGCCTGGGAACGGCACCAATAAATTGTGAAACTAGAGCCATCAGGGTGCAACACCTCATACTCAGTTTTTCTTGAGCACGTCAAGTGCGCGTTTAACGTGCACATTTATACTAGTAACACACAGCTACAACATCTGTTGCTGGTTAAAACAAGAAAGAAAGTCGGTCAAGCCCGACTATAACATACTCTGTACCCTTACACTCGCATTTGCTCAGGAGTCAAACGGCCAGTTAACATCCCGCGCACAACGCGGTGCGCTCTCTAAGTTTCTCTCTCTCTCTCTCTCTTTCTCTCTCGCACTAAGATTGCCTGTGTTGAATGGTTAGGGTGTGTTTCTGTGGTTGTTTGTTGTTGTTGTTTTTTGCCCATAATTTGAGTATCGTTCATCCGATCTTTATCATTCCTTCAGCAAATCGATTAATAATTTTGTTTACAAGGTATGAAGGAACGAACGATCTATCTTCAAAACTGTAGGAGATATGACGTTTTTTCCAAATTGCGGGGGCGGGAGGGGGCGTGGCAAAAATTGAAAATAAACTTGATCTGCCTGCAAGTATAAGAAATATATGCCCCATACATGTCAAACCTCTATCTGTTACCATCTCTGAGATCTCTTCATTCATACGGACGGACGGACGGACGGACGGACGGACGGACGGACGGACATGGCTATATCGACTCGGCTGTTGATGCTGATCAAGAATATATATACTTTATAGGGTCGGAAATGATTCCTTCTCCCTGTTACATACTTTTGCACAAACTTAATATACTCTATGTACCTTCGGTACAGAGTATAAAAAAGGAGCTCGAAATGCGCTGATAAGATATTAATGGGTATTATAAATGCACGACTTACTTCCTGGAGAGACGAAAATTAAATTTTAAATGAATTTCAAGCTTGGTTTCGGAAGAATTGTTCCAGTGTAGACCACGTAAACAATCTAGCGTCTACAGTCCATCTTAAAATTGACGAAAAGAAAAAAGTATATTGCTTCTTCGCGGACTTTAAAGCAGTATTTGACCGAGTTCATAGACAAATACTGCACGACATATTCCAAACTATGGGCACATCAATCAAAATTACGAACTTTCTCGAAAAAATACATACAAATACGGAAAGCATTGTGTGGACTAAGAATGAAATTTCTGTGGAATTCCAAACTTATAGTGCAGTAAAGCAAGGCTGTCTACTCTGTAACGAACCTATTATTTCTGATGGCTTGCGCTCAGGGCAGTCGTGGCTCGCTCCAACAAATTTATTTTGGGGAGTTGGTGCTGGAAATGACAAAAAGGGTTTGGGATTCGGTTTTCTTGCCTGTTTATTGGCCTTAAATGCTAAAGGTTACAATGGCTTCCCTTACTGGGCTTACTGCTAGATGTACTTATGTTCTATCGCTAGCGCTAGGTGGCTTAAGTCGAGACCTAAGTTACTCCTTTCACTTCTCTGTTTTATGTCTCAGACAACGCTGGCACCACGATTCGCCCGGACTCTCCATGGTCCGCCAGTGGAAATTCTCACTGGCACTCTCGTGTGCTTCTGCTGGAGTGAGCGTGATCGCTCGTCTTGTTTTCCGCTGCTGCTTCCTTCTTCAGTCATTCCTACGGTTTTTTTTTCAGCTTTACGCTCTGCTGAGCGCTCCAACTGTACTTTGTATCCTCCTCTGCGTCTTGCCCCTCAGCTCCTGCAGACCAATTCGCCGCACCACTTTAACTCTCGGCAGCCCATCCTTTGGCCACCGTTGACTACAATATGTGTACTATAGTCTACATACTACAACTATATATATAAACTTAAGTTTAACAACGCTGAGCTGTGAGGCTTTAAAAATAAAGTCCTCACAACTCTCCCCTCTGCTGTTTACGTTATATCTTAATAATCGAAATGATCAATTGGAAGGACGACTCTATATCGGGGAAATTAACGTACACTAAGAAAAAACTAGAACGAATAATTTTAGTACGAACGCTCTTGAAAAACGAGAGCGTAAGTTAAAGTCGGCTCTAACCGACTTCGATATACCCGTTACTCATGGAAAGAAATGTTTAATAGCCATCCTGTGTGCCTGAGGTGAGATAGCCGAAAAGTATGCAGCATTTTCTTAACTCGGCTATTCATAGTCCGATCTTGATGAAAATTTCAGGGCTTATAGATATTGCGAATATAAAGGTTCGCTTTAAATTTGCTCGATCTATCGATATCTTAAAAATTATGGGAGTTATTTATATATTATATATTATATATATTTATATATTTTATTGTGGGGGCAGGGGCGAATATTTGAAATAAACTCGATCTGCGTGCAGACAATAGCCTACATTTCAAATTTGGTTGCTCTAGCTCTTCTAGTCTCTGAGATCTAGGTGTTCGTACAGACGTACGGTCAGACGGACATGGCTATATCGACTCGGCTGTTGATGCTGATCAAGAATCTATATATTTTATATGGTCGGAAATGATTTCTTCTCAGGCAGAACATAAATAAATTTGCACGACTTTAGTATACCCTTTTACTCTACGAGTAACGGGAATAAAAAAGTAGCTCTCTCGAAATCCATCACAGCTTACAAAAAAGTAGATGGAGGTTGATGCTGATTATTGGGGGTGTGGGTAGGTTGCGTCGGTCTCTGAGTGTAAGACTTACTGCTACACGCTGATGACATTGTCATTTTATCTGACGATATTTATGTTCTGCAGACAACGATTATAAGTTTGGCGATATATTGTGATTTATGGGGAATGGTTCCGGCTGGGCTCAGGGCAATTTGGGTAGTTGTTTGGAGCTACATATTTCAAACATATGCGCTACATGAATAAAAGTCGTAGACAGATGAGGTATATAAAAAGGAAGATAAACCAATAAACTCTAACCTTGGGATGCCTACATAAATGATGAATGAGAACTAAGATGGAGATGCTCTTCTGTCTTTACCCTCTCTACCTGTTAAGGTGGACAATGCTGTTTGGCCATACCCTTTTACTTGATATTTAAAGAGAGAATTGTTTTATTTAAATTTGGTATACTTCATTCGATTTAATTAACTTCAAGAAACTTAAATATATTATTAATTTTCGCTTAAATTTACATTAGCAAGTACAACTAATAGATTATTTATGGACTTATATGAAAAAGATTAAATAAAAGAAAATAATTATTCTAGAATTCTATACCAAAAGTATTTGACTTCATATTTAACTCTTATTAATTACACTAGTTTACAAAATAAAAAGAAATTAAATGACCCATTTCCACTCAAACTATTTTTATACTCTGTACCGAAGGTACACAGAGTATATTAAGTTTGTGCAAAAGTATGTAACAGGGAGAAGGAATCGTTTCCGACCCTATAAAGTATATATATTCTTGATCAGCATCAACAGCCGATTCGATATAGCCATGTCCGTCTGTCCGTCCGTCCGTCCGTCCGTCCGTCCGTCTGTCCGTCCGTATGAACGAAGAGATCTCAGAGATGGTAAGAGATAGAGGTTTGACATGTATGGGGCATATATTTCTTATACTTGCAGGCAGATCAAGTTTATTTTCAATTTTTGCCACGCCCCCTCCCGCCCCCGCAATTTGGAAAAAACGTCATATCTCCTACAGTTTTGAAGATAGATCGTTCGTACTTTCTAGAGATACCTTGTAAACAAAATTATTTATCGATTTTCTGAAGGAATGATAAAGATCGGATGAACGATACTCAAGTTATGAGCAAAAAACGGCCAGTAAACACCCACCACCCCCCACCCATCACCACAGCATTCTATTGAACGGAAATCCTAGTGAGAGAGAGAGAAAGAGAGAGAGAGAGTGAAACTTAGAGATGAGCGAGTATAACTCGTGAGCAAATGCGAGCTGCGACGTTAAGGGTACAGAGTATGTTATAGTCGGGCTTGACCGACTTTCTTTCTTGTTAAGTATAGTTTGGATTGGTGATCTCAAAAACCGATTTCAAACAATTTTACATGGCAACGTTTTTTAAATATGAAGTTTTTTAATTTTTTCGAAAGGTAATTAAATTTTCATTAATTGCGTAGAACATGTCAACCGCAGCCAAAAATTTTAAAGTGCTGAAAAACACTATGTTTTATCTAATTTTCATGGGGAAACAGTCAAATTGCATTAATGAAAGCCAATCTAACATTTATACATAGCCCATTTCGAAATATTCAGATTTAAAAATTGCGCTAGCGCAATTTTTCTAATTTGGACATTAATTTTCCACCTTTTTTTCATAAAAGTGACCTAAGATTTCTTTTACTTTTGCTATCTAAAACGTTTCTGAGGGTACAAATGGTCAGAAAAGAATGCACAAGAAACCATGAGAAACCATGTGATTGCAATAAACTTTAAGTTTTTTCTTCGCATTATAACACAGTGGAACGGTTTTTCGATCCATGTTACCATCTCTTAAGGACACATTTTACTGGTCAGCATCTCACTATATTTAAAATCTTACAAAACTCTATCGAGTGGTTTTCCATTAATTCCATTTTCTAAGTTAGACCTCTATGGGCGGGGTACTAACCGCTTGTCCATTGGAGGCGGGAATTTAGTATAACAATTGTGGTTCACCTTCATCTTTGGTGAATATTCCAAAATTTTAGCTCTCACCTTTTTTTAACCAGCAACAGATGTTGTAGCTGTGTGTTACTAGTATAAATGTGCCCATTAAACGCGAACTTGGCGTGATCAAGAAAAACTGGGTATGAGGTGTTGCTCCCTGATGCCTCTAGTTTCATAATTTATTGGTCCCGTTCCATTCATTAAAAAAATGATGAATTTTGTGGCACTGTGTAATGGAAACATCATAAAAAGTTTGATAGAACAAAATGTTGTATGCGACTTGTTGCGTGCGACAGCGATTAAAATGAAATAAAAAATAAACTACTAAATTTTTGAATCAAATAAAACACATTTTTAAGATACATCAATGCATAAAATTTTAAAATTAGTCGCATTAAAATATTGCTCAGGTTTCGCTGAAATAAGTGTTTGAACTGTTCGCCTTGAAAGCGACTTCTGTTTTTGTCGCATACGAATGCATTGGTTTTTTGTAATTATCTTGAAAAGGAACAATTGCCCAAAATCAACTTTAGCACCAATTATAGTGCTTATCAAGAGCTATAAGTTTCGCCTTATGTCAAAATAAATTAATGTTTTGGCATATGGGCATTTCCACAGAAAAGTCCACCGAGACCAACAAATGAAAAGTACTTAAAAACACTATTTTTTATCATATTTTCATGAGGAAATAATCAAAATGAACTAAGATGAGCCAATTTTAAATATATTCATAACCCATTTCGACATTTTTGAATGTAAAGTCGCGCTAGTGCCATTTTTCTCATTTGTATACGTTTTGTTGTCATAAAAATGCATTTAGATTGCATTAATTTTTGGTCTCTAAACTATTTCAAAGGCTGTTTTGCTAGAGGTCGAATTTTTTTATATTTCCAATTTGCTGTGTATCCAAATGGAATAAAAATCACTAAAAATCAAGATTTTCGGTTGAAGTTTGGTTGTGGCCACCTCCGCTGGTTCTAATATGCGTACAATTTCGCGAACTGAGTCCCACACTTCCCGGTGCAGAAGAAAATCATCATCTGCAGTCGCAAAACTAGAGCAAATGTTAAAAATGTCTTTCGCCAGCAAATACTTTAGCATCCCATAGGTTGAGCTCCAACTCGTGATCAAAGCTACGATGCGCTCTGCATAGATCAAACGAGAGCGTAAGTTAAAGTCGGCTCTAACCGACTTCGATATACCCGTTACTCTCTCTCTCTCTCTCTCTCTCTCTCACTAAGATTGCTGCTGAACGCAATGCTTAGGTTATGGGTGGGGTGGGTGGTGGGTGTTAACTGACCGTTTTTTGCTCATAACTTGAGTATCGTTCATCCGATCTTTATCATTCCTTCAGCAAATCGATAAATAATTTTGAGTACTAGATATCTCTAGAAAGTACGAACCATCTATCATCAAAACTGTAGGAGATATGACGTTTTTTCCGAATTGCGGGGGCGTGAGGGGGCGTGGCAAAAATTGAAAATAAACTTGATCTGCGTGCAGACAATAGGAGTCTACATTTCAAATTTGGTTGCTCTAGCTCTTCTAGTCTCTGAGATCTAGGTGTTCATACAGACAGACGGACGGACGGACAGACGGACAGACGGACATGGCTATATCGAATCGGCTGTTGATGCTGATCAAGAATATATATACTTTATATGGTCGGAAATGATTCCTTCTGGCTGTTACATACATTTGCACGACTTTAGTATACCCTTTTACTCTACGAGTAACGGGTATAAAAACCGAAACTGTACCGGTACCAACGTTTCGGTTTCGTTCCGGTGCCATCGGTTCCATTAATAACGGTAAACGGTTTTCGGTTCTCAAAAAAAAATTTGTATCGGTTCCGGTTGCGGTTCCGGTACTTGATTTGAAACGGTTTATTTCGGTTAACGGTTCCGGTACCGGTTCCGGTATTAAGCCCTGACTATAAGTTTCTGCTTTATATTATAACAAAAACAACATTAATATAATGAGGAAATTTAAGTAACATAACGTCAGGTAACGTCACGTGAGATACTTATGCAAATAAAAAAAAATTGGGCAAATATTTTTGAATAGGATAATCTGGAAAATAAACTTGTATTATTTCAAATCATACTAAAAAAAATTTGTTCACAAAAAGCTGTGCCCAACTCGCAGAGTTTTTTCATTTTTCTAAAACAAGTGAAAACCCACTTCCGTTTTATGTAACGTCACGCCAGCATATATGTTTGCTTATATCTTTAACTTCTTATGATCGATTGTTTCTTGCTGATTATAGTGCTACTTAATTCCTTCCCAAATATAGAACAACCTTTTTAAAAACCCAATATTTTCATATTGTTTAAAAACATCTTTTTAAAACGTAACGTCACGTCAGTCTGGAAATGCCCATATGTTTTTCTTCACTTTGAATGCGTGCGAACGTCGCATTCGACATACATATGTTATAGACAGAGTAAGCAAGTTCTATTGAAGTTTGTACTCATCCGAAGTGCACCTAGCACGCCTGTTGGCTTATCCGACCACACGAGTCGCCGTCTCTAACCTCACACTGGGTAAGTTAGTGAAAATACTATATGCCAGTGTTTCATGTGAGCATCTGTTTATAGCAAGTCTGCAAACCTCTAAAATTTTGCAGAGGGTTCGGTCCAGGGGCTCGAACCCGTTGTAAAGTCAAAAGTTCGGTTCGTGGACCGGTTCATGGAAACCCTGAACCCAAGGTTTTGGTTTCAACCTCGTTTCGCTTGAACATAAAAGAATAGTTTCGATTTATAAGTAGTTATTTTTATACCCTTGCAGAGGGTGTATTAAAATTGTTCAGACTTTTGTAACGCTTTGAAGGACGCATCTCCGACCACATAAAGTATATATATTCTTGATCAGCATGACGAGCTGAGTCGATTGAGCTTTGTCCGTCTGTCTGTCCGTCTGAGTGTTTCTACGCGAACTAGTGAAGTTATAAAGATATCGAGCTGAAATTTTGCACAGTCCTTTTCTGGCTGCACGCTGCTTATATGTCGGATGACTACTTCTTGTAGATGCCTTAGAAATGTTGTTTGAAAAATGGGTTTTTGTGAGAAAACTTTTTTGTTTAGCGTTCTTAATCTCGGTTATTATTAAAATTAAATGTTTTCAAAATGAACTGCGAAGTTTGATCGAAAGCGCGAACTTTGGAGCGAGCTTTTTCAAGTGTATTAAAGCTTCGGCACAGACGAAGGTAGCTTTCCTTTCTCGTTTTAAATAAGATTCTTTAGGATTCTTCTAGGAACTGTTCAACTATTTTTTTTTTTTTGGTTAGAAGTTAACAAAGTTTGAAATCTCGGGTCTAAGAACACTGCAGCCTATATTGGCACTGAGCTCATAATAAAAGAGCATTTATCGAGGCACTTAGATGGTAATAAACAATGTTTTGCAAAAGATTTTAGAACAATTGCTCGAAATGAAAACCAAGCGTAAAATCACTTGTGAGTAATTGTGAATCCTGCAGATTTAAAAAAGTTTTATAAATTAGCTGCAGAAAATTATATATTTTTTGGACAACTTTTCATTCTGATGTTTTTGGAGCTCATTTGAATGAATTGAAAAATATTTAAGAGTTACAAAAAGTTCGCACATTTTGTAGGTTGAGTTCCATCGCGTCACACAGTCTAGCACTGGTTTTTTTTTCATATTTTGTATATGCCTTAAATTTCATATAGTGCGATAATGGATACTCAAATTCGTGTGAGAACTCTACTAATGTCAAACTGAACTTCCTTGAAAAATCGGTAACTGCTAAATTTAGAGTGTGTGAAGCACAACAAACTGTAATTAGAGATTTTTCCAGGGAACCTATTGAGGTAACTTGGTCATCGTCCAAATCAAAAAATGCTTTTGATTCACTTGAGTAACCTTCATTAACATTACATTCTTCATAGTTGCATTCTTTTTTAGCACTGCAGTTATCATTTAAAAGTTCTCCTGCTGCAACCATATTCAATCTATTATCGACGGTGATAAGATAAATCTGACCTAGAGAAATAGTCAGATTACAAGAAATTTTCATGTTTCCCTTTGTGTGTCGTTGGAAAAACTACTTAATGTTGTGAACCGAACCTAGTTTTTCGAAAAAGTGGTCCGGTTCGGGTTCAGGTCCAGTTCGTCGGACCAAAAAAAAAACCCGAACCGAACCGGCTCTTAGTACTTCGGTTCCGGACCGGCTTGCAGCCTTGATCTGAACTAATCATAACCTTTTGTATATATCCGGATTTTTGGACCGCTTGATCTTGACCCGTCAATTTACCTGTTAACATTATAATCTAACTCATGCAAAAGTTTTGCAAATTTCGCATCCACAATTGCCATCTATTACATTTTAATGATTCCCAAAACTCATAAAATTTTGCAAATTTCGCGAAAAATCTAAACTCAAATAATTTTGAAAATTTTGCGATTTTTTTGGACAGTTCAGTCTTCATTTCCTATATTTACCCGTCTACTATTGCCGTCTATAAAGTCTTCATAATAATTTTAGTCATATGAAAAATTGGCAAATTTCGCGATTCTTTTAACCGTTCGATCTACACCTCCTACCCCTACACCCGTCTTCATTGCCATCCATAAAACCTTCATAATAATATTAATTTATTCGAAAATTTGGCAAATTTTGACCTGTTCAATCCATGCCTCTTATTTATCAACGCCTGTGCTTTCATAAATACTCAAATGAAAATTTGACAAATTTCGCGGTTTTTGGTTTAAGCCTCTTATACATGCGTCTTCAATTGCCATCTATCCAACTTTCATAGTTATCTTGGGCCCTTTGAAAATTTTGCAAATTTCGCGATTTGCTTGACCACTTGATCTACTCCTCCTATTTACACGCCGGAAGGACATTCTTTATGATAATCTAAACGCAAATGAGAATTTTTGAAATTTCTCGATTTTTTTGACCATTTGATCCACATCTCCTTTATTTACCCGTGTACTCTAGCCGTCCATAAAATCTTCATAAAAATCTAAAACTAATGAACAATTTAGAAATTTCCCAATATGTTAGAACTTTCAAGGTACACATTCATTTGCTCGGTCTACAACTTCCATTTAACCGTCTATATATTCTATCTATATATTCTGTATAATAAACTAAGATCAAGAATGAGAATTTTTGTAAATTTCGCCATCTTTATACATTTTTTATACAATTACATATTTTGCATATTTATTGCATATATTTTGCTTTTTTAGGCATATTTTGCATATGCAAAAATCCGATGTCTACTGATCACTGTAGTGTGTACCAAGCAGAGGTGGTAGCCATCCGGCTGTCACCTGCCTTAGCACACTCACGGCCAAACAAGGAAACGTATTTATATACTCAGATGGTCAAGCCGCCCTTAAAGCACTTGACTCGCATACCAGCAATGCTAAAACTCTTACGGAATGTCGCTTATCTCTGAATGAGATTGCACGACATTTCTTATATGGGTGCCTGGATATCGCAACATAGAAGGAAATGAGTCTGCGGACAAACTGGCCCGAATAGGTACCACCATCCAGCTCCTTTTAGAGAAGAGCACGATAGGAATACCTAAGCTTCACACAAAAGCTGAAACACTTCGTCGCGCCACGAATCGGTGGCTAACATTCGACCAAAAACGTACTAACACACTTTTACGTCACAGAAGAGACCACATATCACTTCTGATGGAACCCTCTTATTGGCAGACACGCAGCACGCCTAGGCGTCAGTTACAGTGTTGCCAAATCAGCTTTTTTCCCGTCATTTCTAGCTTTTTTTAAATCCGTATTGCGGGAAGCAGGAATTCTAGCTTTTTGAAAAATGATTTCAGCTTTTTTTCAGCTTTATTTTTATTTTGGAGTGATTTGCAAAACTTAAAACATAAGCAAATCGATACAACTATCGACAAACGATGACAAACGTCACCTCTGTCAGTCATTTATCGACCCTAATTGCCACATCTAACGTTCAGGAAACAGTCACCTCAAAGTGCTAGCCAAGTTTACAGATCGTTTGTCCAAAAGTTTTCAAACAAAAAGCCGTAAAGTTTGGCTGCAGAACCCAGTTGTTGCAAATGCACATCATTCTACGACCAAAAAAAAAACTAAGCATTGTTACCATTTTGGAAGTATTTTTCTTAGAAGATATTGGAAAATTACGATGAAACTAAAGCTTTGGAATAAAGTAATCGTTTCCAAAGAGTCTGGAGGTAATGAAAGACATTTTGAGTTAGCCTCGTTTTCGATTCAGATGTGGTTCTTGTCATGGTCGAATGATCAAGTTGAGCGTGTCTTCAGTCAGGTTAATATAGTAAAATCAAAACTCAAAATTCTAATGGTGGTGAGCACGCTCAACTCAATATTATGTATAAGATATTGGATATTAGTGAAACTGAAATCAAGAAATTAAATTAAAATTATAATATGTGTAGTATAGGTAGATACGGGTTACGTCGACATGCGAAGTGCTGCTTCGATTATAAGGTCCAACCTGGTTACCTCAAGCTAATAGGCACAACTGAGGACTACGGCAAGGATGCAGACGAGGAACTTCATCACTCTGTTGATATATAAATATATATATGATATATTATATATAGTTGCATAAATAATAAGAAACGACATGCGCTTTTTTCCAGCTTTTTTGTCGAAAAATACAGCTTTTTTTTCCTCTGCGTCCCGCCGAAAACGGATTTTTTTTGCCCGGCAAAAGTTGGCAACACTGGTCACTTACCATAACTTCTGCAGAAATTGCGGGTACGAAGAAAAGGAGGAGTCGGTACAACACCTTCTTTGCCATTGCCCCGCCTTGAGTAAAAGGAGACTCAGGACACTTGGTCAACCTCTGCTACTTAACCTCTCGTAGACATCCGGGCTAGAGATCCCAGCTCTTCTCAAATTCATTCTGTCCACACAATGTTCAGTAACAAGGAAATGAGTTTGTAAAAAAAAAATTGGCCCAAAAAGCACCTCCAGAGGAGGGCCAGAGCCAAGCTGCTCTCAATCTCTTGGCGTGTGTGCTTATAATTTTTCGCACAAGAGAATGGGACCTACAGTTTAACGCCGAATCCGAACCGCAATAGTTAGAGAATTTTTGCTTTTTTTATGGCTAGTTACTTCACAGCTGGCGCCAGTAGCTGGTAAAGGTTAACCGGGTATGTAAAAGCCCGCTCAGTTTAAAAAAGGGTTAATAGAGAATAACTATGGCATCGCAATGGGCCCAATGTGGCCTAAGTGGGAAGCGACTTGACGCTCTCAGACATCGCAATCTAACCTAATCTAGCACCAGCATTTTTCCATGCCCGAAAATTTTTTACATAAAATTTTCCACACGCGTGTAAAAAATTTAAAATTTTTTTTACGGGTCGCAGGACGAGTGTGTCACAAACGGGGGTGGCCAGGCACAAAGTCTTTGTGAGAGCCATAAAAATGTGCGATCGGTAAGTAAGGGATATGTTAAGTTTTTTGAGTTGATTGAAGGCTTATTGATTACTTTTGCAAGCCAAAATCAATTGTTATATCAACTGCAAGGATAAACTTTATTAATTATGGTTTGTTATTCATTATTATTTATTTGGGAGGTAAGCCAAACAAAATTGTATCTTCGAAGCAGATTAGAATATGCACTTTAAGCAAATTCTGCACCAAGAAAGGATCGAATCAAAAATAATTTTTCCTCCAAACAAACTTTTCTCCACTTCAAGTGCAGTTTGACTTGTGTGTAAAATTGCTTCAATTTTGACTGACTGATAAATAAGGCAGCGAAGACATAAACTGCCTGAAAGTAGGCAACATACAATTGTTAAGTTGCTTCAGTTTGACAACAACTGAAGCATTCAAGTTCATTGGGTGACGTAGATCTTTTATTGGACTGTTGTCATAAATCTAATCCAATTTCTGATCTTTGACTTGCTATCTCTAGATTATTGCAACAATTTGAAGTCTTCTGAAAACATTCTGGTATGCCACGAATATTCGGTATATTGATCTGGAGAAATTTACTCTAAGAGTGTTACTTAAGGTTATTTGTATATTAAGACCGGCTTTTGAATGGGCGCTGTTATATTTCCGTCACACATACTTTATCGCTGCTGTCGGGGGTCAGTGTTCTTGATCGTATGCAACACGTGCTGCGGAGAATGTATAAAAAGCAAGCTAAAGGCGAAAGCCCGCCCCATTTGTAATCGTCAACAAGTGAACAATGCTGCTACACATACTTCTCCTGATTGCATTAATAAGCCCTTGGGAAGGCCAAGGTCAGATACTGGTGCCGGGTCTTCGCTGGCGTCAGGTGCCCGTTCTAAACAACGGTCAGATAAAGGTAGTGGAACATCTGGAGTCAACAACCGTCACCCCAGAGTCGGTGCGACAACTGTGGAGCATGAGAGATCTCACACTGGTGGCTCCATTGCGCGGAAGTTCAGGCCAGAAACCGAGAAAAGAACACATAAATGAGACCTATTAGCGATTTTGTGCAAACTTTCCCAAAAGAATTCCAAGTATTAAAAATAAATTTAAAATATGAACATATATATAAAATATAATTTGATAATATATATATCTATACTTATAAATCTGAAGGCCCGACTGACAGACAGACTGACTGACTGACAGATAATCAAGCCCCAGCCAAAACGGCTTATCATAGAGATCTAAGATTTGGCTAAGAAAGAAAATTTGGAAAATTTGGCTCAGGAGAGGTGAAAAGCAAAAAAAAATGCGGGGGAATGAGAGCTAGAGCAAACGCAAACATCACACACAGAAATGTTGGATGTGTGTGTGTGTACAAAAAACCAAGCAGTTACAGATTTACATACATATATATGCATGAGCAAATTTTCACATGACACACACTCTTTTCTTTGGTTTTGATCTTGGTTAAACGAGACGGGACGGCAGTTTTATCATTAAATATTCTCTCTTCAAATTTCGGGAAAGACTTAGGGTTCTATACGTCCCCAATTATGGACAAGCAGTGCTGATGCTGCTGTGAAATGCTCAATCCTAATATATTTACTAGAAATGGGCGCGAAACGGAAATGTCGCTGGACCCGAAGTTCACAATGTAGTTGTGCGGGAGAGGTATATTTTCAGCATCCACTTGACAGGAAGGGATTAAGAAGATTAAGGAATTTCTGAGCGCTAGGAAATAAAGTTGGGTCCCTTAGGACGGGATGTGATAAAATTTAACATGTGTACAGGGGACGGCATTTACCACGCAAAATTTTTGTTTTTTTTTACCAGCTGTGAACTCGAAACTGTCTACAAGATAAGATGAAGCCAATCAAATTAATATCCAACAACACAATTTCTATAATTTCAAAAAAAATTTTGGACGCGGACGGCGTCGGGTGCAGCTACTAAAATATATATATGGGTGATTCCATGAAAAACCGCCCACTCAAATTTTTTTTTGGCCGAAATAATTTTACGAATTTTCAGCATTTTAACAAAATATGCTTAATTCGCGGAAAAATTAATTCATTATTTTCAACTGCTTGCTATCTAAAGTCATTGGTAAAAAAATATATAAAAAATCAGTAAATTTACATCCGATCCCAAACTTTCAAATTAATTACACTTAAAAATTGTTTAAGGTTTTTTTGGTTACCAAATCTTGGAAATAAGTAAACAAAAATTAGTTGCCGCGAAGGGAACGTTTTTTTATTTCTCAATTTCTCTCTCTTGGTCTTGTATCCAGGAGTTTACTGTATTAAGCTGTAAATGGGAAATCGAATAGTTCCAGAGCTATGGACTTTTTTCCCATTTATATGAATTTATTTTAAGTAACAATATAAGATTTAGTATGTTTTAATTTAAAGAAGGTAGTATTTTTGTGGTTGAATAGAGTGGTATGCGCAAGTATGCGTCCCTTGTAGAGTTATGCAGTTGGAAAACCGTGATTTTAAAAATGTTTACCATCGAGCGTCAACTGTTAGGCTCAACCAGTCGCAGTATAAGAGCCGAGACTTTAGCAGGCTGAGTTCTTATACTGCAACTGATCGCCCCTAACAATTGACACCCGATGGTAAAGCCAGCTAAGCGGTCGTTCCAAAAGCATCAACTATGTGTTTTTTTTTATTTTATTTTTATTTTTTAACAAAAAAAATCTACATACTATCCTGGGAGTTATTGCTGGTTTGAGGTCAATGTTTTTAACCTGCTTCATTATAAAATAAAACACGATTTTTGGTTAAAAACATTGACCTCAAACCAGCAATAACTCCCAGGATAGTATGTAGATTTATTTTGTTAAGCTTCAGTTGAAAAATTTTATATAGATAGTATATAGTTAAGTTAGTGTCCTATGTTTTGTATCCTGGGAGTTATTGCTGGTTTGAGGTCAATGTTTTTAACCTGCTTCATTATAAAATAAAACACGATTTTTGGTTAAAAACATTGACCTCGAGCCAGCAATAACCCCCAGTATACAAAACATAGGACACTAACCCAACTATATACTATCTATATAAAATTTTTCAACTGAAGCTTTACAGAAATCTGTAGGATGGTTGATAAGTTACGAGATGATTAATCTTGTTTTTAAGATTTCTAAGCGCATTTCAATGTTTTTCATATTCATATATCTTTTCATATATAACATTGCAAGAATCTCGAGAACGAGTTTTTCAATCTAAATTGGTTTTTTTCTCAGTGTACACTGCACGTTGTATGTATAATTTTTAGTGCACTCGCCCTTTTTCGTTTACTCTGTAACAAAAATGCACTGAGTATAAAAAGTTTGTGCAAATGTATGTTACAGCCAACAGAAAGTATATATATAGTATGCAGCTGACCCTTTAAAGGATATGCATTCTTGAGCAGCATTAACAGCTGAGTCGATACACTCATAAAAAAATTCCCAAAATCAGCCTGAAAATTCAAAATCCGCCCTAAGGCGATTCACCCTAAATTTTAGAAATATAATTCTTAATATGTATTATAAAAAGCCTTTCTAAAACATAGTTCAAGTTTTTCTTAACCAAAGGGCAAGAAACTTTGAATATAAGATAACAATTTTGAAAAATTCGAAATTGTTTTCTTAAACCTTAAAAAAATTTGTTGTTATAAACTAAAAAATTATTGGTTTTGAAATATCATTCAGCATGGTTTCAAAACGAATCTATCGTTGTAGAAGGGGGATGGTGGAATCTGGTTGGATATGAAATGTTATTTACGCTGATACGCTTGGCTCCACGACTTTCCGTCGGATCAGAAGTCATCTCTATACTACTAGCGTGATGTTCTGACGCTCGGGGCGGAAGTTGAGTTTTCCGCTCCCAACTTATGTATATATGATAAGTTGAGGCGAAAAATTCGACTATGTATCTACTAGTAGGTACCCGGAGTAGGTCGCTACGGTCCCCCCTTTAGTATTTTAAACACAAAACGAACAGGTGAAATCGTTATGATAATCTAACATCATTATAAAATTTAGCAAATGTCGCTAGTTGGAGGACTATATATTTGCCCGTGTTCATGATAATCTAAGCTTATAGCCTGATTCCACTGACACATATATGTTCATTTAAGCCAAATGTACATTTTTTTGACAAAGCCTCCTACACCCAAAAAAAAAAAATTGCCTAAAACCACCGAAAATTACCTTAAAATCATGGCGATTTGACCTCAAAATGGCGCCATAGACATGCCATCCTTACTTTAAGGATGCTTATGACCTTAAGCTTTTAGGGCTAGCTTTTTAACCTAGCTATAAGGCAAAAAAGTGCATAAATTTATGGATTTGTTTTCCCAAATGTGAGGTAAAATATTCCCCAGAAAGTTGACCATTTATTTCCACAAATAGAAGTTATAACATCCTAAACTTTAGGTCAATTTTGAGTTAAAACTGCGGCAAAATATTGCTTACCTTTTAGGTAATTACTTACCAATTGTAACGTCAATTATTCCTCAAAATTTGACAATTTATATCCGCAAAGCGAGGTTATTACATCCCTTAATTTAAGGTCAATTTAGGCTTTAAACCACAGCGCCAAATGCCTTGGTCTTAGGCAAAATACTGCCTTTATTTAAGGTAACTTCTTACTAAATGTGAGATCAATTTTTCCTTAAAAAATTGGCAATGTATATCCACAAAGCAAGCATGCCCAGCATATTTTGTAATTTCTTTATTATTAACCCTTAACTTTATACTTATTTTGGTTTTACATTAAATTTATATTAATAACTTAAACTAGTTTGGTTAAATTTCTTAAAATACTTTAGATTTTAAAAAGGTAATTTCATTAATACGGTTATCATGTATATGAGGATTGACAATTTCATTGATATTGAATAATTTAAATGATCCGAATTCTCTGATTTCATAACAGGGAAATCTTGTTCAGGATAGTTTTTATTAAATAAGTCAAAGTTTATGGCATTTTGTGCTACTAAAAGTAAAATTACTTTTTCTGTAATCCACAATTTTTTTTCAAAATTATAATGGAATTTTATGGCTAAAGAAAGAGGAGCGTTCCTTCTAGATGTTATATTCTTTAAATACGCTTTTAGTTCTCTGTGATTGGATTCAAATTGGACTGTCCAAAGGTAGCGTAGGGGACCTGACTGTTTTATAATTCTGCAGTAGTGGATGAGGAAATGGTGCTTTGGCTTTAAGGTATCTTTAAAAAGACAAACATATTGCTGATTATGCTCCCAAATATGCCTTTCTAGGTTTACAATATTCGAATGCTCCTGTGCGGGCTATGCTGTGGCTAAGAAACTAACAAATAAAAATATGAAATTTATGTAAATAAATATACCTTTAATTCGGTGGGAAATAGCTCAACTATTTCAATCGCAGTGATTTGAAACTTATTTGGTTTCCACTCGATGGAGTTAGTCACCAAGTGGTCACAAATAATCCCACAAATAACTTTTGGATGCTGCTGCTCCAAGCTTCCATAAAGCTGATGATGCGCTTCAATGGACTTGAAGACCCCAGATTGCCTTCACATGGACGCAGCGCTCACCTAACAAAATATAAAATTTGGAATTAGGTGCATACATATTAAATATTATTTCGTAAATACTTGCCTTAGACAGGTTTGGATTGTAAGGATTTCCCCCTTTTTCATCGACACCGTTCCGAAAAATAAATTTTTGATGAAAAATACATTACTGGCAGTGTTCTGCGAGGGCTCTATAGTCAGGTACATGATACATCTAAGTCGGGATTTACACGGTGAAGCCAATTTCATGACCGCTCTCTCGCTCGAATGACCTCTTTACCGCTCTCTCGCTCACACACACTCGAAGACTAGCTTGGAGTAAGAATGAGCGTGTTCGCTTTTGTTCCTCCAACATATATCAACTCAACCTACCGATTTATTTAAACTTTTTACCTTGTGCTCACGAGCTCCGAATAATTGTTTCGGTACAATGAAATTAAGCTGCTCCGGCGTAAGTATCTGCATAAATTGCGTGCAAAAACTTAACACAAATTTAGTTAAATTTAGTTAAATATTTGTTCATATTACCAATTCACAGCTGGTTTATAACCTTGGAAGCATTCTTACATTCTCGTAGAAAGTTCACCATGTCCAAAATGTATTTGTAATAAATTATCACAATCAACACAAGAAAGCGAGAACGGACACACTTACATATATACATATGCTCGCACTTATGTACATACATATTCACATTGTTTCTTATAGCCTATTTCCACTGGCTTCATTTCTTATCATTTTCATTTCTAAAAATGATGCTGTTTCCATTGACAAATCTTAATCATTTTGATATTCGCAATGCCACGTTGACAAAAACAGCTGAATGGTTTGATTTAAACAACAGGCGCTACTTTCAAACTCACGGGGAGTTTTTGCAATATTTACCCAAAAAAAGACATACCCGGCAGGAAAGCAATTACCATGGGCGAACGCATTGTTAACGCCCTGAATAATCAGCAGAAAGCTAAATACACAACTTATTTTGACTAAATTATATTATAAACAAAATTGCGCCTTATTTTTAAATTCAAACCAATAGTTTATTGGTGATGACACTTTCTATTTCCAGAGAGTAACGAGTAGTGCCAGAGAGTAGCGAGTACTTTTTAAAAAAATACCAAATTCCTTCGTGGGGAATGCCATCATTTTTGAGAAATGAAGGAAATGAAGGGCAAAATGCAACAACAATTTGTATGGAAGAAATGATATCATTTTCTTCATTTCTTGTCATTTCAAGAAATGAAGCTTCATTTGTTTGGTGGAAATAGGCTATTACTTGAGGTCCGTTCACGGCTTCATTTGCAGTAAGAAATATATTTCAAGTTATGTAAAACTTACCAACATTTGCAGAAAGCACCGCCAATGACTTAATTTTCTTTATTTAATTCGAAGAATCAAAACAAGCGGGACGCACACCTCTCAAGTATATGTGTGCGTACAGAAATGAGAAAAGTTCCGATAAAGTTTGTTTGTTTTTGTTTTGTTATCGAACTATCGAGGCGCCGATATCTCGAAGCAACCCTGTAATTCTTGGCATATTTAAACTTCAGTTGTGATTTAGAATGCTTAGGAAAAGTAACCTCATCTTTTAAGCGACATATTTCTTTAACAAAATTGCCTGAAAATTTGGCTTTAAGGTCACATTCTAGCCGGTTAGATAAAAAATGACCTTGAAAGTTGATTTTTAGGCAATTTTTATACTCTGTACCGAAGGTACATAGAGTATATTAAGTTTGTGCAAAAGTATGTAACAGAGAGAAGGAATCGTTTCCGACCCTATAAAGTATATATATTCTTCATCAGCATTAACAGCCGAGTCGATATAGCCATGTCCGTCTGTCCGTCCGTCCGTATGAACGAAGAGATCTCAGAGATGGTAAGAGACAAAGGTTTGACATGTATGGGACATATATTTCTTATACTAGTATCAAAATGGTTTATCGATTTGCTGAAGGAGCAAAAAACGGCCAGTTAGCACCACTCACCCCCCCACCCATAACCACAGCAACATACCATAACCGTTCAACAGAGGCAATCTTAGTGAGAGAGAGAGAGAGAGAGAGAGAGAGAGAAAGTTAGAAAGCGCCCCGCGTTGTGCGCTGGCCGTTTGACTCGTGAGCATATGCGAGTGTAAGGTAGGAGTATGCTAAAGTCGGGCTTGACCGACTTTCTTTCTAGTTTTTTTAGGAACTGCCTAGCCTTAATTCTAGGTTTCTTTTTTTTTTGGGTGTATATACATTTTTTCCCCGATATAATACAACTTGAAAATATTTTGTTATTCACCCCTAACACTATGAGTATTTTTCCAAAACGTTCTAGATTTTTTTTTTGGAGAACGTACATATCCAGTGGAATCAACAAATTTGAAAATGTACATATACGTACATTATATTGGTTCTTCTGAATCTGAAATATTTAAGGTCTTGGTCACTTTTGTTGTATAGTATGCGTAAAAAAAACAAAAGTAAAACAAGTCGATCTATAATGGGCGCGAATATGCTCTAAAGTTTTTGTGAATAGCTCATACGCAGCGTTGCCTATTATCACATAACTGTTTCATTTAGAAATAGTCGGCGTTGATTTATGTAATTTAAAAATTATTTTGAATTCCAAAACCAAAAAGTGAGCACTATGTTAATTTACTGGATTTGTTTTTTTATAAATGCGATATCAACTAGCCAATCCATTATATATCTCTTATTCTTGCGTCAGCATCAACAGTCGAGTCTTAATGAATGAAATAAGTCAACAAAGCGTACACAAATACTTTGCATAAATTAAGTTATTGCTGAAGACCAATAACCAACATAAAACATGTGGTATTTATGAGATATTGTATTGTATGTATTGAATTGAATCTACCATCTGCCTAAGAACATCAGACTACTTGTAATTCTCAAGTTCCAATTCACCGAATAGTTCATATAAATGGCGCAAAGAAAATTAGGTGATTAAATATGATTCTAGTTAAATCAAAGTGCATATTAATTGATTTTAATAGAAAAATTGCATAGTAAAGCAGCGATGTGCTATAGTCATCCGATTTGGATCAAACTTTTGAGAATAGTGTGGTGGTATCATATAATATTGATCAGTAACAAGTTTGGGAGCAATAAGGCTATATGACCAATATTGTTCCTGACATAAACGGCATTCTGTGCTGGTAAACGCTTCTTGTGAAGCGACTAGTTGAACAATCATACTAACAACCAAGGCTACAAACCTATAAAATTTTAGTGAGGAGGTTGAAACCCGTGGTGAAGTGTAACGTTCGGTTAGCGGACCGGTTCCTATACTAATCGAACCCAAGGTTTTGGTTCGAGTCTGGGTTCAGAGATGGCCTCAACATTCAGTCAATATTTAAACATACATTTGATCAGGCTCACGCGTCCAGATTACCACGGGACCAATAAATTGTGAAACTAGAGGCATAAGGTAGCAACACCTCATACCCAGATTTCCTTGATCACGTCAAGTTCGCGTTTAACGTGCACATTTATACTAGGAACACACAACAACATCTGTTGCTGGTTAAAAAAAGATGATAGCTTAAATTTTGGGAAATTCACCAAAGATGAAGAGAGTCACCACAATTGTTATACCAAATTTCCGCCTCTAATGAACTAGCATTTAGTAACCCGTCCATAGAGGTCTAAATAAGAAAATGGAATTAATGGAAAACCACTCGACAGAATTTGTAAGATTTTAAATATATTGAGATGCTGACCTCGAAAAACCGCGATGGTGGGTACCACATTTGACAGCACCTATTATGGAGTCCATATAGGCCATAAACTAGAGATAAAAATAGACAGAATTGCGTTTTCTTGGCTCGCGGCTTTTTTTTTCTTCCTTTAGAAAATAGCTTTTACACCTTCTCCAGCTATTGGCGCCAGCTGTGAAGTAACTAGCCATGAAAAAGCTTCTCAAACTTTACCGTTCTATGGCATCTATGCTATATAGTTGTTCGATTTTCAGGCTATAGTCATCCGATCCGGACGGTTCCGATAAATGTGCAGCGTAGTTGTTCCAAAAGACTTCGTGCAAAGTTTGGTTATGACAGCTTTAAAACTGACGGAGAAGATGGTATAAAAACAGACGGTCGGACAGACGGACATGTCTATATCAACCCAGCTCATCGTGCTGATCAAGAATATATATACTTTATGTGGTCGGAGATGATTCCTTTCTATGCGTTACAAACATCTGGACAATTTTAATATACCTTCATAAATAAAAATTGATGTATCTAGATATTTACACGTATACCAGACGAACGCATGCTGAAGCTGAGGAGAAGAGAGCTAGCCTTTGATGCTGTCAGGTCGAAGCAAATTCACGGCTCTTTTTTTTCACACACTCTCACTTTTTGGCCTTGCTCTCGTTGACCAACGCTGATCTAGATGATTCGTTATTCGAATAATGCCCACTCTGCAGCGTACATAATATATAACACTGGGACACATTTTTGAACTCAAACGAGAGCGTAAGTTAAAGTCGGCTCTACCCGTTACTCATAGAAACAAATGTTTAATAGCCTCCCTGTGTGCCTGAGGTGGGACAGCCGAAAAATATGCAACATTTTTTTAACTCGGCTATTTATCATCCGATCTTGATGAAAAGGGCTTATAGATGTTACGAATATAAATGTACGATTTAAATTTGAGATCGATATCTTAAAAATTGTGGGAGTTATTCAACATTTTTTATTGTGGGGCGGGGGTGGGCGTGGCAAAAATTTGAATTAAACTTGATCTGCGTGCAGACAATAGGAGTCTACATTTCCAATTTGGTTGCTCTAGCTCTTCTAGTCTCTGAGATCTAGGTGTTCATACAGACGGACGGACAGACGGACATGGCTATATCGACTCGGCTGTTGATGCTGATCAAGAATATATATACTTTATATGTTCGGAAATGATTCCTTCTGCCAGTTACATAAATTTGCATGACTTTAGTATACCCTTATACTCTACGAGTAACAGGTATAAAAAGTTGATCGCGTCGAGACCAAAAAATTCTGAAAGGGTGTGATGGTGTTATAAAAACTATGCCCAGGTTTGGCCTAGCTGCCGTTTTCTTTTTATTGCACTTTGAATTTTCCACTTCAGAGTAGGACTTACCAATAATTATGTCGAAAACTATTTTGAATTTTGCTTTTAAATCTTTAACAAAGTTGTTTATCTTGGCTTGGCCTACAAAACATTTCTTTGTAGCAAATCCAAATAATTATATCTTCATACTCAAAATAACAAAGGTTGCCCAAAAAAGCCAAGTTTTTACCATTTTTCTTTTCCAACTTCATCTTGAAACCCGTTTCAAATTTGGACAAGTAATACAACACAAAGTTGTAGCTTATACCAAAATAAACATACCGGTAGAACAAACCAACTTCATTTAGTTATCCAACCCAAGTTATCCAACTGTCATGAGAACTCGAAAAAACGCACATTTCCGGTAAAAAAGTAAAAAAATTACATTTTTAATTACAGTTTTTACGTTATGTTTTCTTACTATTTTCTTGATTTAAGGCCTAAACTCAGATGAGATAAAAATTTAGTTCGGCACGATACTTTACATACAAACGGATGTGTTAATGAAATCTCTAGAGATTTTGGTATAAACGCTCACATTTCGGATTAAAACTGCTTGCTGCTATGTATGAAGTGCCACAAATATGCCCGGCTACTAGATTATGTGACAAAAGTTGGGCGATTTGAAACCGACTGCTCAAGGCCAAGTACATTTAATGCGTACGGTTTTACCGACCTTTGATCTAGTAGCCGAACTTATTCTTATCATTTCACATATAAAGTTCTCCTAGCTTAGTTCCAAATCAAATCGTTTGTACGAAAAACTCTAGAGATTTCGGGAACACATCCGATAGAAACAATTTTGAACAGTTTGAAATCTGATTGCTTTTGAACGGCAGTCCTATTTAAATGAAATATAGTGCCGAACTAAATGTTTGTACACTCAGAGAAAAAATAGAGAATTTCGCTCTTGAATCAAGAGCATTCGTTCTCAAAAGTACGGTAAGAGTGAAAATTCTTGATCCAAGAGCGAAATTCTTGATTCAAGAGTGAATTTTTGATCCCAACATTCCTGATTCAAGAGTTTCAGCTCTTGATTCAAGTATGAATAATTATTGATTCAAGAGTTTCAGTACTTGATCCAAGAACGAATAATTCTCAAAATAAAAAAATTCAAAAGAATATTTGGGGTGGGGGGTGGTAGAGACACTACCGACCCGACCCGACCGAGGTTGTCCGTCTCGCTCCCCCCTCCCCACTCATCATTATCTTATCAACCACACCAACCCCAACCACCACCCACCAAACTTTGTTTTAAACTGTGATTGATTTTGAGTTAACCCCACATAGATATTTTTTGCCTATAAAAAACAAAATTGGGAACGTTTAGAACGAATTTATCTCGATTCCAAGAGCGAAATTCTTGAAAATTCAAGAGCGACTAATTTTTTTTTTCAAGAGCTTTCGTACTCAAATTATTCGTTCTAGTTTTTTCTTAGTGTATAATCTGAGTATTGGACTTTAATACAAAACAATCGAAATTTTTGAGTGTGTCGGCCAATTGGTACCAAAAATTGCCATTTTTCGAGTTTTGGTTCCAATTCTACATGCTTAAGGGCCCGTAACTATACGAAGGACCAATCGAATGATGTTGATATGTTCCAATGGTTTGTTTATTTAAGTCCAAGCTACGTTTTTGTCCTGTATTGCTTAGTCAAGTTCGTGTCTTGAAAACTGACAAAGTTGAAAAATAGTAAAAAATTTAATTTTGAGTATAAAGATGTGACGTTTTTGAATTGCTACTTAAGAATGTTTTGTAAGCCAAGCCAGGAGCAACGACTTCCCCTAAGACATCAAAGTAAAATTCCAAATGAAATATGGAGTTCTGAATCCCAATCAGAAGCCGAAAACTTAAAAGTGCAATAAAAAGAAAACGGCAGCTAACCAGACCAAACCCAGCGAAGGTTTTTGTACTACCATCCCTTTCAGAATTTGTTGAACTCGACTTGATCAACTTTTTAATGTTGCACAGTATAATGAACGGCCCAGTTGGACACTTACCACCATGAAATATAAACAGATCAGGTCAGGCGGCTTTCATGAATGCCCTAAATTAATTTATAGTGGATAGTAAAATTTTACTTTTTCTAAACAAAATAAGAAAAGTGAACAAAGAAAACAATATTGGAAAGCTGTACATACCGTTAACGGAAGAATACAATAAACAACTATTAAAGCATGTCACAAAGATAGGTTAGGTTAGTTTAGGTTGAGATAGCTAGGGACAGTAAGATTGTCCCTACACTTAGGCTAAGATAGGACCATTGCAATACCATATAATTCCCTATTTAAGCCAGGGGGGTTTTGAGTCTCCTTCTACTAAGAGCGACACCCAAGCATGCTGCTTGCATGCCGATGAGGCAGTGACCCGTTAGGGCCCCAACCAGAAATTGTATGATTTCTCTACTTTGGCGCAAAAGACTATTGGTTCGTTTCAAATTAAACGTGGGCTACGTGACCCTAGCTACAGCGCAAACCGGAAGGTTATTCCATCGTTCCGTAGCCAGGCGACAGGTTTCATTCCTTGTGACTAGCTTATATGAGGCTAAGGGCATCCCTATCAAGCTCTTCTCCTGGAGAAGCTGAATGGTAGTACCCTGTCTTGCCAGTTTGTCGGCTGACTCGTTACCCTCAATGTTTCGGTCCCTCAACCCTCCAGCAAATGATCCATAACCTCTAGACATACTGCATATTGTGGGGCATGGAAGTCGGTAAAAGGCGGTAGACTGGTGGCATCGGAGAACTGGACGTATCAGGAGGAGCAGGTGAAGGTGGTACCGGAGTACAAATACCTTGGGGCTATCCTGACACCTACAATGAGCTTTAAGAAGCATGTGGCAGCCAGGACAAAAGAAGCAAAGGCGAGTATAAACTCTGTGTGGGCGAATTTCATCAACAAGGGGACAGTGAACATAGCATCTAATTGGCAAATCTTTAACTCAGTCAGCAGAACGGTACAGTGCTATGGAGCTCAAGTCTGGGGTGGAGAAATAAGGGAAGAGGCAGACCAACTGCAGCGATATTTTTTAAAGAGGATACTCAAACTACCAGATAGCATACCCAACTACATATTGGGAATTGACGCAGGGCTAGAAGATGGACACATCTATAGTCTAACACTTCATCTCAAATACCTATCAAGAATTTTATTTGAGTATGAAGATTCTAGACTCCCGCATATCCTTGCTGAAAAAATGATGCGAAATAATTTGGGGTGGTTTGCGAGGCTTAAGAAAAATGTTCGTGCATCATGGCATATCACTCGGAGACAACCAATCGCATGCAGATTGGATTGACCGCAATGTTCGGTTCCTAAGCGCATCAAAAGCAGATAACCACATGCAACACATGAACAAGGCGTCAGTAAGTGCATCAAGAGTGTATAAAAACCTTAATTATGCAATAGGGCCCACATACTGCAACGAGTCTTTCAAGCAAAGCGAGATAACTTGGATAATGAAGGCCAGAGGAGATCTTTTATGGTTAAATAGCTGCCCAAGAAGAATTGTAAATGGAGGTATATGCTCACTATGCAATATGTCTGAGCAGGAGGACATGCAGCATTTTGTAGGACGATGTCCAATACTGCGGGAATTTCGTTGGCGTTATTTCAAAACTTGTACGTTTACCGAGGAAGAGGTGCTGACGGCCCTGAACGGGGGGATAGGATGGAATAATCTGGCGAATTACATAGAGATGGCTACTAATTATAGAAGAAATGTCATAAATGAAAATTTTTAAATAATATGCAGAATATGAAATTTTGTTAATTATATGTAAAATAAGTATATGCTTAAATATGTAATTGTTTTTTATGTCATACAACAGAAGGAAGGCTGACGGTTTTAAACCAAGCTTTAAATGTTTGTTTATTATTAGTTAATCAATGTAAAGCTGTAAGCTATGAAAATTATCAAATGAAAATAAACACTTATCTATCTATCTATCTAACGTTGACATCGAGCTCAGATCCATCTGTGTCGATATTGATGGCATTTGCTCTACTGTGGGGCAAGTTATCCCAGTCGCGACTACTAGGAATATTGATGTCAGAAAGTTTCTGGAATTATGTTGTGGGTATACAATACTCTGTAATGGTTGTAACCGCGTTTTGATGGTTTAGTATAGTTGAGTGTCCTGAGTTACCCGCGTTCCAGGCTTCGGACTCTCGTAATCTCAGGGATGTAATGCCCGCTAACTGTTTGAGGTCTCAAATCTGGAGGAAGAAGATAAAGTGATGCGTCAGAAGTGGACTCTTTATTGCAACAGAAATAAGCCCAAGAGGTGCGATTAGCTTTTCTTAGGGCTTTTTTATAGGTGTTGAGTTTTTTCTTATACAATTTCCATGAGGTGATTTTGGTCATTATATTTGGCGGCACTAAAAGTATGCCTCCATTCTTTCCTGAGCTTGTCTAACTCACTGTTTCACCTTGAAGTTTTGTGTGTGCATTTTTGTTTTCAGGGGGTGGCAGGCCCTATTGAAGGATATGGAAAACGCTGTGGTAAAAGTGTCGACTAGTTCATCTATTTGTTCTCCGTTTGTTGGTGTGAATGGCGGAACGGGTTCAATATTTTTTGTAAAATAATTGTTGTTGGTTATTCTGAGATTTTCGATTTTAATGGGAGGGGGACATTTATTGCTAAATTTATACCGATGGTCCGAGAAAGAGTGATATGTTCCAAGACACAATTTGGTTACAGAGGTCCTCCGCAATGAGGGCAATGTCTAAGACCTCCTTCCGGTTCTTTATTATAAAGGTGGGGTCGTTACCTTTGTTGGCGAGGGCCAAATTGGTACTAAGTAGTTAATTAAAGAGTGACTCACCACGTTCATTAATATCCGAGCTGCCCCATTGTGTGTGATGGGCGTTCGCATCTCTTTCTACTATGAGGCTAGTGAGGCTGTTTCTGCTGCTTTCAATCAGGTGTTTTAGTTTTTCTGGTGGTGGTCTACCACGTGTCATGAGCCAAGTAGAAAGAGGACAGCCTGAGTGTACTTCCCCCGTAGTAGGCTGACCGTTGTGAAGTCTCCATCACTGAATTGGGGGAGTAAAAGTGTGCTAAAATTCCTTTTTGTAAAAATACAAGTGCGAATTATTCCTTTACCATGGGTTTGGAAGATATTGTACTTTGGTATCCTCAAGCCTTTGATTCTGTCGCCAGAAATCAACGGATCTTGAACTAACACGATGTCTACTTCTCCTGCTGCCAGGTTTATCTGAAGTACCTGCATCATTGTTGTTTGAAGACATCTCCTCCGTCAGCGTAGCATCGGCATCCTCTGGTTGGATGGACCATTGTCCGACCCTCCGTAAATGTAGCCACAGCCTTCCTTATTTGGAGGAGTACGCTCGACTTCCATCTCCTCATCGCTAGGCGTCTCTTCATCTATGTTCGCCGCTAAGTTCGCAAATGCATTGGTGTCCGTTTTGTAAACGTTCATAACGACCCTTTGGAATCTCTAATTGAGGACGCCATTGCTATTGGTGAGAGCGTACACCGAGTCGTTATCAATTTGAAAGGTCACGAAAGTGGTTGCTCGGGTAGAACGCTCTACTTTAATGAGCTTCCAGTTGCTTGTGGGGAAGCTAGGGTTAAGCAACCTCATTATCTGCAAAAATTTTTCTGGTTTTCTCTGACATGGTGGGATGTCCTTTGCATCCACTACCCTCAGCCGTGCGCCATACCTCTCCCACTTTGGCGTTGGAGGCTTTGTAAAGCTCTATCTATCGATCATACTCGCATGAAACCAGTCGTATGTCACAAAGATAACTGCTACAACACTTGTGGTCTATGACGAAATATCAAAGTTATGGCTAAAACCAGCAATATTAAGAGCACACAAAGCAGTTAAGAGCAGCTGTTTTTACTACGCATGTGCCAAATCGAAGGGGAAGTGGAGTATGCAAGCTGAATAGATTGCTGAATTGAAAGCCGCTATGAAGGTGAGAGCTCGCAGCAGGAACTGAGCGAAGGATGTGGTGTCTGCGTTGAATTCACATAAGCCGATGAATGCAACAAGGCCCACGCACAATTAATGCGGATGTTTGCCTGACAACGAAAGTGGCAACACACCGAAAGCAACAAAGCGACTATACATAGCTAATCAGCTTAAATTGAAACTGAGACAACTTGGAGCTTACCCAGTTTGTGAGTGGGAGCTTGGTACTTGCTGGCAGAGGAAACCTTGCACCAGCTCAAGGTCATTCTCTCGTGCTAAGGTGTGTGCGCTCACGTTTCAGATGACGCCAATGTGCAGCTAAGACCTTGGCAAAGTTTGGCTGAGCCCATCTCCCTCCTGTTTTGGTTGCTGCCCAAGTATTTTTCTGATAAGCACACACAAAAGAGCAATCAAAGCTGCGATTTGTACTGCATGTTATCAACTTTTAACGAACTTTATTTCCACTTTTAATTGCTCCGTTTATCTGCGCTTTAGCCGTCCCCAATGTAACACTTGCCCATGAACGGGGACATCGGGCACAACTTGTGACCGCAAACTCGCACACGTTGGGCGTCAATTTCGGTTGTGACACGAAATTAAGATAGGCGAACATTGCTGTCAATTGCTGTGTCGCACATATGACAGCAATAAAATATACAAAAAGGTCCTCTTGCAGTTATCGTTATGCGTATGGATGTGTACTGTTTGCTCTAAGCCGCAATATGCTTATTTGTACAGAGCTGCCCTAACCAAAGGACCCTCCACAACTTGCGGCCTCCAATCTCAGGGCAAACGCACTTCATCATCACGGCCCACTCACGGAGGCTGGCAGCGTGAAATTAACTGACAGACTCCATGGCAGGGCAACTTTTATTTATACGCAGGCATACATTTAAATATGACGCACGCTCTGGGAGGCTACGAATGTCGTTTACTGTCGCACCAAGGAGATGGCACTCGGACTTCGCGCTGTCCGGGCTGATTCATGACGGAAATGCAGAAAATTCATATTTTTTTAATAATATCGTAAATTTGATGCAGATGTCACTGATGGAAATGCATTTTGGAGCTTTTTGCGCAAACATTGTACTTTCGTATCTTGGGGTAGAAAAATAATATTTAATGGCCGCATGTTACAATAATTAAGACGCTCAATGTGCCCTGAATTGCCAAATCGTCCCAAAAACTTTGTCACAGTATAATGAGAATGGCATTTAAATCTCCATGCATTAATTTTATTTCATTTAATTTTCGCTCTCCTTTCTCAACGATATGACGATCGCCTCTGCCAAGTCTCATATTTGATGGCTGCCAGGAAACGGAAAACGCTAAAGCCTATTCTTTCATTGCCGAAAACCCATAGTATGCATTTGGCTAAGAAAAGCATCCAATAAAAGTAAAACGAAACCGTAAGTTAAATTCGGCCCTGTCCGACTTTTACTCGAGGAGAAATGTTAAATATCCTTCCATTATGTTAATGAACAATGTATTAACATTAATGTTAACATTTTAACATTATAACATATATAAATGTTGGACATTTTGAGCTTAGAATTGGTCATAATCATACCAAACCAGTAAATTTTACTGATTTTTCTTATTTTATCACTTTAAGGCCTATTTCCAGAACGCACGAAAATAAATTTTTATGTCAAGCTTCCCATGAATAGAAACACTTTTGAAGTGTTTTGAAATCTTCTTTCAGTCAGTCTTTTTTGTATGAAGCATTGTGCCGAAATAAATTTTGATGTCATCTGGAACTTAAAATGCGTGTAAGTGCATAGTGCTATGAAATAGTTAGGTTTTTTTAATTTGACTGTAAAAGATATTTCATGTACTTTAATAAAAGCCCTCAAACGCAGAAATCGGACATATGGTGGCTTTTTTAAGTTTAACGTTTATGTTTGAAATTATCAAATATTTTTCAATTTGTCCAAGGTAAACTGCTTGCGACTAGGGTTGACGATATAGAAAAAGTATCATTTCGATATAAATATTTTGGTGTAAAAAAATCGACTTTATCGATATTTTTCAATAAAAAACCCCGGATCTTAACAATGAACAGGTCTATTGCGGTAATTGAGGCGTCATTTGACATTCTGACTGCGCTTAAAAATATAGATTTAATGTATATTTATTAATTTAAAATTAATAAATAAGAAGTCCTGCAAACTTAGTCATGAATTTAAATTTATGGAACTAAATTTATGGAACTGTTTACTTTTAAAATTCATCATCCCCAAGGGCAAAATTGGAGCACCTGAGGAGAGTCTTGCTCATCTTCAAAACGCTCTTTTGCTCGTGACCAAAGAGGTGAGAGAGCTCACTAAAACAGTCAAAGAGTCTGCAGAAACGATTGAATACCTCAAGACAATTATTTTGAGGCTCGACAAAACTAGTCCATAAATGGCTTCCAAATTAAGCCTCGGATTATGGAACGCTCGCGGATTGCCCGGCAATACCGACGAGCTTATTATCTTTCTCAAAAAGCACGATATACAAATCATGCTTCTGACTGAAACCCACCTGCGCGATGGCCGAAACATAAGCATCCCAGGATACGCATTGTATAGAGCTGACCATCCAAGTGGACATGCCAGAGGAGGGGCTGCCATTCTTATAAATCGGGACATATCCCATCACTCAATGGACCCAATTGCACAGGACTCCATCCAGATGGCCTCCATCAAGGTGGAAACTAACAAAGGCAATATACTGATAGCAGCCCATTACCTCCCACCAGGCCTGGTATGGACGAAAGATGATTTTGAAAACCTTCTCGCACATATGGGGCCAAGGTTCATATCCGGTGGAGACTACAATGCCAAAAATCGACTATGGGGGAACTTCTCTTCATGTCAGCGAGGAACTAGGCTCTTCGAGGCCATAGTAGATAGCACAGTAGAAGTACTAGCCACGGGGCAGCCTACATTCTACTCATATGACAGCAGCACCACGCCCTCAGCAATTGATTTTTTTATATACAAAGGTTTAAATCCGAATGACCTCACAATTCGAGCGGAATACGACCTCTCCTCGGATCACATCCCAATCATTGCAACCCTAAATGGCTCACCTAGATCAAACCCAATCAGAAGACATATCCTCCCGACTGGATCAAACATACAGCGCTTTAAGGAGGACCTGGAGGCAAACCTCAACCTGAACATGGAGATCCAGTCTCCAGAGGACATTGAAGAAGCGCTGAAAATCTTCATGAATAAAATTCATGACGCTGCTTTAACCGCTGCTCCACCGGTCCCAATATCAGGCTCGCAGGTTCAGCACGCTCACAAACTACATCCAGCTGCTCAAGCAATACTCTCACTAAAAAGGAGGCTTAGAAGAGAGTATGTGCGTACCAGAGATCCAAGAATTGATCGCATGTACAAAAAAGTCACCAACAGGGTAAAAAAGATACTAGCTGTTCTCAAGCAAACCAAAACGGATCGATACCTAGAAGAAGCCAGCCCGGATATGAGTACCAACTATGCCCTCTGGAAACTCACAAAAAGATATAAGAGACAAGCAAACCCAAGTTTTGCTCTTTTGATGCCAGATGGGTCGTGGGCAAGAACAGCAAAAGAAAGGGCAGAATCCTTCGCAGCTAACCTGTCGGAACGATTTAAACCACTGAACACAGCGAAAGCACACACAATTCAACGCATCAAAGAGTACTTGGAAGTACCTTTGCAACTTGAGCTCCCGACTGCTCCTGTGACGTTCCAGGAAGTCACAGAAATCGTCAAAGGCCTGAAAAACTCCAAAGCCCCTGGTGAGGACTTGCTTGATAACAGGACTCTAAAGATTCTGCCAACCAAGGCGCTGCTTTTTATGGTGCTGCTATATAACGCCATACTGAGAATTGGTCATTTTCCAGAACCATGGAAAAAAGCTCAGATCATCATGATCCACAAGCCTGGAAAGTCCCAAACTAGCCCAGACTCTTACAGACCGATAAGCCTTCTCCCCTCACTGTCCAAAATTTTTGAAAGGTGCATGCTGCGCAGAATTCTGCGGGACGATAGAATTCAAAAAGCAATTCCACCCTTCCAGTTCGGTTTTCGAAGGAGTCATGGAACCCCGGAGCAGCTCAATAGAGTTGTAAACTTCATCCTGGAAGGATTTGAAGCAAAGGAATATACAGTTGCTGTGTTTCTTGATGTGAAACAGGCCTTCGACAGAGTTTGGCATGATGGGCTGCTGTACAAAATAAAATCGCTGCTCTCACCTCAATTGTACCTGCTTGTTAAGAGCTTTCTGACTGGAAGGACCTTCGCGGTTGTCCAAGAGGGAGAAGCATCAGAGACAAAGCTAATCAGCGCTGGTGTCCCACAAGGAAGTGTCCTAGGCCCAACGCTCTACACCCTTTTCACTCACGATATGCCATCCAACCAAAATCTCCAAATCGTTGACAGAAACGATTTCATGATCGCCACCTTTGCAGACGACACAGCTCTATTGGCAAGGGATCCCTGCATATATTCCGCTACTGACACCATGCAAGAGTATCTAGTCAGAATCGGAAATTGGTGCTCCAATTGGAATATAGGACTAAACCTTTCAAAGTGTGCCAGTGTTACCTACACGCTGAGAAAAGACGATTGCCCAGGAGTTTTCCTCCAAGGAGAGCTGTTGGATCACCTTGCAGGATACCGATACCTGGGAGTTTTTCTCGACCGAAGGCTTACCTTCAAGTCGCACATAAACGGTCTGGTCAAATCAATACAGCTCAAGGCACAAAAGATGAGCTGGCTGCTGAAAGCCAGGAGCAAACTGTCGCTAAAGAACAAGGTACTCATTTATAAAAGCATTCTCGCTCCTGCATGGAGGTACGGACTACAGGTGTACGGTATAGCAGCAAAGTCGCACCTAGATCGCATAAGGATCCTGCAGGCCAAAATCCTAAGACGCATAACCGGGGCTCAATGGTACATGAGGACGAGAATAATTGAGGAAAACCTTAAAGTCGCTAAGGTGGGCGATGTTATTAACAAGCAGGCCAGAGACTACACAGAAAGACTGACTGCTCACCCAAACCACCTCGCTAGGAAACTACTGCGACCACGAAGGAAACAAGGCCGGAAAAAGAAAAGAAGACTGAAAAGATTCCACCCTAAGGATCTTTCTAAAAGGGAAATCTAAATTTAAAAAACACGCAATCTTAAGCTAAAACAACGAATCTCACTAACAAAACAAAACAGTAAAAATATTTTGTAAGAAAGCTCAACTCACAAACCGTAATATACAATAACACGAATATCAATATAGAAGATAACTAAAGCAGGACCAAAATGTATAAGCGCTAAATTAGGTTAAGGAGCCAGAAAAAGGTACCAAAAAACTAATGTTAATAATAAATGCTT